>OX422217.1:175937174-176537174 GCA_949130495.1 Sambucus nigra | reverse complement strand
ACTTGATACATAGCTGATGGTAGCCCGATCTCAAATCAATCTTCGAGAAGAAAGCCGCTCCTCTCAACTGGTCGAATAAGTCATCGATTCAAGGCAATGAATATTTATTCCATATCGTGACTTTATTCAACTCTTGATAATTAACACATAATCGCAACGATCCATCCCTCTTCTTAACAAATAGTATTGGAGAACCGCACGAAGAAGTACTCCTAAGGATAAACCCCTTCCCTAACAACTACTCGATCTGGTCATGCAACTCCCACATCTCTGCTGAAGACATACAATAAGGTGCGCTATCAATCGGTCGAGTATTTGGCGCTAAATCAATGACGAAGTCTATCTCTCTACTCGGTGGTAACCCCGAAATCTCCTAAAACACATCGGCAAACTCTCTAACTACAGGAATCGAATCCAGCAATACCATAACCTCCGTATATGTCTCCTCTTCTATATAATATAAATGCATGGACGATCCTCCCTCTAAGCGAGGCATCGCCACTAGAAACATCTTCTGCCCGGGTATGGAAAAAACTATGCTCTTACTATAACAATCAATCATGGCCCTATACCAGACAAGCCAATCCATACCCACAATCGCTTCATACTCGGACATGTCTAATACGAGCATGTCAGCGGGTAAGATAAACCTCCCAATCTCCATGCCTACTTCCTAACAGATAAAGGAAATAAGGGATCCCCTATCTAATGGAAAATCCACACAACTGGTCGTACCCTCTGGTGTATCAAATATCCCCGTAGTACATGAAAACCCCATCACAATAAAATAGTGTGTGGCTCCCATGTCAAATAAAATGCTCCCCAAAGTCCCCTGGATAGAAAACATACCCTCAATCGCTGGTGGGTCATGTGGGACTGCGGCCTGATGCAGATTATAGACATGTCCATACTGAAGATTCCCTTGCGGAACTGGGGTGGCTGGAATGGGTGGCAGTGATGCCATCTGTGGAGGTGCTGGGAGAGCCGCGAGAAATAATGGCCTCTAGGGTTCCTGACGACCACCCTGCTGCTGCTGGCCTCTACCCTTCTGAGGGCAGTCCTGGCATTTGTGACATGTGTTGCCACATGTGAAATATCTCCCTGGGAAGGGTCCTCCCCTCTGTACCTATTGTCCCCGGCCCTGATGGACGTTACCACCCCTCCCTTGGCCATTTTGGCCCTGCTAAAAATGATGTTAGCCCTGATGGCCGTCTTGGCCCTGATAACCCTGTCGAAAGCCTCCCTGCCCATGTCTAAAACCTCCTGACCTGAACCTCTTAGGATACCCTTACTGGGAACCCTGATCACTGTGCCTATGTTGACCCTGAACTGCTTATGTGCCACCGACACCATTTCCTCCTGCCTTGCCCTGATGGTTGGATTCTCCCACTTTTTTAACCTCAAATAAGTGGAAGCGGTGTTCCTGGCAGTGGAGTAATGTTGCGTTGACCACATCTGAATATGTGGCCAAGGAGAGATTGCCTATTAAATGCTGGCGGATCCTCCATGTCAACCCATCCATGAAGCGTTGAATCTTTTTCTCCTCGATCGAAATCTTACTCGGTACAATGCTAAGAAGATTAGTAAACTCTGCCCCGTTTTCTACCACGGTCTTCCCTCCTGCTTCAGATTTTCTAAATTTCTTCCCATTTCTGTTTGGACAGTCGAAGGAAAGTACTTACGGTCAAATCGCACCCAAAAGTCTCGAATACTGAGTGTGTCTCTCCTCAGCAGTGGTAATGGAATTCCACCATTGTAGTGTTGCCCCCACCAGTTTGAATGTGGCTAAAATCCGACTCTGTACCTCTGTGCACCCGTGTATCCTCAAATGCCTTTGGATGTCCTTTTTCTATTATCTCGCTATGACTACATCGGAGCTCCCTGAAAACTCTAAAGGATGTGCCTTCTGGAAGTCATCCCTAACACGCTCCCAAGCAGAAGGGAAAACCTAGGCTTGAACTGGAGCCACCACCGATTCCTGTTGCACTACGGCAGAAGAAGCGTTGACCTCCTGAGCTACAATGGCCGCCACTTCAGCGGCATTCATCATACCCTGAGCAGCTGCAGGCTAAGGCTCTGGATGGGCTTCCTTAGGAAATCTTTGTGCACGTTTAGGAGGCATCCGAAAAGAGAGAAAAGTTTCATAAGTCTACACTTATATTCTCAAAATAGCAGAAGAACATAAAACTTATGAAGAGTACAACAATCCTAAAATATAGGGCTCTATATCAAAGGATGCTACGCGGAAACATAATAAGCCATACAGATCCTAAGGACACTAGAACCTGATGCTCTGATACCACCTGTGACACCCCGCCTAATTAATTACCGAGTGATCAGTCCTTAATTTATTAATTTCAGAATATCAAGTTGGTCCAGATAATGCATCACTGTTGAAAACTCAATTTTAATTTAATAAAAACTAATTACCTAATATTTAAAAACCGTGATGTCCAAATTTTATCTTGTTACTAACCAATATAAAAAAGAATACCAACCAATGCCATACATCATAGTAACATAAATAAAGTCTAACTGAAGTAAAAAGAATGTCTGGAGTAAACACGTCCAGATACAATCCCACGCACTAAATCCAATTAAAAGTAAATCAAATTTAAGAGAGAATTTAAAACAACTAAATCTCAGGAAGTAAACTGAAGTAGGGACAACATGTCCAACAAAGTAGATAACTGGAAAATAAGAATAAGCTGAGTCGTCTACTAGAAATTATCCTGCAGCTTCCACAGCAGCTACAGCACGACAACTGAATAGTGTCTCCTAAGGTTGGTGTCCCTATGGCTGGGAACCTAAAGATAACGGAACAATAGAAAGATATATTGAAAAATGGTTCATAGCCCGAGTTGAAAACATTTTAATATGTCAAGTGCTTAAATTGAATCAATTAGAACAATTATTATCCAAGTTAACTTAGCGTACTCACTTGAGATACTCACCCCTCAATCTAGTGTGCATATTTAACGAGTCTAATTACCCAATCTAGTCATGATACCCTGACTGTCTACTGAATACATACTATTATGTTGGGAAGACTCCCTAAATTACCCAAAGCCGACATTCTTAAGAATTTAATATAGGTTTAGAATTACTTTAGTTTATTCTCATATTCTTCTAACTGCCCAACTGTTAATACCATAAGTACACATTTAAAAATAGAGTCATCAATATAAGACTTCAAGTAGGATTTCGGTATACACACATAAATATCTTTATTTATACATATCAATTTATATATAAATATAGCAATATTGCACCCCCTGGTTGAGAAACCCTTAGTGTTGTGCATACTCGGCTATCTAGGCTCATTGCAACGCTCACGCATAGAGGGAAACAAGTTCAATCTCTTTATAACTAATAAAAACACAGACACGTATTGGAAGCGAACATAGTCCCAAGCCGATGGGCTACGCAAATACCTACGCACCCATACGACCGTCATCACTATCATTTTCACAGATAGCCCGTACCTAGGTTCCATGCTCTAGTGGTACAACTCTAAATCCCCCAAAGGCACACAAGATTCGGTCATCCACAACGCGTTAACCTCCGTTCGATAGCCAGTAGCTAGGTATTTCATATACACAATATTTTAAAAAATAAGCATACACACAACTTATACAAATTCATTGGCTTTCCCACAGCCTTGTATTCGCAGTGCGCATAATATCCCCTATTATACCCCATACCTTATTCATATATATTCTCCCTTGTATTTTCGTATCTCTCAAATTCTATGAATTTCTGAAACAGCCCTTTAGTGTACTTTAGGTAAAAACCTACTTTGTTCCAATTTTACTTAAAACCAATTTTAACTTCTTAAACCCTAAACATGCATCTGAGTGATTAAATTCATTCGATGAATAAAGCATGTGGTAAATGAAAAAATTTCAGGAAAAATCCCCGAAGGGAAAAACCTTTTTATTTCACTATAATTTGTAAGAGAACGGCTTACACAAATTTCAATGAAATAAGTGCAACATACGAAATACTCGCACGTGTCGGTTTCTATGTCTCGGATGGAACTTTCCCTTTCCAGGAGGGCAGCAGTGAAGAAGAGAAACGACTTCTCCACAAGATACTTCGTAAGGTCTCCTTCTACAATAGCACGTAACTCTTCGGTTGTAGAGTTGTCCTCATAAAGTGCAACACAGTGTATTGAATGGATTATCTTCCGATAAACGCGTTCAAGATCACCTAAATTTGGAACTGAGTAATACGATATTGAATAAACACCGAAAGATGAAAAACTTGTATGGGAAGAAGTTTTCGAAACTATTCTGCCTTTAGAAGCGTTTGCAGATACATTTTTAATTATAACTGAGCTGCATAGAGTCCAAAAAAATGAAAACACAAAAATCTAGGCGGCAGGTCGTTCGAGCGAGATGATATCTCGTTCGCGAACGATACTCAATCTTGTTCGAGCGAGATACATTAATAATAATATTTTTCCTTTTTAATTTAATCCTCGAATTTTATTTAAACTATTTGCAACTTAGAAATACTTTTAAAACATAAAAATATTTAATTCCCAAACATTTAAATCACCCAATATTTAATCAATATACAGATTACCCAACTACTCACAAGTATTCATACCCGAGTGATCTTAAACATATGCAACATGTCTCGACTTGTAATCTTCTTGAAAGCTTTGATTGAACATTCTTGGACCTGAACTCTGTCGTAGGCTTTAAATAAACTCAATAGAAAACTAGCCTAGACTTAATTTATTTTGTCCGGAATTAAGCCAATTAAAAAAAATGAATATGCTAAGAATTATGTTCTTAAAAATATTCCCCTTTGGCTATTCCGGGACGAAACTAAATAGAGATATATGCCATAAACAAATACATGTCCTATCCCAAAACACAGAAATATAAGAGTACAAGACATAGTGAGACTAAATAAATGATAGGCATCTGAATCTGTCTCTGAATGGCAATCATGTGAATATGTCTCTGTATGTGATGTATTAATGAATATCTGAATCTTTGAAAATAATATCTACACACATGAGACACAACCAAATACCCAAGTGAAGTATGGAGGAAATAAAATAATATAAAATCATAATAAATACTCCCCCTACATCATATATCTCTCCCCCTTTTTGCCTGGAATAGACAAAAGGTGGGACAAAGACAACATATCTAGCAATAAAATATGAGAATGAATCAGCATATCTAGATAATCAATAGCAATATGACATTGGGTAGCAAAACATAGTAGAAACAGAATAATAATGCGAGAATCACTAAAACTGCAAAAGTAGACTGTATATACATGTCATAAAAACTACGAGAGATACAACTTATCAAAAGAGTAAATCATATCAGAGAGAATACAAAATACATTAGGAATATGGATGTCTCAGATACAATGAAACAAATACAACTAAGCATCGACATAATCATCATCATCATCATCATCATCATCATCAACAGTGTATGTGGAAGAAATATGACCAAGTCCAGATGAACATGCACCTTTCTACTGCTCTCGCTGCCGCATCTCATAAAAAAATGTTGTCATCCTGTACTCAGCAGGAACACGTGCTTCGACCTCAGCATCAAATCTAACCATGATAGAGTCATACATCCTGGACCGGGTAGCTACCTGTGCCTGTAAAGAAGAAACCTCCTTCTCAATAGGACATGTAGGTGCAGGAGTGAGGGTGGTGGAGGAGAAATAGTAGCTGTGCTTGGACGAGTGTGATCAGATGCCTGTCCCGGATTAGGGAAGACTCCCTCTGGGGGTGGAACACTCGCTCTCACTGCCTGTGGTAAATGACTCTCAGAACAAGCGAAAGTATTATGATCAATAATACCAGGCGTAGGGAGACGCAGATCACCCTCCAAAACAGGGACACCGGTAGTAGTGAAAATGGTGGAAATGAGAATCCCATATGGAAGAGAAGGACGGGAAGGGATGGAACCATGGACAGTGACAAAAGATATGACTCGAAGCATGACGGTCGGAAGATCGATATCCCACCCCTGAGAAACATGGTACATAAAGTAAACGATGTCTGACCCAATCTGTGTATGATTTATCCGATGATATATGGATGATGATACAAACCTATTGAGTACACGGAAGGCACGAAAAAGATGGCGCTGATACATCGTAGAACCGCCCAGAGGAATCTCCCAAAAATAATGCCGCAAAATCTTATCATAAGTAGGTCCATCGTCGAAATAACAAGGGAACGCAGCGTCTGGGACACGAGGAAGGTGCAGAAAAGATACTATGAGATCTGCAGTAACGAGAACATGAATGCCACGTACAGTAGAAAAGATCCCCTCAGTGTGAGGAAGAGCACGGAAGAAAAACTCTCGAACAATGTCAAGATTAACATCCCCACGAACCTCAAACATAAAATCCCAACCTCCAGCAAACAACCAACGAGGAATACCTAACTCAGGAAACTCAGGATAACGAAACACCCTCTCAGAAACAACTGATCGAATGTGGAGACCTAATGAGCAGTAATGATCATACTCTGCCTGAGTGGCCCACCGCACAGGTGAGTATGGGGGCCGACTAGCCTGAGCTCTATGAGCTCGAGCAGAGGTTGGTGCCTCATCGAGTCGCATGGAAGGGGCACCACAGTGTATAGGTGGCATGACCAGAAAGTACAATGTGTGATGTAAAAAATACCGTCGCGGGGGAACACATGCACACCTAAGCACCTATCTCCGTACAATCGTACAACCGAACCACCGCGAGTACCAGCCACAATCACAGTCAAAATCAGTAATGGAAACAAGAATTTTTCTAAAAAAAATTAAGAATTAACATTGTTACCTCGAAACCACCGGAAAACGGGAACGACACGCCGGAGAAAGAACTGTCTGAACAACTATCGGAATAACTGTCTGAACAGACACTTAGCTGATACAGGAGTAACAATGGATGATCTTAGAGCTCAAGGGAGAGAAAATGATGAACATAGGATCTTTAAAGAGGCAATAGAGGTGAAGATCAAAGTTCAAACCACTGAAAATGGCAAAATTTTTGAAACCTCGTGCTTCTGTCGCTTGAAGCAATAAGGACAACAGGAGAGAAGAGAGAACGATGGCTTAAATCAAAACCTAATCTCGTGAGAAGTCGTTTAAATGACTTAAGTATGTCGCTCGAACAATTTAAGGATGTTTCTTGAATGATGTGTTCCCGCGACATGAGATGTCATTCGAACGAGAAATTAAAATTTCCAGAATTATCCCTAAAACATTCAGAATTTTCCCAGTGAAAAAATTACACCAAAACAGTACCTGGAGCACAAAAACAGACTGCAAAATAGAAAAATAGTGTAAAAAGTGAAAAATGGGAATTACATGTTAACATGGTACTAATGTGCTCAATTATGAAAGAGGATTGATTGGGAGTGAACAACAACAATTGAGCCATCATTTCAATACGTCGAATCGATCAAAGAGTTATTATTGATAGCAAGGAATCATCAAACTTCAACAAAGCCAAGTGTGACAAAATAAGTGTGAGTTTGATGAACTAAACTTAATCAACATGCATACAAGTTTGGATTATTGATGATTCTACAAACAATAGCGTCCTGATACGATGTTTCAACATAGGATTCGTGGTGCAAACCTGTTTACATTAATTTTCAACCAAACTTCCTCAATATATGAATTTTTCAATATCTTTAGAAATATTTATCAATCTATACTTAGAGAAAGTCCTATTGGCCCCAATTATGGCATTTATTTCTTTTTCTTGCCTTGATTTTCTTTTGGGATCTTTTAAACGGTGGCTTTCACGACGAGTCAATTATACACTCTCGCAGCCCTTTCCCGTGACACTCAAAATATTTTCAATACCCATTCTCACGGAAAACCGTTCTTACAAGCACACCTCCTCCTTAAGTTTACTTACGCATAGATGACAAAATTGAGATAAGAACGTCTCACCAAACTCAAATATGCAAGAGAACTCAAACATTCATATAAACTCCTGCTTGTGTACAAGGATGGCATATAAGCAAAGTCGAGTCAAAATGCATATCAACATCGAAACGACCCCATAGTGCAAAGGTTAAGATCATTGTAGGCATCAACAATAATGACCAAAAGTCCTAGTCACATGAATAATGAAAGAAGGGGGGGGGGGGGGGGAATCAAGCACACTAATATCCCATACCAATCATGAAACCTCACGACTCAAAAATCAAAAATATTTTTGTATTTTCAAAAGGTTTTATAAAAAGCAATATTTTTTTGTATTTTTCGAAAAGACTCAAATAATAACAAAAATAAGAAACATGCCATAACACTAGCCAAATATAAAGCAAGATGTAAATACTAGTGTATGACAAACCAATGAACAACCTTAATTGAAAGAAGAAAGATGAGAAAAACCACGAGCAATAATGCAAGAGTCACACATTTTATACCTAACGCTTCTAAATCTGACTTTCTAACCCAAGTAGGTGTGAACCGACGAGTAGGGGCATTTGGAATCGGAATGGCTCTAGACTATCTTGGAGCGTTCTTAAGATCGTAGCAAAATCGTATAAGATGACCTCTCCTACTGCAATGAGTGCATGTGTAAGTACGGTGAGGAGCATGTCCTATCGGCCGATTATGCCTCGCGTTCCTAGGTGGTACTCTCCTTAAGTTCCTAGGAAGCTTTCTTGTTGGCATGGTTTTGGCTTTGGGAGCAGGTGCGACATGATTATTAAAGCCAATACCTCTCCGATTATCTTTGATTTCGACGGCGCCTAAGATTTTGTCTAACTTTTCAGACCTAGCCTCCAAATCAAACTTAACTTTACTCGAATCTCTCAGTTTTTCTTCAAGTTCACTTATCCTTAACTCAAGTAAATGTGTAGAATTTTCAAACTTCGGGACTTCATTTTTCATAGTCTCCATCAATCCCTGAAGTCTATCTATCTCACCCTCGACATATTCTAGCTTATCTCGAATTTTTTTTTTCTTGTGCCCTAAGATCCTCAATTAAAGAATTAGAACTATTTATTTCTATGGCACGTTCTTTCAACATAGCTGCTAGTTTCACGTTTGCTTTATTTGCTTTTAAAGTTTCTTCATATAATTCTTTGAAAGAAGTTTTCAAATCTCTCTCGTCTTCGCTCTCATCCTCACTCACCTCCTCCTCACTCTCAGGAGTATCAACATCAGTGGATGCGGAAGAATCATGCAAAGGTGAGTCTTTATCACTTTCATGACTAACCACAAAGGTGGAAAGATCACGCTTACTAGCAAAAAAGTTTTCTTCTTTTGGGTCACTATCACTAAGGGTATAAATGCGATTTATTGGTTTGTTGACATTCTCCCTAAGTTTAGTGGGACACTCATCTATCCTGTGACCAAAACCTTCGCAACAAAGACACTTTTCACAATCACCTTTATTTACTAGTTTTTAAGAGCAGTTTTCATGTGTGATTTCCAATTAGATGATTCAAACAAGTGAATTCTAAAATCATCAAAACCACAGAAATGCATACTTAAAGACACGGGATCACAAACACAATAAAATAGTGCAACAAGCTCTGATACCAATTTGAAATAGCCCTTTAGTGTACTTTAGGTAAAAACTAACTTTGTTCCAATTTTTGTTAAAACCAATTTTAACTTCTTAAACCCTAAACATGCATCTAAGTGATTAAATTCATTTGATGAATAAAGCATGCGGTAAACGAAACAACTTCAGGAAAAATCCACGAAGGGAAAAACCATTTTATTTCACTATAATTTGTAAGAGAACGGCTTACATGGATTACAATGAAATAAGTGCAACATACAAAATACCCGCAGGTGTTGGTTTCGATGTCTCGACTGGAACTTTCCCTTTCCAGGAGGGTAGCAGTGAAGAAGAGAAATGGCTTCTCCACAAGATACTTCGTAAGGTCTCCTTCAACAATAGCACGTAGCTCTTCGGTTGTAGAGTTATCCTCACAAACTGCAACACAGTGTAGTGAATGGATTATCTTCCGATAAACGCGTTCAAGATCACCTAACTTTGGAATTGAGTAATACGAACTTGAATAAACACCGAAAGATGAAAAACTTATATGGGAATAAGTTTTCGAAACTATTCTACCTTCAGAAATGTTTGCAGATACGTTTTTACTTATAACTGAGCTGCACAGAGTCCAAGAAACACGAAAATCGAGGTGGCAAGTCTTTCGAGCGAGATGAGATCTCGTTCGTGAGACATGTCAATGTCGTTTGAACGATACTCAATCTCGTTCGAGCGAGATACAGTAAAATAATATTTTTCCTTTTTAATTTAATCCTCAAATTTTCTTTAAACTATTTGCAACTCAGAAATATTTTTAAAACATAAAAAGATTTAATTCCCAAACATTTAAATCACCCAATATTTAATCAATATACAGATTACACAACTACTCACAAGTATTCATACCCGAGTGATCTTAAACATATGCAACATGTCTTGACTTGTAATCTTCTTGAAAGATTTGATTGCACATTCTTGGACTTGAACTTTGTCATAGGCTTTAAATAAACTCCATAGAAAACTAGCCTAGACTTAATTTATTTTGTCCGGAATTAAGCCAATTAAAACAAATGAATATGCTAAGAATTATGTTCTTACAATTTCATACCTCCCGAGGGTCGACATATTTTCCGCTCACTAATAATTATAAGTTTAAGTCACTCGACATTCAAACAGGTCTAACACTCAAATAAATAAACCTACGTGAAGTTCTAAACAAAATCAGGCCTTAATAGTCATTCTGGAATCTCTTTAGAAGACCCAAGGAATCTCGTTCGAACGAGGTCCTTCGAACGAAGGTCCCCCCCCCCCCACTTTGAACGAACTACCAAACTCATTAGAAAGGCCACTGGAAACTCGTTAGAAGTCTTGTTCGAACGAGGTTGTTCGAAAGGCCTGGGATGGACTTCTAACAAAAATTCTGCAGTTCCTAGTTCATATTCAAAGTTCACTTTTTTTAAATTTTCTCCTCTTCAATCTCCACCTAACTCATTCCACCCAAGTACAAGGTTCCTAAACTACTCTAAGTCACTTTAGAACATTTCTTAACATAATTTAGGGGTCAAATTCTTCTAATCATCAAATAAATTAAACAAACTCCTAAATTTTCCTTTGAATAATATTAATATAAACTCAGAATTATAAATCCATAAAAGTTCGATTTTTATCTCGTGATTAGCATGTAATTATCCTAATTTCACACTGTTATAAAGGTGAAAATCCTCTACATGCAAACCCTATCAAATTTCTAATATTCCTACACAATCTCAACATAGGTAAACCAAATTTTGGTATTAATAGTTCTACAACCTCAACATATGTTAACAGAAATAATAATTGCTAAGAGAAAGAGCAAGATAATCAATTGACTTAAGAAGGAACTTCTGATTCGCGGTTGAAAATGGTATGGGAACGATCCTCTTGACTAGATCTATGCATTGGTGTACTTTTTGGGGCGAAAGCTTGAGTTCTTGGCTTAGGGCTCTAATGGAGTTTTCTTCTTCTTCCTTGAATCTCTCTCTCTTTGCCTCTCTATCTTACGCAAATTGAAGTAACACGCAAATTGAACTCCAATTAAAATACTCGAGTAGGGTTTTCTGACTATGGTGCACTTAAAATAGTCGTTCGAGTTATACAAAAATAATTTATCTTTTTAAACCCCCAACTACATAATAGTGACGCGACTCATACACGTCCCAAATATTTATAACTTAATTGTCGTGTATCTCATCCTCGTTCATAATATTATTTCAATAATTACTAACACTCATCATGCTAGTGATTATTATCATACAAGTCGTATTAATTACAATTTAAATTTTTCCCTTTAATTAAATTAATCCCCATTTTTTATAAAAATAATTATGCCTTAAAATACGGGGTGTTACACCAATTTCTTTTGTCCATAATTAAAAAAATATTCATTTTAAAATATTGTTCCTATCAAATTTAGTTTCTTTGTAGATTATGTTCCTATTTTAATTTGCTTTAAATGAAGTATTTTATTAAAAAAATACACTAATGCTACGATTCTTCCAAACAATAAACTGTCGCAGTCACCTAACATCCAGTCACTAGAGTCCAGCCACTATTACTCATTTGTCAAAGTGCAAAATTAAGTTTCCACTATCATTCTTCGATTTTTTTTAATCTCTTTAAATATTTTATATCCTTCATTATTCCTTTACAATAAAAATATATAATTACACTGAATACTCGATATTTTATTTTTACACTTAGTATTCGATATTTTATTATTACGCAGCAAAATTTTGCAGCGAAAATATTGCAAATATAAATTTATAGTATAGTAGAGAGGTGACAATGATATAGAAAGAAACGGTGATGCAATTTTATTATGTATTAAATATAAAATATCAAGATGGAAATATAAAAATTTAAGGACAAATAAAATTAGGACTATTTTTGTATGTGTGTTATATATATGTGTGTGTGTGTGTGTGTGTGTGTGTGTGTATATATAGTTTTAATTTTGTGGGGTATAACGCGGGTCTAAGAAAATGAAGGAAATACTAAACCAATTGTATAATAAGATGATAAAATGTTATTTTTTATATTTAATTATTTTAGGAAATATCTAGATATAGTAAAAAAAATGTGATTCCTATAGATATAATGAAAATGTTAATAAATCACTTTTCTACGTTTGCCCCATTTATTTATAACCTAAAGTGTAACCTATGAAAATACCTAAAATACTCCAACATAAACTCATTTTTAGCACTCTTGACACCCGTTTATTGCCCGTCTGCGACATGTTTCCTTCCCACCAAGTTGGATAGTTTGTTGGTTACTGATTTTGAGCCAAATTAACATATTTCCTACAAATTATGTGCATGATAACTTCAAAAAAATTTAGTACGCAGTATCAATTTTTTTGTCTATTTTGCAATACAGTGTACTTGTGATATTTTGGTGTAACAATTTGAACCTAAAATCTCATTTTTTTTTCTCTTGTGTGGCGATTTTCCCCCTAGATAACATACCTCATTTTACACAAGTGAGCATAATGTGTGTTGTTTCATGATGAGAGTTTATCCATGTGAGAGTTGGTTAGAAAAATTCAAAGTTAGGTTTATTAATGTGTAAACTAAAAGACAAAATGGTGTAACTTTAATTAACGAATGAGGATGGTTAATACTTTAGTTAATTTTACTATCTATCTTTAGGTATTGTATTACAATGGGTAGGCGCATGAGAGAGAGATGTCCTATGATCGTGTATTTGCATTGAGCTTATAGAGTAAAATGTTAAAATGATTGGGAAATTGTTTTAGGGCTTGAGAGATTATAGGTCGTGCAATTAATTTAGTATTAAATGAGGAAACATATATGTATGTTATGAGAGAATGGGTATATATGTAGAGATAAATGTGCTCATAGTTTAAAGACGTAATAAATTACAAGTTGAATTTAATAAGGTTAAGGTTTAATAAAACAATGAACATAAAAAATAATCCAATTTTTGATGATTTAGAAGATTTGGAGTAACACTTGAGTCTATGAGGTATACTACTTGGTTATATAAGTGTGACATAGTTTTGATGTATTAGAGCCTATCATTGGGTATGCACTCTGGTGTCACGATAGCTTGTGTGTTGACATCATTCGTAGTCGTTCATCATTGGCAAGACTTGAGGAGCATTCGATCAAAGGAAATCATGAGAATGAAGACCGTTGCGAGTTAAGAGACAATTATAGAACTAGTGGTTAGAAAAAAGGGATTCACCACCACTGTGAGGATCATTATGTGAAATTATTATGTTTGGAAGTAAATCCTATAACTTAGAGACTTTTGTAGGCACGCGAGTAAGGAATTTGTTCCACGTTAAGTCCATTTTTTCTAAGATATTAAAGATTTGAGTTTTTGAGGATCATAATGGAGTTTTAAGTTATGTTTACTGTGGCCATCCTTCGCTCAAGATTTCAAGGTTTTCCTTGTAGCTCCTTCTCTAATATCGAGGATTAGCATTGCGCGAGTGGTGGAGAGAGATATAGAAAGAGGTTTGGCTCCCTTTTTAGGAATGCTTCGGCCATCGTCAATGTGGGGTGATGTAGAGAGATAGATTTGCCAGCCTATTTTGCACAAAATAGTAAAAAGAACATGTTGTCGCCTTGAGAGAACGGCATGACAGATAAACTAATGCTTACGAAACCTATTAGATCAGAGGTTCGGGGGCTAAGTTACAAAATGAGAAGGTGTTAGTCACCCATCCCGCCTTTTTCATCTCTCATGGGCTAATGTTACTATTTTCCTTAATTTTTTCGTGAAGTGTGTGCGCGTGTATATATAAGTGGAGATCCAAAATGACCGACTCGCATCATGGAAAAGATGGAGAGAGGTCATCCATAGGAATGTTCCCAAAATAATAATTAAAATTATGAAGTGTACGCTTATCGAGATACTGATCGTTATAATTAGACAATAATATGTGTTAGATAAAATGAAAATATGAATCACGAGTATGTTATATCTAAATAATGTATAAATAAAATAAGAAAAAAAAAAGAAATTGGGAAAATAGGACTTGAGTCTCGGGTCATAGCCCAAGATGCCTACGTGGCCTATAAAGGCATCAAATTCCATATAGTTCACATATGACATGAAGCTAGGGTTTATCCTATAAACTCAAATGGGGATTTTATTATACGTGTGTGTAAAAAAGTGTTTTTAGTTTTGAGAGAATGTGTTAACATATCCCATTGGAATTTATAGGTGTAACCCTTTTTTTCTTAATTTGGATTTTTTTATAGAAAATATATTATGTGCAATATAACTAATAAAGTATTGAACATTAATATGTGTATTATCTAAAGTAAAAGCTAAATTAAGAATTTATGTAACTAATACGAAAATAAAGAAATTTAAAGAGAGAGAAGAATGTTTGGACCTTCTTTGAAGACTTGGGGATTGATCTTGATTGATGATGAGCTTACTTCCAAGTGAATGAAGAATGTAGGAGGATTTTTGCTAACTTGGGTGTGAAAGTGATGGAAATGAAATGTGGAGAAAGGTTTCAAGCAATAAAACCTCTCTGACTTAAGAAGAATGTTGTTGAGATCACTGAAGTTGATGTTGCTGAGGTGCCTTTCAAAGTGAGCTCATGATCTCCTTATATAGGGTCATGGGACTGCTGATCAGCATTGTCCTTTCCATGCCTATCAGTAGGTAACCATAGACATAGTACCGATAGGCAGGGAAATGGACTGCTAATGATAGTCTCGTACAAATTATTTGGAAAACTGTCGTAAAATGCAATTCGTAAGTCCAAATAATACATGATTCATAGCATTGAAAAGTTTATTCATTGAACATTGGGAATCCTGTGAGCCGCTCCCGAGTTTAGTAGTTGACTTTGGACCAAACGGTGCTCTGAAGCTCCCGTCGGTCCTTTGGACAGGAGATCGTCGAACGACGATGGATCGTTCATCCAAACTAAAAGTACGAATTAGAATCTTGGGTATCAGAAGTGAAAAAGCTTTATCAGAAATGCACATCGTTCATCCAAACCAAAGGATTGTGAACATATAGAAAGTGTACCTGACACTATCGCATTAGAATCTTGGGTATCAGAAGTGAAAAAACTCTATCGTGTCCGCCTTTATCCTTCTTTGCACTTGAAGGCTTTATTGGAACCCTTGTTGGGTTTGGGCAATCTTTTATTTTATGTCCTTTATGTCCACATCTAAAACAAGCTCCTGAATCCTTATAGCAAGGTCATCCTCCATGCATCTTTCCACATTGTTGACACATCTGGTTATTATATTATTTGTTATCACCAAATCCCCCAACATTGGACGTGTTCCTAAAAAAATTTCTATTATTTGGGTTCTTTCCTTTTTGTTCCTCAAACTTCCTTTTACCATCTCTAACTCGATTGTCCTCCTCAATATCCCTCTCAGATATTGTAGCCTTGATCACTACGTCAATATATGATGTCAACTTCAGAATGGAAATTCGACTACAAATATTTAACCTTAACCCACGTTCAAACTTATTGGCTTTTAAAACTTCGGTTACCACACCATGACGGGCAAAATGGGACAACTCAATAAACTTTGCCTCCTATTGACTAACCGTCATATTCCCTTGCACGAGACTCATGAAGTCAGCTGCCATTTCGTCTTTAACCGTTTCAGGAAAATATTTCTCATAAAAGATTACTAAGAAATCATTCCAACCTACGTAAGTATTCCTTTCCTCGTCTATTATCCTAGTCATTCTCCGCCAATGTTCAGCTTCCCCTTCTAATATGAATGTTGCAAATGAAACTCTTTGTTCATCGGTACACTTAAGAATATCAAGTATCTTTTCCATCTGCATCACCCAAATTTCTACTTCGGTGGGGTTTGGAGTACCTTTGAAAGATGGTGGATTCAACTTCTTAAACTGTTCAATATTACATCTAATTAGTTCAAGATTCCTTGGTACTCCATTATTCACCTGTTGCTCCATAATCTTTGCTAGACTTTCAATTGCCTTTTATGCGCCTTCCAGTCCTTCTATACTCGAATCAGTAGTTCCCATAGATGATCTTCTCTTGGTCATTTTCTAAAGTCAAGGCCAAACGTAAGATCTAATATACTCTTTTAAAAATAAAACACCAATTATAAATAATATAACACATAGGGAGGGTTATCACATAAATCAGATATTTAATACTATCTCCTAAGAATGGAAACATAAAATCTATAAAGTTCAAAACCTATGTTCAGTAGTCAACGGGTTCATAACCTATGCTTTGATACCACCTCTGTCATGACCTCGACCCAAAAATAGTAGGGAGCGAGTGTTTTGATATGCCACCAAGGCATTCAATATTCTGGCCTTAAAATTTTTCTCTTAAAATACATGTAGCGGAAATAAAATCACATGGTTATGAATTGTAAAATAATAAAATTGAAGGATTTACATCATCAGAGATTTCTAAAGGAAACTTCATTTATATAAAAATATCCAAGAGTTACAACTTGACACAAATTTCAAAACCTTTTAATTAAAGAGTCAAACATCCTCTATCTAATAAAACAAAATTCTACTAAATGTAACAAAAAAAGCTCTAAAAGCTAAATCTTCAACACAGTCCTCTTATGTTCCATCCGCTTACCTAATTATTTCCTGAAAAATGGTTAATTATAAAACATCAACTAAAAGCCGAATGAGATTCAATCTCCAAATATTCCAAGGTTTTCAGAAAATAGATAGCTATTCAAGTCAAAAGATAAGGCATATACATATATGGATAGGAACTTGCATTCATATACATAAAGTAATTAACAGTATATATATTTTCAGAATAAACAGTTCAGAACAGAGCAGATAAAACAATTGAACAATATGTCAATTATTCAGTCTTAGCAGCCATGTAAGCTCTAATACCCTGACAAATAGTGTTACCAAATGTTTCCACCCGGCAGCAACACATACACAAAATCATGATCTATGTAATAACGCCTTATTTAGGGCACACCAGCGATAAACCAGCTGGGAAGGTACTACCCAAATATTTCCACCTGGTAGTCAAGGTCAAAAATAGTAAAAGAGTTTCCATAAGCCGAATCAAAAATTTCAGAATTCAAATCAGATGTTTATATCAAGAGATATACACATAAACCAAACGAAAGAATCATCGGTATCAGATGTATTTTGAGAACAAAAGAATTTCACGAAGTATACATAGTTTGTATTATATAATATAGTCAAAATTCACAATAAATTGCATAGAGTACTCACCTAAAATAGAGGTCAAAATTATAGATAATGATTCATCGATCGCACGTTAATCTAACAAATACGATAAAGGTTTAAGCATACGTTCTAAACATGGTCCAGTCTACATATTGTATTTTAATAATAAATCGTTTCAAAGGATTACTAAAAACCATTTTCCTAACTTTTAAAACTCATTGATCGTAATTAAAGGATTCAATTCATAGTTCTTCCTAATCAGTCGGTTCCCAGTAGAGATGGAGGGTCACGGGGGAACGACTTAAATTCCATCTCATCTAGATAGAACATTTTCGGATTCATTCCTAGTAGAAATGGAGGGTCACAGGGGCCCCACTTAAATACCATCTCATCTAGACAGAATTTCACGAGGAATGACTTTGGAATTACTTAATTGGATTCCACAATAACAAAAATCATTTCAAAAACCCATATAGAACTTCAAAATATGTTTCAGTTCAAAAAATAAGTAAATTCAATCATAATAGTAATTTATCTATATTACGGGTTTAGAAATAATAAGCAATATTAATTTTCATCACCAAAACTATAAATTAATTAGTGAAATTCCCTTTTTGAAACTTAATAGTTCATTATGAAAAGAGTTATATGTTTCATTTTCATAAAATAATTCAATTTAGAAAACTCTACAATTTTATTTTCACTAAAATGGATCTTTAGTGTTTTTATAAACATTTCTACTTAGTATAGTTATAAAATATTAAATTAACACTATAAAGAGGCATTACAACATTAAAGAAGATTTCCTTAAGATGAATATCCCTAAGAACTTTAAGAAATTCTTCTTAAACTTTCCCATAATTTCTCTCACTATTTCTTTCTATAATTCTCAAGGAGTTGGTGTGAGTTTCAAAGGATACCAAAGGCCCTATTTATAGTTTCACAAAGATACCACGGTGTTGACACGTGTCTATTTGACCAAGCCTTTACAACGGTGAGTCAGCATGGAAGTGTCGCAAAACGAAGGCGTCTTGCAGCCTTAATTCACCAAACAACGACACATGTTTTAGCTTTGTCTCTAAGGTCGACACGTGTTTTCAACTATAGCTATATGGATGACATGTGTAAGCACGAGGTGTCAAGCTTGAGGTGGAAATGTATTAAGGGTATGAGGGTTATTTTACACATGAAAGGCATTTTGGTAATTTCACACTATATATTTTCAATATTTCTTAGAGGTCCTTAAAAATACTTTATTTACGAAAAGGCCCCTTTTAATTTTTTATTTTGGTCCCAACAACTTTATTTATTAAAATCAAGTCCCTAAAGTTTCATAAAATTATATTTTCTACCCTGAAACTTATCATTTAGCATAGGATGTGACATAAAACTTTAATTTAATCTAATTGACAGTTGATTCTTCAAAATTAAAAATGCGATTTGTTATATTGATAGACAATAATACCACATATCTAATAATACAAGATTTATAAGATAATAAGTAACGCAAGAGTGTAAAAACAAACTATATATATAAAAGTGGGGTCATTACATCCTACCCTCCTTATAAAACGTTTGGTCCCCAAACTTTACTTACATTAATTTCCAAAAAGGTTTGGATATCGCTCCTTTATTTCATCTTCCCGCTCCCATGTCTATTCTTTAATAGAATGATTCCTCCATAATATTGTGACTAGTGGAATAACCTTGGTTCGTAATATTTCATCTTTGTGGTCCAAGATTTCCACTGGATGCTCAATGTACGACAAATCTTCTCTAACTTGAAGAGGCTTGTGACTTAAGATATGTTTTAGATCTGGGACATATTTCTTTATCATTGATACAAGAAACATATTATGTATACTAGAGAGTTCAGGTGGAAAGGCTATTTTATATGCAACAACTCCTATCTTTTCAAGGATTTCAAAAGGTCCTATGTATCTTGGTCTCAACTTTCCTTTCTTCCCGAATCGTATTACTCCCTTTGAAGGCGATACTCGCAAGAACACATAATCTACTCTTTGGAATTCTAAATGTTGGTGTCGATTGTCAAAATAATTCTTTTGACGATTTTGAGCGATTCGAAGTCGATCTTGTATCAATTTCACTTTCTCTAATGTGATCTGAATCAATTCTAGTCCTAACAATTTTCTTTCTCCAACTTCTACCCAACATGTGGGAGAACGACACGTTCTACCTTATAGTGCTTCATATCGAGCCATTTGAATACTTGTTTGATCGTTATTATTATAGGCAAACTCCAATAATGGTAAATGATCATCCTAATTCCCTTTCAAATCAAGTACACAGGTCCTAAGCATATCCTCTAAGGTTTGAATGGCTCTCTCAGATTGTCGTTAAGGTTCATGCGCGGAGCGTCTCGCAAAGCGAAATCCAAACAAGGAACCCCTCCAATACACTACTACTTAACTTTGTCGATCGAGGAGGTCCGACAACTTCAACCATGCGATCGGGATAACCTCATATCTTCTTTCAACCAAAAGTGTTCTAAACTCCCATCTCTATCCAGGAGACATACCACTACGCTCTTGTATTACACTTCGTCCTTGCGAAATCAATAATGAGCTTAAACTCAGTCCTTGATGTTTAAATTGTAACCCTAAGGCTACCCTCACTCAATACACATGATTCAAATAGGTTTTTCCTCAACATATATTCAGTAAGAAGTCACTAATATCCTACTGGTCCATAACATCATTTCTCCCGAATTACTACGAGTTTAGTTCTCCTTTTAATTAAGGTTAAAATCGATAGTTTCAAATCTCTTATAAACACATCTTCATACACTTAGGATTAAACCCTCTTGTAAACTGAAGGATACCCAGGTGTTATATTAAATCACCCCTAATGGTCCTATCTTAAATCTTCATACATCCCCATTTGGAATTTAACAAATGAATCTAGCAACCGAAATTCCATTCAATATAATTTTCATCATTTTAATCACTTGAATCCAAATCAAATTAATTCAAATCTTATCAGGGGTTTATTGATATTTTCTAAGTCCCATAATATCCAAATAATAATAACCAAAGATCCACAAAAGTTTTGGGATAAGAATCAACATTTAAAAAGAAGCAACTTTACATATTCTGGGGAGGTCGATCGATCGAAGGCAGCGGTCGATCGATCGATCCCTCAGGTCACAGCCTGGTTTTTTGCATTTTCTGCAACTACGGGTTTAGCAACTTATGATCATTTAAACCTTCATCTAAACATCCCAAATGACTTATAATCTTTACTACATGATATATCAACATATATGAACTATTTCCAATATTCTAAACATCCTAGAATCATCAAGGGATTGGATTAAAAAGAATGTTTATCTCCTTATTTCCAGAAAATTATCAACATATCAACTTCAAGAACACATCAATGGTTTTCATAATTTCTTAAACACTTTCATGACTATTTCGTGGATTATTATCAACCTAAAACATGAGTTTAATTCCTATATCATTTCAGTTTCCAGAAATCCATTTAATACTCCATTATTTCTTCCAAATATGAATAATCTTCTCTTTTCATACTATTCTAACATGGACAATATACAAACTTAAATTGCCATTATTAAACACTTGCCTTTACTGAAGGTCTGATACTTTGGTGTAGTATATCTCAGTTGGTTGTCCCTTCTCCGGTCAAACTCCAGTGGTGGTTGGTGGTGGTGAACCTTGGTTCTTGTTCTTTTCCTTCCCAAGTAGGTTTTTCCCTTCCCAAGCACCCTTTCACTCTTTCTAGGAAGATGGCTTCTCTACTTTGTGTAGAGGAGATGAATAACCCCCATACACTTACTCTACCAATACTTATAATAGTACAAAATCCGAAATCACTATTCATCCCCCTTAGAAAAATGACCAAAATGCCCTTTCGGGTTGTCTATTCATTTCCAAATGACCCGAGACTCAAAATTAACATCCAAATAGACTTTTCTGACTATTTCGAACCTTCCGGACGCAACGACGCAGTCGAAATGACTATAAGGTCGATAGAAAATAAATTTCCTTTTTAATTTAATAAATTAGTCCCGACACGTCCCATACCGCGTCTGACTAAAAAATATAAATTATCGAATTTATATCATACAGTCATATTAATGACATCACATTCATAGATTACCTAAATATCATTAAGTAATATTTAGAATCATCCATTTTAATATCCACCATCCGGATAAAACCCGAATGAATTAATTAATAATAAAATCCAATTAATCCATTAATTTAAAATATAACCCATTTTAAAAGTCATTTAAAATTACGGGGTATTACATACTTCCCCCCTTATAACAGAATTTCGTCCTGAAATTCAGGAATATAAGTCATACTAGTAAGGTCAACTCCGAGTATAAATCTCACATCGCAAGAAATCCAAGATGTACCACCCATACAGTATATTAACAAAATCCTTATCGGTATTATACGCCAAGCTTCACCATGTAGTTTCAACTGAATCAAATTGAGACGTTACCTAATCTTCCCTATACCGTCCTTGTGACAAACTTTGGGAAAACTGAGCCTCACACATTGAACAAATAAATCCTGAAGTTCCAACTACTTACCTTTTTATAATAATGAAAACTACTACAATACAATCATCCAGGGCGCCCATACACCCTCTCGTACCGCTTTCAATATTAAAATTTTCACAAAGGTTATAAACTCATATTCCAAAGACCTAACTTATTTCGACTCCCAACGGTTATTATTTTCATGCGTGGGGTGTCTCGCAAGCGAAATCCAAACAAGGAACCACCCCGATACACTACTTCCTAAAGTAGTCGGTCATTGAAACTCCTAAGGTCCTTAGTCAAAAAAATTTGGTTTATCGATTCTTTTTTTTTTTAAATTGTTTATAGATCTACGTATCTTCTCTCTTATTGAAGACAAGATGCAGGATAGTAGTAGTACATACGCTCTCATATACCACAAGTCAATGCACGCCGATAGTCAAATCACGCTAGGACATGCCCAAGGTAAGTAATCCCATGATAAAATCAAACCCACGTGATAACATGTAATATAAAGGTGTCCCACACCCCTCAGTGAATCTACGTAAATAACAGTGCTATAGGCTAAGTTTAGCAACCCTTTAGCCCACACAATATTAATTGCTACAAAAATCAATATACGCTTCATAATCCCTGGGATAGAAAACATACCCTCATTCGCGGGTGGTGGTTGTTGATTCGCTGCCTTACGGACATTATATACACGCCCGTACTGACCCTGTTGCGCGGGTGCTGCTGGAATGGGAGGTAGTGCTAGCACCGGAGCTGGATCTGGAAGAGCAGCTGGTGGAAACACTAGTACCTGCGGCTCCTGTCGAGCATGTTGTTGCTGAGGAAATTTGTCTTTCATAGGACAATCTTGACGTTTATGGCCATACTTTCCACACACGAAACATTTTCCTGCAAACTTTCCACCACATTTCCCCTGTTAACCCCGAACCTGCTGGCCATTACCTCCCTTCCTTTGGCCTTGATGAGACTGTCTCTGGCCCTGATGGCCCTATTGTCCTTGCCAAAAACCTCTATCCTCAAATCGAGAATCTCCAGATCGCAAACGCTTAGCATAGTCCCCTGTCTGGGAACCCTGCTCACTCTGACGCTGTTGACTCTGCCCTGGCTGAGTCCCACTAGAACTACCCCCAGTAGTCTTGCCTTGCAGGCTTGACCCAAACCCCCTCTTGACACCCTGATTATGTAAGCGGTTATCCTGGCAGTGGAGCATTGCAGCATTAAGAACATCTGCATACGTACGTAGTGAAAGATTCCCCAATAAATGTTGGCGAATTTTATAGTTCAACCCATCAGTGAACATTAGGATTCTCCTCTCCTCAGTAGGTACTTCAGCTGGTACCAAATTAGTTAATCTCGTAAACTCTTCCTCATATTCCGCCACAGTTTTCTCTCCCTGTTTCAAATCAAGTAGCTTCCGCCTCATCTCTGTCTGGATGGCGGAAGGAAAATACTTCCCATCAAACCGTATCCAAAAGTCTTGAATAGTCATTGTGTCCCTCTCCTCCATAGTGGTCCTAGCTTCCCACCATTGCAAGGCTGACCCTACTAGCTTGAATGTGGCTAGTATTTGACGTTGAACCTCAGTACATTCAATCATGCTCAAGTGCCGTTGGATATCTTTCTTCCATTGGCTAGCAGTCACAACATCTGATCCTCCCTGAAACTCAGGTGGGTGCGCTTTCTGAAAGGCATCCCTCGCTCGTTCCTATGCAGTAGGAAACACTTGCCCTTTTGCGGGTGGCACAACCAGTGCCGGTGCTGGAGCCTGCTGAACAGCAGCTAAAGCTTCATTGACTGCCTGAGCGACAATTGCAGCAACTTCGGCCGCAGTTATCGTACCCTGAGCTGGGGCGGGCTGAGGTGCAAGTCGAGGAGGCATCTGAAACGAGAGAAAACTATCAGTATTTGATATCTCAAAATAGCTGAAGTTTGTACACGTAAATAGAAAAGCAATAATCCTACGCATAGGGCTCTACATCAAAGAACGCTAAGCTGAAAACACAGTAAGCCGTACAGATCCTAAAGGACACTAGAACCTGCTGCTCTGATACCACCTGAAACACCCCATCTAATTAAATACCGGGTGGCCTGTCCCATACCAAATTAAAACAGAATATACAGTTGGATCATTCTTATCATCACTGTCGAAAACATTTACAACTCACCCAATACCCAATTGAGCTGGTGTTAAAAACTTTCCAAATTTAAATTTCAACAAAACCATTTTTAGTTTAAGAATAACACTACACATTTTATTCTACAGCACTGATAACACAATAAATAACTCAAAAGAATTTAAATGCAATTGGAATAAACATTCCCAAATAATATAAATCCTTTAAAATAATCCCAACAATGTTAAATGTATTAAAAAGTCCCGAATACAATAGTATTTAACCCCGATAGAAAAAGATAACTGAATCCTTTGGGCGACATGCCCTAGCTAAGAATACTGTGAATCAAAAGATGAAAGGCGTCTAAGCAAAAACTCCATAGCTCCATAGTTCAACATCATCCGCTAAGGTTGGCGTCCCTGTTGCTGGACACCTGATATAGAAGATACAATAGAAAAGAAAATATGCAAGGAAACGGGTCAGAGCCCGAATGTGTAGATGATTTTTAAAACAGCAAGTATTTAACAAGTGCAATAAATAATTTATTATGTACATGTTATATCCAACTCTCACTTGTTATTCTCACCTCTCAACTAGAGTGCACACTTAACGTTTCCTATTAACGTCCTAGTTAATGGTTCCTCTTTTCCAGTTTCCATATTATAATTCCATTCCCATATCATAATCCCCGTATGTCCCATACCATACTTCACACTATTATTCATTTACATTTCTCATTTATATGAATCGTTTCTCATTAACATGAATCATTTCTCATTAATATGAATTAATCTTTTCAATTCTGTAAGAATAAACATTCATTAACTTAATTCCATTATCTTTCTCTATTCACAGTTATCTACAATTATCACTGTAGATAGATTTAACCACAATATATATCCATTCAATCATTTAATCCATTATATATATATTCATATATAATACGGCACCCCGAGTCACAACTGCGGTGCAATGCATTACTCTGCTATCATGTCCCATCATCGCAGGTCGCCGAATAGGGGAGTAAAGATTCGGTAAGATTCCAAGAACCACAAACAACAACAAATAAATTGGAGGCGAACATAGTTCTCGTATCCATGGGTCACGCACATACCTACGTACCCACAGTCAGCGGACTTATCAACTCCCTAATAAGTCTTTCATAGACCTATGTTCTCGAGCGACACATCAAAGATCCCATGGATTCATTAGGATATGACAGCCCTCACGCGCAAACCTCCCACCGATACCAAGTAAGCTAGGTATGCCATACACATAAATCATCAATCAATCAAATAGGTATTATCATACCTATAACATAATATCAATAAGGTAATATCAATACCCTAAGATATTTCCCATACGTAGCATTATATCTCTTTCAAATTCCACATATTAAAATATCATATCTTTACTTCATAATTTAATTATCCTCGCATCCTATAACATCTCTCCACTCCCGACGCCGTTAAGGTTCATGCGCGGAGCGTCTCGCAAAGCGAAATCCAAACAAGGAACCCCTCCAATACACTACTACTTAACTTTGTCGATCCAGGAGGTCCGACAACTTCAACTATGCGATCGGGATAACCTCATATCTTCTTTCAACCAAAAGTGTTCTAAACTCCCATCTCTCTCCAGGAGACATACCACTACGCTCTTGTATTACACTTCGTCCTTGCGAAATCAATAATGAGCTTAAACTCAGTCCTTGATGTTCAAATTGTAACCCAAAGGCTACCCTCACTCAATACACATGATTCAAATAGGTTTTTTCTCAACATATATTCAGTAAGAAGTCACTAATATCCTACTGGTCCATAACATCATTTCTCCCGAATTACTATTAGTTTAGTTCTCCTTTTAATTAAGGTTAAAATCGATAGTTTCAAATCACTTATAAACACATCTTCTTTCACTTAGGATTAAGCCCTCTTGTAAACTGAAGGATACCCAGGTGTTATATTAAATCACCCCTACTAGTCCTATCTTAAATCCTCATACATACCCATTTGGAATTTAACAAATGAATCTAGCAACCGAAATTCCATTCAATATAATTTTCATCATTTTAATCACTTGAATCCAAATCAAATTAATTCAAATCTTATCAAGGATTTACTGATATTTTCTAAGTCCCATAATATCCAAATAATAATCACCAAAGATCCACAAAAGTTTTGGGATAAGAATCAACATTTAAAAAGAAGCAACTTTACATATTCTAGGGAGGTCGATCGATCGAAGGCAGGGGTCGATCGATCGATCCCTCAGGTCACAGCCTGGTTTTCTGCATTTTCTGCAACTACGGGTTTAGCAACTTATGATCATTTAAACCTTCATATAAACATCCCAAATGACTTATAATATTTACTACATGATATATCAACATATATGAACGATTTCCAATACTCTAAACATCCTAGAATCATCAAGGGATTGGATTAAAAAGCATGTTTATCTCCTTATTTCCAGAAAATTATCAACATATCAACTTCAAGAACACATCAATGGTTTTCATAATTTCTTCAACAGTTTCATGACTATTTCATGGATTATTATCAACCTAAAACATGAGTTTAATTCCTATATCATTTCAGTTTCCAGAAATCCATTTAATACTCCATTATTTCTTCCAAACATGAATAATCTTCTCTTTTCATACTATTCTAACATGGACAATATACAAACTTAAATTGCCATTATTAAACACTTGCCTTTACTGAAGGTCTGATCCTTTGGTGTAGTATATCTCAGTTGGTTGTCCCTTCTCCGGTCAAACTCCGGTGGTGGTTGGTGGTGGTGAACCTTGGTTCTTGTTCTTTTCCTTCCCAAGTAGGCTTTTCCCTTCCCAAGAACCCTTTCACTCTTTTTAGGAAGATGGATTCTCTACTTTGTGTAGAGGAGATGAATAACCCCCATACACTTACTCTACCAATACTTATAATAGTACAAAATCCGAAATCACTATTCATCCCCCTTAGAAAAATGACCAAAATGCCCTTTCGAGTTGTCTATTCATTTCCAAATGACCCGAGACTCAAAATTAACATCCAAATAGACTTTTCTGACTATTTCGAACCTTTCGGACGCAACGACGCAGTCAAAATGACTATAAGGTCGATAGAAAATAAATTTCCTTTTTAATTTAATAAATTAGTCCTGACACGTCCCATACCACGTCTGACTAAAATATATAAATTACCGAATTTATATCATACAGTCATATCAATGACATCACATTCATATATTACCTAAATATCATTAAGTAATATTTAGAATCATCCATTTTAATATCCACCATCCGGATAAAACCCAAATGAATTAATTAATAATAAAATCCAATTAATCCATTAATTTAAAATATAACCCATTTTAAAAGTCATTTAAAATTACGGGGTATTACAATAGTGTGGATGAAACATTATAGACTGAGAGTCGTGCGATGATGGTATGCTTGATATGGAAGTGCTATGGAAAAGCCCTCAAATTTTTCTCTCACCACAAGTATAAAGGTGAGGAAAGGTAAAGGAAATTTATTTAAGGATTATAGCTAGGCCTTGATGAGAAGGCAAATTCAAAGATAGTATGTTTTGGGTGTAAGGTTCATAACGTGTTTGAAGGGAGTAGGTGCTTTGATTAGTTAGATTTGTCTTTTTCGCCAAGGTGGAAGGATGGAGTGGTAGAAGAACGTCAGTAGGTTAGCAAGATAGGATTTAGGATGTCCCGATGATGGGACTTAGGCCTTTATATCTCGGTGATTGACAACGCGAGGGAGTAGTGTAATTGGAGGGTTCCTTGTCTGGACTTCACTTTGTGAGACGTCCCACGCATGAAACCAAGCAAATGTCGGAAGTTGAGAGAGGTCTTGGGCACTAGGGATATACTTAGGATTATACTCGTTTTGCGTGGGTAGGGCAACGCGTAGATCATAGGATTATTAGGGAGTAAGTTTGATAGAGTTGGTAGCGCAGATATAAGAATATTTTGGTAAGTAAACCATAAGAAGATTGGTTGATTAGCCCTAAGGAGAATTAAATTTCCCGGGTTGGGAGGACCCATGTGGGAGTATTACACCGAGGAAATCCCAATTGTTTAGAGAAAGTGTACTGTGACAACCCACTCCAAATAATAACGGGTGGCCAGCCCTATACTACATAAATCAGGTATCTCAGATGGTACAGTCTCAACATCCACAACTAAACACAGTAATATAAGGCTAACTACCCGAAATCAAAAAGTGCGAATCGCCAAAAATTTAAAAATTTTATTTGACAACAACAACAAAACCAACAATACACATCTAATCTATAATGTGGAAAGTGCATGCTCCAATAATAAAAGAGTACAATACATTGTACAATAAAAATCCCAGCAATGAAACACCTGAATATGCTGTCGGGCAACAGACAATACAATAAACAGATAATTAAATCATATGAAAGTGTTACTCTATAACACTTGAATACTAACTCAATACAACTGAATCCTAATCTAGATATACAAAGATAGGAATCGACTAAAACCAAGTGCCGCAACAGTCCGCTACTGCCACAGCTCCACAAATCCTGAATGGAGGGATAATAAAGGCGTCCTTGCGGGGGAACACCTGAAGTAATACAATATATATGTGCATGGGGTAGGGGAAATAGAAACGGGTCAGAACCC
Source organism: Sambucus nigra (assembly GCA_949130495.1). NCBI lineage: Eukaryota > Viridiplantae > Streptophyta > Magnoliopsida > Dipsacales > Adoxaceae > Sambucus > Sambucus nigra. Next base: position 176,508,119 of record OX422217.1, on the reverse strand, counting down.
GAGTGTGAAAAACATTTATAGCAAGTGTATTAAAATGCATAATAATTATAAATGCATTATTACATGATATAGCTGGAATCGAACACTCCATAGAAATTCAACTCACCTCTCATCTAAAGCGCGCACTAAGCGTATGCACGTGTCTCCCAAAAAGGATGTTCGATTCTAATTAGGTAAGAGGATTCTAACTTAAATCCGAATAAAGTATTTAAGTGAAACCATCTAACCTAACACCCGATTCTACATATAATCCATTTATAATAGTTATAATTATTATCTTATATATAAACATTACGCTTATCTTTATAATATTCTTGTTGAACATATAAAGTTACATGATCCTATCATGCTCCATCATCACAATACATAAACAATATCATGTACTAGATTTATTCTAGTGATGCCCAAAAAGGCAAGAAACCATATATATAAATAATAATAGATGAGTTATTAGCATCAAGAACTAAGGACTAAACTCCTACCAATTTTCAACACGGTACTGCGTTTCGTGCGTGGGACGTCTCGCCGAAGCGAAATCCAAACAAGGAACCTCCCCGTTACACTACTCCTGACCGTATCGATCCTCGGGGCTCATTATGCCCTCAAAGCAAGATGCATGTAACCCAAATGATTAGTATCCAATTTTAATTAATTAATATTCCCAAGTCTCAACAGTACACGGCGTTTCATGCGTGGGACGTCTCGCCGAAGCCAAATCCAAACAAGGAACCCCCCAGTTACACTACTCCTGGCACTGTCGATCGTCGGGATAGGTGATAGATATATAATATAATATAATGATGAGCATTAAGGAATAAACTTATCCCCAACTTCCAACATTACACTGCGGTTCGTGCGTGGGATGTCTCGCCGAAGCGAAATCCAAACAAGGAACCCCCCCGATACACTAATCCTGGCAATATAGGTCATTAAGGTCGGTTATGCCCTTGACACCCAAATACAAACACAAGCAACTAATAACCATCCAACCGAGCTATAACTCGAAGGACGCAGGCTCACATGTTATCATCATCCAGCAGCCCATAAACGTAGTAAACTGGGGCCACCTGGTGGGTTTCAACGATACCCATCTCGTGATCAACTCACGCACACGACGTCCGGGAAGCGTTCATAGTTCCTAACCGGCAAGTGAGAGCATCACATACCCCGACCTCTCACCCCCAAAATAAGTATATATATATATATATATATATATATATATATATATATATATATGTCATTTTCTGACCACAAAGGACGACTATGACCTGGGGAATATCCACACCCTGCATATTTGTCAGGATGCTCACCCTCAACGCACGAAACTTCCCAATGATAGCAAGGAGGGGGTATGATTAACATGTATATACACCATATATAAGGTCTACATACGTCCCACATAATAAAGATACACCATTATATAAGGTATACCTGAAACATCACATTCATGTTTATTATACGCACTTAGGCGCAGTTAAATTACATCATAGTTTAGTATACTCTCTCATGATACACTAATCGTTAATACTCACACACATTACCCCCACTTAGTATATGCTATACTAATTCTCGCTTGAAGCTCTCAAGACGCTTCTACTAACGAATTGCCCTTCAATACAATTTAGTTAGGGATATTCTATATCCTATTGCACTTTAATGCATTTCTCACAATGTGAGATATCTCCCAATCGATCATCAATAAAGATATTTCCATATCCAAAAGTACATCAAATAGTATTAGTAAACATCCACTCATAATAGGGTTCATATCATTTAAGAATCCTTTAAAGTTATCCCAAATGAAAGTGGGCTCCCCCACTTAGAAGATCCCAAATTCTCTAATCGGAAATCCCCAAATTAAGTCTACATGACTCCAATAATATCTTGTGGGGGAAACTCTCTAAAAGTCTCCAAAACATATTCCAAACGTCTCCTATAGAGATCCCCGATCGATAACCTCGAATAAAACGAAAAGAAATTCTCCTTAGAAAAACTTTCCCTCAAAAGCCCTGTTTCCGAATCGATTCGGGCCTGTTCCGAATCGATTCGGCCCAGCGAATCGATTCGGCCAGGAAGGCGAATCGATTCGGGTCATCAGACCTGGGACTCTGCCTCAGGCCGAATCGATTCGGATGGAATCCGAATCGATTCGGTCACTCAGACCTGGGCATCTGCATATTTCCGAATCGATTCGGCTAGGGGGCCGAATCGATTCGGCCCTGCTGAACCTCGAAAATGGCTACTGTTTGAGTAGCCAAAAATACCCAAAAATCATTCAAATGGTTTTCTCCCCATTTCTCTTCAACCCAAACACAAATCTAACATTAATATTCATCCTAGAATACATAAGAACTAATTTCTAACCTTAAATCCATTTAATACACTACAAATCTAAGGTTTTTCCCAAAAGTTAGGTTTTAACATTTTAAACCTAAAACCCAAAAATCAATCCACAAATCATGCAATAAATGGTACACAACAATTATTTAGCAAGTTTAATCACTTGCCTCGGGTTCGTAGGGTCTGAATCCGCCGGAAAATCCTCTTTCTCCCTTTTTCTCCTTCCTTTTCTTCTTCTTTCTTCTTTCTTTCCTTTTTCTCTTTTCTCTCTTTTGGGAGAAATATCTCCCGTAGGCTTTTTAAGCCTAAATCCGAAAATACACATCTTTAAATGATAATACACACTTTAAATGACTCGGTGACCTTAATTCGAGTCAAACGGTCCTATTTTATTTCGGAACCCAAATAGACCCCAAGTACAGTCATTTCGACTTTCTCGACCCTTCCGGAAACAATGGTACCCTCAGAAATTCCATTCGAGACACTTTCTAACAACTCCAAATTCTGGCCTCAACTGCCAATTTTATTATTTCTCCAATAAAATATTATTTATCTCTCCCGAAATAAATAAATTATCGTCTCCAAGACCTCGGGTTGTTACATGTACGTGTTAAACGTTTCTAATGATTGTTCTAATAGACTCGAGTTAGAAGGTGTATAGGCACATTGGTAAATTGGTTTTATATACCGTCTGAAATAGAAGAGGTATAGTATATAAGTTGAAGATTATGTCGTGAGGCAATATGAGAGGGATTGGTATGGGTCGGAAGGAACATCATGAGATGTAAGTGATAATCCAATTGTATAGGGCATAAGAGGTAGTATGCCCAAGATAAGCGATGACACTAACGAGGGTGGTCAAGCGTTAGAGAAAATTCTTTTGGGGGGAAATTAGATATCCAGATATAGACGAGCGGGCATTTAGAATCATGTTTGGACGTTAGAGCGGCGGTTGTAGGCTCATCTTTCTATGTGGAGCACCAGAAATGATGGGTGCGATGTGAAGTTATTAGAGTCACTTTACGACCGTGGTAGAAGTATAGTGCCATATAAACCTGGTTGGAGGTGAGTGCCGAATGAGTGTATGGTTGAGAGCCATTGAGTTAGTACCTTTCCCCTTGAGGCATTGGGATGTGGAATGATCCTAGGATAGTGTTGGTTGTATTTGAATTTCAAGGAAAAAATTCCATTGTAAGGGGGGAGTATGTAACACCCCGTACTTTTGGGAATAATTAAATTTCATAAATGGGTGTAAAGTGAGAATTTGAGGTATTTCTCGAAATAATAATTTTTAGAATTTTTGAAGGTTGGATGATTTCAGAGGTGTGTTTCATTTACTTTTGGGACTAAGTAAATATTTTAATTGGAAAACTCATATTGAGATATGTCGGGTTTAATTAGTGGGTTGCGGTCAATTACCTAAGATGGAAATTTCGATTGCGCGGTTGGTCTCGGAATGGCCAAGATAGTTAGAATAGAGTATCCGGGGGAATTTTTAGTCTCCGAGAATTTTTGGGATTAAAAGGAACTCGTAGTTGAGTAAACGAGTCATTTTTGGGTTTAAAGGGATAAACCCTTAATTTCTACCAATATAAGGAGGGAGATGGAGAGGGGGAGAGAAGAGAGAAACGAAAGAGAAGAGGAGAGGAGGAGATAAAAGAGGAAGAAAAGGGAGGTTCCGGTCAAACTCCGCGGGATTCGACCCAGGATCGTCAAATTTTATCCATGAGGCAAGTGTTTACTTGCTTTATTTATTTTGGAGCATAAATCTCATATCAAAATTTGGTATAAACAAGTCAGAAGATTTTCGGGTACGGATTTTATGAATCAAAATTTTGAAAAAATAAACGAGTAAACCCCGACTTTTATCCAATTTGAGAAATTTAGGAAATTATTGAAATCATTTGTCAGTTTTGGGTTCTAGGACGTTTAGAACCAATTTTATATGTGTACATATCGTTGTTTGAGGTTGGAGGACGTTGGGCTAGGAGATAAAAGCTTGGGATAAGCTTTAATGCCTGAAACAACTTCTTTGAGAAGAAGCTGTCCGGAGTGATCGATCGATCGAGGGTATAAGATCGATCGATCGACCGTCGATCTATCGAGGGCTAAGGGTCAATCAATCGACCATTCAGGATTTTTGGCAATTTTTTCCTAGGGTTAATTATATGGCAAATTTTGATTTAGTTGTTCCTAGTTTAATTATTTGAGGACATAAGTATTTATTTAGTAATGTATCACTAGCCATTTGGGGGAAACTTGTGGGGGCTAGGAGGGTGCTAAAATTGGGTGGCACTAAGGTATATTTTTGAGGAAAATAAATTAATTGAGGGATTAGACAATTTGGGATTTCCAGAAAAATAAGAGGGGATTTTTAAATAATTATTGGAGTGAAATGTATACTTTAGATTAATTAAGTAAAATCCAAAACTTATTTAATTGTTGATATTCGGAGTGAGTGACACCCAAGGGAGTATTTTAGCGAATGATTATAGCTGAATAGTCTTGCGATTAGGAAAGAGGAAGTGTATATGGAATTAGTGAGTAACTCCTACGAGGTAAATAGGATGGAATTTGGGTTACAGGTTAAAGATAAGTTGAGGGTATACTTATTATACGGTTATGTATCGGGATATTTGGAGAGTGTATAAATCCCTAACAACGATGAAGGTGTGAGATATATTTAAGTAGGAAAATACTTAAATACCTTTATGAGATTGGCAAGTATAACCAGGTATTCACTTGAGGAGTGATGATTGTATATGTATATATGTATATATATATATACGATGTGATTATTGTATATATTACATACGATATGAGTACATATATATCTATGTGTGATTGATGTATGTGTATCTTAGAGGCTGATTCCACGGGCTTTCCTTTGGTATAGGGATGGAACAACCAAATTATATATTTTCTCTAGTGTGATCCGAGGAGGTTGCGTGATGTGGGTGAACTCCTGGCTTGAGGAGCAGGGAGAGTATAGTCCCCAGGTCATATCGTCCCGCATTCGAGTGCGATGTGTGTAACTCCATTTGCAGGGGGAACATGACCGGCTCCACCATTGGGTGTTTTTACCATGACCATTGAGAGAGTCTGTCTTGGTACCATGGTATAGTGAACAAACCCAGAGTTGGATCGGCACTATAAGACCGCATCCTCGAGTTATAGCTCGTTGGGATGGTTATTGCACTTATGTGTTTAGTACATTACTTGTGCGTGAGAAGAAGAATATATATATGTATCTCTGCTAGAGTATAGAGATAATATTAATATAGAGTAAATCTTAGGACGGGAGATTTTATTCGGATGTATATTTTAAGAGGTATATTAGAGTGAGTATGATATGTATATTTTTATCTAAGTATGTTTATATATTCGTTTTGTACTGAGGGCCTAATGGATCTCGACCATTGACAATGCCAAGTCGTAGTGTATCGGGGGGTTCCTTGTTTGGATTTCGCTTAGCGAGACACCCCACGCACGAATGCAGTGCAGTGTTGAGAATGGAGATATGTTAGCCCTTAGTATTCGAGTTATCGAGGTGTCTAGTAAATGGTTGAATTAGATTAGTTAGACGGGGTAGCTTAACTAGGATGTTTTAAAAGAAGGCGTTGTGCACTATTAGAAGAGGGATGAGGGGTATCTCATGGGAGTGCGATACCAACTTAAATATGAGATAATACTTATTTTCAAAAATAAAGCATTTATCCACTTACAAAATATTTTTACAACTCAGGCTCTGACCCGTTTTCCTATTTTTCCTTTTCTTGCTATATATATATATATATATATAGGTGTCCAGACACAGGGACGCCTGGATGATGATTCCTTCGAGTCAGACGTCTTCTGTAGCAGCTGTTGATGGATGCGGGTTCACTGTAGATGCTTCTATTCTTGTAATCTAGATAGGAGGTACTGTATAACAATTCAGGCTAATCACCCAACTGTATTTATTTATTCTTTTACCACCTTTTAGTGCGGAATTCATTCTGATTGTATTATTGTTGAACCAAGTGTTCGGTTATTTTATTTCTTTTCAGTTTCATTTATTTAAACTGTGCGCTGGCTTTCTGATTAAAAAGATTAGTTAAATAAAATTTTTATGCTAGCCTAATAGGTTAAATTCATGTATCTCTGAGGGGGTATGTCTTGGACTCACTTAGAGTATATTAAAAAGAACAAATGTCAAGCTGAATTCATAAAAAAATCTATTGTTATTAGAAATGGTTTTCCTTTCTAAAAGTTTGAATTCATCATTGTGATTATTTTAATTTTCTTCTTTTCATGGTTTTATCATATCATATATTGATGCTTTACAACTTTGATAGATTGCGGGAACTGCTCACTCTGGGTACCAACCCTTCTTGAGATTGAACATAGATTCCTAAACATTCTCATGTCACGTATATTACTATGAGAGAAGTATTAAATATGCCCATGTTTAAAATATTCCATTACATTCCTGTTAACTCTAAAGCTATATATTTACTCGATGTTGTTAGGTTAGTGATGTAGCAGCTGATATTGGTAATGGAGTAAACTCCAACCCATTTGGTACATGTAATGACAAGGTATTGAACATTCAATATGGTGTGTTGGGTATTTGTTAAAGATTTAGTGTGAGCTATCAATCAAAATAGTTTATTTGCTTATATATTTTAATATCCAATGCACTTCCACGTATCTTCTTAAGAGTGGGGGTGCTTTTTGTCAATGTGTTGATCATAGTATAGTACCTAATTGTTTGGTATGCACTTTGTATCAGACATAATGTCAAAACATATACAAGGCTATAGATCTGTACTTTTACATAACCATTAAGTTCCTAAAATTTGATGTTCGTTCGTAAACCTTTAAATGAATAATCTATAAATCATAACATGCCAAACTCTCACTGAATCTGTTTCAGCAGAATGTTCCTGACGTGCCCAACACTCTTATTGGAATTGATGATTTATGTGAAGCCTTTGTTCAGGCATTGATCTTTATGATCTCAAGGGGGACACAAGGAAGAGGGCCCATGAAATTATTGATAACTTTGCCAATCGCAGTTTTTGTTCCTTGGCCATTACACAATAGATGGTACCCGAGAAGAGCAAGGAGAGTGCTGGAGGACCATGGGAGTTTGTTTGTTTATTTCCCCTCTTTGACTCTCCAAGGCGTGATAGTGTAGAGACAATACTTAAAGCCCTTGCCCTTGGTGTCAATGTTAATATGATCAGCGGTGACCAGCTTGCCAATTGCAAAGAGACTGGTCGGAGGCTTAGGATGGGCACCAACATGTACCCCTCTTTTTCCCTTCTTGTCCAAAGCAAGGATGAGTACATTGCTTCGATTGCCATTAACGAGCTCATTGAGAAGGCTGCTGGATTTTTTTGGTGTTTTTCTTGAGCATAAATATGAGATTGTGAAGCTGCTGCAAGAGAGGAAGCATATTTGTGGAATGGCTAGAGATGGTGTGAATGATGCCCCGGCACTAAAGAGGGATGACATTGGTATCGCAATGGCTAATCCAACCGATGGATCCAGGAGTGCATCTAACATCGTCTTGACCGAGCCAGGGCTCAGTGTGACTGTGAGAGCCATTTTGACAAGTCGAGCCATTTTCCAGAGGATGAAAAACTACTGCATCTATGTGGTCTCGATCACTATCCGTATCGTGATGGGGTTCATGCTCATTGCTCTCATCTCGAAGTTTGACTTCTCTCCGTTCATGGTCCTCATCATCGCCATCCTCAATGATGGGACCATCATGACAAAACTAAAGATAGTCAAGCCGTCTCTAGTGCCCGACATGGAAGCTTAAGGAAATCTTTGCCACCAGCATTGTCCTTGGGACCTACCTTGCAGTTGTGACCGTGGTGTTATTCTGGCTAGCAACCGACGCTGACTTCTTTTCGAATATCTTTGGATTTCGATCAATCAATAATCACACAGACGAGATCACGACTGCTCTATATCTTCAAATGAGCATTATGAGCCAAGCTCTCATCTTTGTGACTAGGTCTCGCAGCTGGTCATTTGTTGAACGCCCCGATATCTGGCTCATTATTTCTTCCTTTCTAAACTAGTTTGTGGTTACTCTCATTGTTGTTTATGAAAACTAGTGCTTTGCTAGGATCCAAGGCATTGGGTGGGGATGGGCCAGAGCGATCTGGGTCTTCAGCATTGGGTGGGGATGGCCTTCCGTTTGATGAAACTTCAAGTTACAACGAGAAGAACCATGAGTTTTCTGAGATTGCTGGACAAGTTGAATCAGTGATCAAGAAAAATGGATTGGACATGGACACCATCCAACAACACTACACGTTGTAAAATTATCAAGGCTAGAAAAATTGGGACTAGTTTGGGATAGATTATTTTCTGGAATTTATGAATTATAGAATATATCTAAAAGTCAACATTTTTACATAAAAATAACATACATTGTAATGTAATCTATAATTTCAGCCATTTTTTGATAACTGTGTTTCTTTCTGGATTTTTGCAATAAGTAATTATAATATATTTTTGAAGAACAACAGTGATAATTGTTCTTTGCTGACAATATATGTGTTCATTGATCTTAATAAATTGAAAATTCTCTACTACTTAATTTAGTATACCCGGTGGCAGCACCATCGTTTGTTATGTTTTTACTTAATCATCTGTTGTTTGAATCGCTGTGTGTATATGTTTTGCTAGACTTTGGGTTTTCCCCACGAAGTTAGGACTGGAGTGGTTTTTGGGAATCATCAGACTAAGAGTAGTTCCCCCTCAACATTCGTGTTTTCTGTTTTTCTTCTATTATTTGTTTGCTTCGGCCTACATTTATGCCTATATTTATTTACTTCTTTTAGTTTGTTTTGCTTCAGGTTAATAAAGTTGTGCAGGTTTTAGAATTATATTATAATGGTTTAAATCCTAATTTTATTATTATTGGTAGTTTAATATCTTAGATGTGTTTTGAAGGAATTAATTGCTTCATTAATATCCTCAATATTGTTGGTAGTCAGGCTATGTTAGAATTGGTTCACAAGGTAAAAGGTCCTGTTGACAATTGTTTTTGGTTTCTTTCAACCACAATCAACATTTGGCTATTGTAGATTGGTTTGGAGGAAGGCAATCGTTAGTTTTTGTTCTAATGGCATTATTGGGCATGTCGAAAATCGTTAGATTTGGGGGATATCTAGGGTTTGTTTTTTTTGTAGGCTATACAGATATAATTGTTAGTTGTATGCTGATTCAAAACATATACACATGTTTGAGAAATGCGTACTTGTGTGATGAACCCTTATCTGTATGCTGATGCAAAAGGTATACATGTGTAATCTATAGCTGCAATCGTTAGATGTTCGAGAAATGCGTATGTAATGGTATGCGTTTGTTGATTCGAGAAATGCGTATGTAATGCTATGTGTATGTCATCTTTAGTTGCAATCGTTAGATATGTGATAAGCCTCGAATATGGGACAAACTCCACAATTTTCCGTCAAATATGAACATTAGGGTAAACTAACAAAACATTTTCCTTGACTTGCATGGAGTTTTCGAGTTCATTTGTAGCAGATGTGAATTTTGAGATACTCATTATCTTATCCCAATTATCTTTTGGTGTCTCATTTTCAAATGGTCGTATGTTTTATTTTATCTTAAAAAGAAGGATGTGTCTTTTAGTTTTTAAATGTTTGAATTTATCTGTGAATAAAATATTTTTACTGAATATGTTGAGTTTCATCACCTGTTTTGATAGAATATATAAATTCATCTTATTGAGAGTGTAGTGTAACATGTAGGGGCATGGTTGGTTTTCATTGTGAATCATGTACATGTATAATTATGTTTAGAGCCAAATATTGATTGGCACATTTTGTAACTCCACTGAAATTTTATATCTTTTTATGCAGTTGAACTCGATCAGTTAGTCCTGCGTGGGTTTTGGCAATCAAGCTCAAGTCAGCCAAATCAAGACGGTGGTGGAGATGGGTTATTAGCAGGCTTAAGGGATGGGTGGATTTTGGCAGCGCTGGGGTTGTTGAGGCAACTGTATCAGGAGCAAGGGGGTGCGTGTGGAAGAGAGAGGGAACAGGGGGTATGGGATTTGGGTTTGGGACAAGGTTGGTTATGGGTGATAGCGGGTAGGGGGAAGCAGGGGGTAAAGGGTTGGGTTAGGTCGGGGCAAGGAGTTTGCAAGGTTGAGGAGGAGGGCAAGCGCTTGGTGGGTTATGGGGTTTCGGGTTATCAGGTTGGGTGGGTGGTGTGTAGTGGTAGGGGTTTGTAGTGGTGACAGGGTAAAGCAGGAAATGGATGGGAATTGGGTTAGCTGCTGGGGGTGGTCGGAGAGAGGGAACAGGGGGTTATGGTGTTAGTCACCTACTTTACTCACTAATGCTTTTTATTGATGTTCCATATGAATTTCCATACAGTATTGCCCATGAATTTACTGATTCAATCATGAATCCAGACGGTCAAATTGAGTATCTAATGTCCTGTAGTGTTTGTGAATGCAACAGCTTCTGGCCACACAAAATGTCCATTTGGCCTCTTCTTGCCACCCTTCAAATCAACACCATGATACGACCCTGCAGACCAGAAGAAACAAGAAGGTATTCTACACCCCCACTTTTTTATCACAGTTTATTTGACTTTTTCCTTTTTATATCTCAATTCTTAAACCGCCTCTTTTTGGTTATTCAACAACCATAATGCTTTCGGATCACACATAAATGCACACACATTTAAGCAAGACCTGTAGTGGTTAGTGTATGGTGGGGGGTCATGATAGATTTTTAGTGGAGTGTAGTATGAAATATGAAACGACATACGCGATGTTTCTTTGTTGTAAACTATATGGTTGTGATTCTTTGTATATTTTTTTCTTTTTTGTATTCTTAGCTTTATTCAAGCATATTTTTACTGTTTTTTTTTAATTTTCATGGTTTTATTGTTTAATTTATTTCCAGTTATTTTAATTCTATATATGATTGAAAGTACGACAGTATATCTCCAATTACGGTTGTTGATCATGTGCTATATCCAGTATAGTTGGTCATTACATTTGTTGTTACTGGCTGTGAATGCCTAGTGTATACTCGTACCTTATTATGTATATTTATTCATTACATTGTCAAGTTTTATTTAACTATTGTCAACGCCCTTTTTCATGCTTGGTTTTTAGGTTTTGATTTCCATGGACTAATAGTATAAAGTACAAGGATTATTTTAGGTGTGGGAAAATTTTTAGTAGAATGTGTGGTTCCCTTATATACCATTTGTTAATTCATTAGTTCAATTCTTGATAAAACTTACATATGACTGACCATTTGTGATTACCATTAATATGGGCCAATGGAGTTTATATATGTGTACACCTCTTCAAAAAATGCATTTTTAGAATATGCGTTTTGATATTGGTATGTGTTTTCAGATCTGAAAATCCCCAGGTGTTTTTATTATACTTTCATCACTTATGAGCCAACTACAAATCTTTTTTATTATACTTTCATCACTTATGAGCCAACTACAAATCTTTTTTATTATACTTTCATCACTTAGCTAAAAAGGGTCTTTTGCAATTAGCTCCCTAAAGAAACATCTTTTTTGAGAGAAATGCAGATATTTTTAACTATTAAAATGGATTTGGTCCAGGTTCCTTCGCATTAGGCGTAAGAATCTGTAATTTCGGTTAAGTATATGGACGTAATCCAACAGACCATATTCACTGAGGAATATATCTTTACGAATATATAAGAGTCAACATCCTCTTTGAACTGTCAACAAGTGTAACCAAACTAGCAATTTTCTTTTCAATAGGAATATATCTTTACATGAATAAAAAACTTTAAATAAATGAATTATTTGTGTTTACTAACATGATATAATGTTTTCTTTACTAATATATATCCTTGATGGTATGGTTCAGGGGACAATAATTGGCTCATTCAGTTGGAGGTTTGTGACATCTAAACTTTTCCTAGTTGATAGAAAAATTCAACTTGTACATACTTTCTTACATTAATGAATCTAATGTGTTTATTGTATATCGAAAAATTAAAATCTGCTCGTCCGAGTTAGGGATGTGGAGGACATCTGCTTTGTACACTTCCAAAGTGCATAAATTTGCACACGTTTGGAGATGCTAGTTTGTATATGATTTTTATCTTGACTTTTTTTTCATTTGTTTTGTTTTAAAAAAAATCCTTTATCTTTTGAGATCTTTATTGCTACCGAGGGACTACTAACATGTTATGTGGATACATGGATCTCCATTGACAGAATACACACTTCGATTGATAGGCTAAGACATAAATCACTACATAAGAAAGCTGCTTTATGATGGAGAAATCCAATACAACATGAATGCGAGGGTCCTCAACTTCAGCATTGGCAAACCAAGACTTGTATTTAATTACATAGAAGGCTAAATTATGGAACAGGGCCTTCAACTTCACCAGTGTGTACACAATAAAATTACTTAATGACAATACCTTTTGATGAGGCCACAAACATATGCAGTCACTAGTAAGACTCTTTGAGTGATTTTGCTTTGAATTGGACTAATTGTATCACACACATATGTGTGTATTAATAATTTTGTTATCACTCTTTAAACACTTAAGTTTTAACATAATTTGCTATGTTTTCTAAAAATATGTAAAGTCTGGTGATATGGTTTCCTAAAAATATGATAAGGAACATTTATGAAGCACCCATGCCCTGGTATATCCATTTTTATGTCTGAAATTGTTTACCTTTTGTTTTAAAGTATTTTTTTTGTAATATCCTTTCGTAGTTTATTTACATATATGTATGTGTATGGATACATATGATGTGCATGAGAAAATTTCTTAGTCCTGCAACTAATTTGGATGATAATATTCTGGAAATATATGGTAGAGCCACTATCTATCTTCCATGATTTTATTCCCCAAGAGCTTACTTTTTCCTCTTCTTTTTGAGTATTAATAATAACCCCCCAAAACACATTAATAATAACCCCCCAAAACACATAAAAATGAGCTTAAGTTTCAAAGTTGCACCATTTATTTCCTAATTCATCAAAAAATTGAAGCTTGTCAATGTGGCAATCAACATATTAATTATGTTCCTTATCGAGAAGATAGTTGTCAAGTCTTTTGCCTTCTGTGTTAGAAAGGTTAATTGTTAAATAATGGAGAACAACCAAAGTTACGGATTCCAGGATGAATATATATATGTTTGTAGTTACATTTATGTAAGGAGGCTGAATCCCCTTATTCAGTGATGAATGTCTACAATCACTATCATTTAAGGACTCATTTGCTTCGAGTCTTTGTACTTTCTTGGATAAATAGATTTGTAAATTTAAGTTTAAATTTGATTATTTGTGGGAGTCTACTAATCATTTTCTATCACAGGCAACTCTTAAAGCTGCAAACAGACGAAGGATGGGAGAGATGAGGAAGTAGCTATTCTTCAATAAGAAATTGAGTAGTTTATACTAATTCTGGTTCACTTTTAGGTTCCATTGTATTCTAATAATATTCTTCTAATCATTATTTGTTAGAATCAGATGGTTAAAGATGATACTGCAAGTGCTGTAGAACAACTTCATGAAGCTGAATCTGAAGCAAAAGCTCTTCGCACAATGACGTAGAGAATGATTTTGACTCATGAAGAGATAGGCGTCCTTTAAAGTTGGCATGATTTGTGAGTAGCTGTTTAAACAGTACTTTTTTATACTGAAATTGTCCTTTTTCCTACATTTTAGGAGGAGGTCGTTCTCAAGAGGTGTTGGATTGCTCACTACTGGGCCTTAGCCGTATAGAATGGTAAGTTACTGGATATTGTATCTACTACATTGAAAACGAAAAGTTCTAAAACTATATTAAAGTTAGAACTTTAATGGATCAAAAAAATTCTAAAACTATATTAAAGTTAGAGCATCCCACCAGCTGATTAGTATCACTATGAATTAACAAGTCACCGTGGACAAGTTGACCATCATGTAGTTTTCCAATCGCATCACAAATCTGAATTGCAATATCATTCATTCATTCTTCAACACCCTTGGATCTAAAGTCGAGGAAAATGTCGACAGAGGGACCCAATACATACTTGAGCATTAGGGATGTAGCACAGGGTCTACTACATAGAGCACCGAAGTACAAACACCAAATCATCTAGCCTTTGTCATGCACCTAGCCTCCTGTTCGAGCAGTTGGATCAAGAAAACATGCATCGGGGCATTACTTCATGAGTTTTATTGCAAAAAAAATGAAAGATGTTTTGTATACTTTATTCATCAAACTTTTTTTGGGATAAAAACCCCCCATTGATCTTTTTTTTGGGCTACCCCCCCCCCCCCCCCCCCCAAAGGTGTTAGGCCTGCAACTTATTTCAGAACTTCTGAGCTGTTCAAAATCGGATCTGATTTCCCAATTTTGGAACAATATATACACTTTTCAATTTCCAAAACTCCAAGGAAAAAAATTGAATCGGACATCATTTTGAAAATTCTGTTTTCCCTAATTTTTGTCTAGTGTTAGTATAATAAGGGAATACTCCTTAAGAATATTCTCCCATTATTTAGGTGTGTTTTAGTAGTGGTTACATTTTGTCTATGTTGGTCACCAATTCTTGGGACTTTATATATAGTCTTGTTTTGATGTGAATTTGTAGTCATCATCCATTTAATATGTACAGGTAAAGGTCAATAGTATTGCAAGCTTCATTATAATTGAGGCATACCTTGAGACGCCGTAAAATGTCAATAAGAAGTGAGAGCCGTGCAGTCGCTTGAGTATCCATAAGATTTTTGTATTCCTGTTCAGGAATGTCAGAAAGGCGCAAACCGATTCTACATTTATCAATCATATCCTCATTTTTTTAGCGGACCCGACAACCTGTAAGAACCGCTCAAGTGGCATGGCCTTAATTGCTGCCTCTAGTTCAAACAGTTTGCAAGTGCTATCGGGATTTTTCAGGTAATAACCGTGTTTACCCGACGACAAAGCGTCATTCTCTGTACACCACTCAATACCGGAACCAACTGATCTTTCTTCAACCGAGAAGAACCTTGGCCTCGTATTTCCATGTCAAAAGACCTCAGTCTCTCATGAATTTGACCTAATAATTCAGGAGATATGTTATGAATGGATGGGTGCAGGACCACATCCATTGTACGACTTCGGCCACAATTCGTAACAATAGGGACGCTAACACGAATGCATTTACAGTGTCCTTCTTGCTGAAGCTTATTCAAACTACGTTTTAGGGTCTTCCTATCCATCATTGTGTGCTTGTCCTTTTCAAGACCCTCGAGATGCCTGTGTAACTCAGCTTTTATAATGAACTTCTCCCCCTGTTCAATGAGAAAGAAACTTACGAAGGTTAAAGAAATAAGAGTAATTCTAGATGACTCTTGATGGGGATTGAAAAAAGGGACTCGCTCACATGGCAAGCAGTGCTGGTTGGTGCGTTGGACCTTAGAACTTGATACACCATCAAATCTATTGTATCTGCGTCAGTGAGTCCTTTTGTTTGAGTCTCCATCAAGAGTTGAGATTAAAAAATTACAAAGTAAGATGTAGCCTGATGGACAGAATAAATGGGGTCACTGGATGACGAGAAAGACCTGCAAAACTTCAAGTATTTGCTTCTCTCTGTGTGCTAGTCGCATTCAAAGTAAGACATGGATACCTCTGATATGATCGGCGTCTTCGGGGAGTCGATGAAACAGAGGGAGACGCTTCTAATGATTCAACGTTTGATTCAGTGGGTTTACTCACTATTTGAAGTTCTGCATGCGAAACTATACCACTTGGTTCATCAACTACATTCTCTGAACTACTTGGACAAAGTAGCACATTGTTACATTCACCCTCAGATGGCAAGCCATGAGAAAGTTCTGATTCAATTGCTAGATTTTCATTTTCTCCAGCGGCTCTGGCATCACTTTGGGAAGTCGAATGCTCTACTTCTTGAACAGTTTGAGCTGACTTCTCTTGAATATCTAAATTCCCCACACGTGGATTACAGACACCACTTTCATTAAAGACAATTTCCTGTTTATTAATGTTAGATGCTTCAGAGTTGAAGTTCCCAAAGCCTTCACTCTAATCTTAATGGTTCACCAGTTGATTACACACTGTACACAATGTATGCTCTTTCCAATTACAAAGTGTATTCTCTGTTAATTAAACAATACCTGTTCAAGTTTAAACTTTCAATTACACAGTTTATGGATCATGCTTTCATCAACACCATCATGTATACTCTCGGTTACCCTCTTTTACTTTTAAATACATAGTTTATGTATTCATCTTCAAATGCTTACTTATATGTTTAATTTTTTCTCAGGTAAGGATTCTGCAGTTTGTGTATTCCATTTTTACCCATTTTTTTATTTGTTCGATTTTACCGACTCAAGATTAACCCGATAACAAATGGGGAAGAACGGGCCAGATAACAAATGGGGCAGAATGAACCAGCAACCCAATGACTGAAATCAGACCAACAACAGCAAAACCAAGCACTACCAAGTGAAACCAAACGGGCCAAGAACTGCGAAGTGAAAATTGACCTAGCACTGCCAAGTGAAAAGGGACCAAGCACTGCCAAGTGTTGATTCAAAGATGGCCGCAACTACATTTTTGTAGGAGAATTTTTAAAAGGTTGCCTTGTATTTCAATTTTACATTTTGTTGGATTGGTTGTTACCCTTTGGGTGGATAGTCCACTAAATAAAGGAGACTCTGTCCATTTTTTTTTTAAATTGAGACTTTTTTTATTTGAGGCACAATGTAATTTTCTTTAATGAATATTGTATATTTCAAGTTATATATGAATTTGTTTGATGAAATCTAGACTATTTGAATATTGTTCGACTATTTATTATCTATTTACAAGGGTTGATTTAACTATAAATAATAGTTGTTTATTGATGGAGTAATGATTTTTTTTTTAATTTTTATATCAACATTTATGTCAGTTTTGATAAAACTCTCATAAAAATTACTAAAATTGACATAAATGTGATGTAATTTATATCAGTTTTTGTGAAAATGTGATTAAAAACATGGTGAATACCGTAGTTTTTATGTGTGTTCTTAAAAACTGAGATAAATGTGATCTTATTTATGTCAGTTTTACGAACATTTATGTCAGGACTTTATATGTCAGTTTTGAAAAATTCTAAAACTGACATAAATGGTCATTTATGTCAGTTTTTTACTGACATAAATGGTCATTTTTCTTGTAGTGAAATAGGTATTATCATACCTATAGTATACTAACAACAAGGTACTCACATTAACCTTAGATTATTCCCTTACGTAGCATTATATCTCTTTAAATCCCACGTATTAAAATGTCATATCTTTACTTCATAATTTAATTATCCTCTCATCCTATAACATCTCTCCACTCCCGACGTCATTAAGGTTCATGCGCGGAGCGTCTCGCAAAGCGAAATCCAAACAAGGAACCCCTCCAATACACTACTACTTAACTTTGTCGATCGAGGAGGTTCGTTAACTTCAAATATGCGATCGAAATAACCTCATCCCCTCTTTCAACCAATTGTGTTCTAAACTCCCATCTCTATCAAGGAGCAATACCACTACGCTCTTGTACTACAGTCAGCCCTTGCGAAATCAACAATGATCTTAAACTCAGTCCTTGATGTTTAAATTGTAACCCTAAGGCTACCCATGTGTTATATTATATCTCCCCTACTTGAACTATCCTTAATCCTCATACAAACAGATTAGAATCCAATACATGAATCTAGCAACCGAAATCTCATTCAATATAATTTTCATCATTTTAATCACTTGAATCCAAATCAAATTAATTCAAATCTTAACTAGGGCTTACTGATCTTCTCTAAGTCCCATAATATCCAATTAATAATCACCGAAGATCTACAAAAGTTTTGGGATAAGAACCAACATTAAAAAGAAACATCATGAATTCTCATATTTTAAATACTCAGAAAAATCAGATCCAAAAATTATTCAAATCATCAATCCGACTTCAGATTTGGATTCTACATGAAAAATTGAGTCAGGTATGTGTTTTGAGTTTTTCTTAAATCTCATCCAAATGCACTCAAAAAGAAGATCTAAACCTTCCAAATTGGCTCTTGTCATTCCACTCGTTTTTACCTCTTTTCCAAAAAATTATCAACATATTATCTTCAAGAACACTAAATTATTTTCAGAATTTCTTCCACAGATTGATGAATATTTATTGGATTACTAACTACCTACAATATGAGTTTAATTCCTATATGTTTTTAGATTCCAAAAATCCATTAACAACTATATCCTTTCATCTTCCAAGCATGAAAATCATCTCTTTTTATAACTATCCTAACATGGACAATATACGAACTTAAATTGCAAATATCAAACACTTACCTCTAATGAAGATCTGACCCTTTGGAGTTGAATAACACAGGTGGTGATGGTGGTGGTGACCTTTGACCTTTGGTTCTCCTCCTTCCCAAGCAAACTTCTTTTTCTTTCCAAACAACATTCCACTCTCTCTAAGAAGATGACTTTTCAATTTTGTGTAGAAGAGATGAAATGAACCTACATACACTAATCTCCAAATACTTATAATAAGACAAAACCCGAAATCACTATTCATCCCCCTTGTAAAAATAACCAAAATGCCCTTTTGGGTTGTCTTTTCATTTCCAAATGACCCGAGACTCAAAATTAACATCCAAATAGACTTTTCTGACTATTTCGAACCTTCCGAATGCAAAAACGCAGTCGAAATGACTATAAGGTCGATAGAAAATAAATTTCCTTTTTAATTTAATAAATTAGTCCCGACACGTCCCATACCGCGTCTGACTAAAAATTCAAATTACCGAATTTATATCATACCGTCATATCAATGACATCACATTCATATATTACCTAAATATCTTTAAGTAATATTCAGAATCATCCATTTTAATATCCACAATTCGGATAAAACCCAAATGAATTAATTTATAATAAGATCCAATTAATCCATTAATTTAAAATATAACCCATTTTAAAAGTCATTAAAATTACGGGGTATTACATACTTCCCCCCTTATAACAGAATTTCTTCCCGAAATTCAGAAAAATGAACCATACTGATAAGGTCAACTCCGAGTATAAATCTCATATCGCAAGAAATTTAAGTAGTACCGCCCATACAGTACATTAACGAAAATCCCCATCGATGTTACACTAAGTCTCACCATATAGTTCCAACTGAATCAAATTTAAATTATACCCAATCTTCCCTATACCGTCCTCGAGACAAAGTTTGGGAAAAATGATCCTCACTTATTAAACAAATAAATCCTGAAGTCACAACTACTTACTCTTTCACAATTTTGAAAACTACTACAATCCAATCATCCAGGGCGCCCATACACCCTATCGTACAACTTTCATTATAATAGTAAAGGTTACAAACTCATATACTAAGGACCTAACTTATTTCGACTCCCAACGGTTATTAGTTTCATGCGTGGGGTGTCTCGCAAGCGAAATCCAAACAAGGAACCACCCTGATACACTACTTCCTATAGTAGTCGGTCATCGAAACTCCTAAGGTCCTTAGTTAATAGTATATAAAAATTTGGTTTATCGAAAAAAATATCAAGTTTATCGATTTAAACAAAAATAAAAATTAGTTTTTTTATTTTTTTATTTTTTTATATTGATTTCAAATAGAGTCTACTCATCTACTCTTCTCTAGAAGACAAGATGCTGGTTAATAGTAGTACATACGCTCTCGTATACCACAAGTCAATGCATGCCGATAGTCACATCATGCTCGGACATGCCCAAAGTAAGTAATCCCATGATAAAAATCAAACCAACGTGATAACATGTAATATAGGTGTCCCACACCCCTTAGTGAGTCTACATAAATAACAGTGCTATTGTCAAAGTTTAGCAGCCCATTTTCCCATATAATATTAATCGCGACAACAATCAATATACGCCTTATATTTCCATAGATAGAGAACATACCCTCATTCGTGGGTGGTGGTTGTTGAATCCCACTATTATAACTTTGCTCCAATAGGTCAAGAAAAATTTTACCCCAAATTTTCAGTTCTGGTTAACCACACTCCACTATATGCCCAAGCCTTTGAATATATTGCCTTAGTTAGGTAACACACACAATTCTCGCATTTCAAGAACTTATACTGATGTCTCTCCTCAATTTTCCATAATAGGGGTGACCTCGACTACGGTCATCATACTCGAACATACTTCATAACCTCCTAAGTACGATCTCCGTTATCCATTCAATGGCCCTCGTGATCACTCCCGAACGTAAATAAGATTCACTGATATATACGGAATCTTACCAAAGAGATCAACAATCCTAAACATAGGGCTCTATATCAAAGAACACTAAGCTAAAAACACAGTAAGTCGTACAGATCCTAAAGGACACTAGAACCTGATGCTCAGATACCACCTGTAACACCCCGCCTAATTAAATACCGGGTGGTCAGTCCCATACCAAATTAAAACAAAATATACAGTTGGCTCATTCTTAGGATCACTGTCGAAAACATTTACAACTCACCCAATACCCAATTAAGCTGGTGTTAAAAACTTTCCAAATTTTAATTTAACAAAATCCATTTCCAGTTTAAGAATAACACAACACATTTTATTCTACAACATTGATAACCAAATAGATAACATAAAAGAATTAAAAAGAATTTGGAATAAACATTCCCACATAATATTAATCCATTACAGTAATCCCAACAATGTTAAATGTATTAAAAGACACGAATACAATAGTATTTGACCCCGATAGAAAAGAGATAACTGAATCCTTTGAGCGACATGCCCTACTAAGAGAATACTGTGAATCAAATGATGATAGGCGTCTAAGCAAAACTCCATAAATCATAGCATGTCATAATCCGCTAAGGTTGGCGTCCCGGTTGCTGGACACCTGATATAGAAGAAAAAATAGAAAAGAAAATATGCAAGGAAACGGGTCAGAGCCCGATTGTGAAAATGATTTTTAAAACAGCAAGTATTTAACAAGTGCAATAAATCTTTTATTATGTACATGTTAGACCCAACTCTCACTTGCCATTCTCACCTCTCAACTAGAGTGCACACTTAACGTTTCCTATTAACCTCCTAGTTAATGGTTCCTCTTTTCTAGTCTCCGTATTATAATTCCATCCCAATATCATAATCCCCATATGTCCCATACCATACGTCACATTATTATTCATTTATATTTCTCATCGTTTCTCATTAACATGAATCATTTCTCATTAATATGAATTAAGTTTTTCAATAAACATTCATTAACTTAATTCAATTATCTTTCTCTATTCACCGTTATCTACAATTATCAGCGTAGATAGATTTAACCATAATAAATATCCATTCATTCATTTAATCCATTATATATATATATATATATATATATATATATATAATACGGCACCCCGAGTCACAGCTGCGGTGCAATACATTACTCTGCTATCATGTCCCAATATCGCTGGTCGCCGAAAAGGGGACAAAAGGTTCGGTGAGGATACCTCGAACCATTAACAAAAACACAATCATTGGAGGCGAACATAGTTCTCATACCCATGGGTCACGCACGTACCTACGTACCCATAGTCAGCGGACTTATCAACTCCCCGATAAGTCTTTCATAGACCTATGTTCTCGAGCGACAAATCAAAGATCCCATGGATTCATCAGGATATAACTGCCCTCACGCGCAAACCTCCCACCGATAGCAAGTAATCTAGGTATGTCATACACATAATCATTAATCAATCAAATATGTATTATCATACCTATAGTATACTAACAACAAGGTACTCACATTAACCTTAGATTATTCCCTTACGTAGCATTATATCTCTTTAAATCCCACGTATTAAAATGTCATATCTTTACTTCATAATTTAATTATCCTCGCATCCTATAACATCTCTCCACTCCCGACGTCGTTAAGGTTCATGCGCGGAGCGTCTCGCAAAGCGAAATCCAAACAAGGAACCCCTCCAATACACTACTACTTAACTTTGTCGATCGAGGTGGTTCGTTAACTTCAAATATGCGATCGGAATAACCTCATCCCCTCTTTCAACCAAATGTGTTCTAAGCTCCCATCTCTATCGAGGAGCCATACCACTACGCTCTTGTACTACAGTCAGCCCTTGCGAAATCAATAATGAGCTTAAACTCAGTCCTTGATGTTTAAATTGTAACCCTAAGGCTACCCAGGTGTTATATTATACCTCCCCTACTTGAACTATCCTTAATCCTCATACAAACAGATTAGAATCCAATACATGAATCTAGCAACCGAAATCTCATTCAATATAATTTTCATCATTTTAATCACTTGAATCCAAATCAAATTAATTCAAATCTTAACTAGGGCTTACTGATCTTCTCTAAGTCCCATAATATCCAATTAATAATCATCGAAGATCTACAAAAGTTTTGGGATAAGAACCAACATTAAAAAGAAACAACATCATGAATTCTCATATTTTAAATACTCAGAAAAATCAGATCCAAAAATTATTCAAATCATCAATCTGACTTCAGATTTGGATTCTACATGAAAAATTGAGTCAGGTATGTGTTTTGAGTTTTTCTTAAATCTCATCCAAATGCACTCAAAAAGAAGATCTAAACCTTCCAAATTGGCTCTTCTCATTCCACTCGTTTTTGCCTCTTTTTCCAGAAAATTATCAACATATTATGTTCAAGAACACTAAATTATTTTCAGAATTTCTTCCAAAGATTGATGAATATTTATTGGATTACTAACTACCTACAACATGAGTTTAATTCCTATATATTTTTAGATTCCAAAAATCCATTAACAACTATATCCTTTCATCTTCCAAGCATGAAGATCATCTCTTTTTATAACTATCCTAACATGGACAATATACGAACTTAAATTGCAAATATCAAACACTTGCCTCTAATGAAGATCTGACCCTTTGGAGTTGAATAACACAGGTGGTGATGGTGCTGGTGACCTTTGACCTTTGGTTCTCCTCCTTCCCAAGCAAACTTCTTTTTCTTTCCAAGCAACATTCCACTCTCTCTAAGAAGATGACTTTTCAATTTTGTGTAGAAGAGATGAAATGAACCTACATACACTAATCTCCAAACACTTATAATAAGACAAAACCCGAAATCACTATTCATCCCCCTTGTAAAAATAACCAAAATGCCCTTTTGGGTTGTCTTTTCATTTCCAAATGACCCGAGACTCAAAATTAACATCCAAGTAGACTTTTCTGACTATTTCGAACCTTTCGAACGCAACGACGCAGTCGAAATGACTATAAGGTTGATAGAAAATAAATTTCCTTTTTAATTTAATAAATTAGTCCCGACACGTCTCATACCGCGTCTGACTAAAAATTCAAATTACCGAATTTATATCATACCATCATATCAATGACATCACATTCATATATTACCTAAATATCTTTAAGTGATATTCAGAATCATACATTTTAATATCCACAATTCGGATAAAACCCAAATGAATTAATTTATAATAAGATCCAATTAATCCATTAATTTAAAATATAACCCATTTTAAAAGTCATTAAAATTACGGGGTATTACAGCTTGTAGGCTTCCCCCAAATTATGTTTTGTAAATAACGAGTTCCTAATGGTTCATTAAGTCCCCTTATTTCTGATATTGAACTTCATCCCAAAGTGGTCCCCTAACTAACTAGTCCAAAATAGTCTCTAAATGGTTTAAAATCTCACCTAGGTCGTATACTAACAGAATAGGCCTAAATTACACCATTTTAAATTAAAATAGACATTCTACGCTTCCCACTAGCCCGATACAAAATATACCGAAATAATTAAGTAACAACCTAATTACTTAATAATTAAACCCATATGAGTCCAAAAATTAATTAATTTAATTAATGAATTAATGTATCCTATATTAGATTTCAAAATTGAGTTCAGTGGCACACATAAATGTAAAGAGTGAATCTCAAATCATAATAGATACGCGTAAATAATTTCCATTATTTTTCATAATTAAATAGTTCGGATAGAAATACAGGGTATTTCATATGCGATCTAGTAAACGTGGTGAATACTACCCAAAAGACTTTATATAATTTTGAAATATTCATGGAATAATCCATAAAGTTAATGCACCATATACATCATTGCAAAGTGGAACCGCGGAAGAAAAAAATAAAGTGTTTATTGAAATTGTCAATGAAATGTTAATAAATTATTAATTGCCTTTGGGTATCAGGGGCGAAGTTTTTTTTTTAGTTTTCATGTTATATTCTAAATAGTGTCCTTTTGAAAAACAAGGATAATAGACCATATGAATTATGGTTTAATTAAACGTCTCGATGTTTATGGTTTTCATTCGTATGTAAGAAAACCCAATCTTAAGAAACTTAAATTAGGAAATAGAACTTACAAATGTCTTTTATTGCATACTAGAAACAATAAGACCTACAAATTTCTAAACCTTAAAACTTAAAAAATTATTGAGTCAGTTGATGTGTCAGAGTGTGAGTTCTCCATTTAAAGGCAAATTTCCTGTTAAATTAAAAATAGTTTAATGTAACAACCCAGATTTTTAAATGGCTATTTTTAAATTAATTGTGAAAAATTCGAGGACATAAATTTTTGGGATTTAATTATTTTTTTTATAACTAAATATGTTGAGTTCTATATTTGAAAATTGGATTTTTAATCGGATTGTAATCAAAATTAAAATCGGAGCCATAATGGGATTTAAAAGAAGGCGTTTGTCATGGATTTGGGCCGTGACTAATGGGAAATATTCGTTTTAGTTAAATAGAATTAAACTAGGGGCTCTAGTAAAGGCGGCGTACCTGATCGATCGATCGATCGACCTAGGGAGCCGGTCGATCGACTATGCCAGATTTGAGGCGATTAGGTGATTTTAGTTTTAGTGTTAGAGTGGTATTAGGATTCCTAATTAATATATAAGACGAATAATCCGTAAGGGGCTTCTCATAATCACTGTTTCACAATTTTTTCTCCAGAGAACACTTCTAAATATTTTTCTTCTCAACCACAAGTATCAACCTCCAACATAATCAAGTTTTTGTCACAAGTTTTGGAAGGCTTAATTAGAGTTTAATCAAGTTTCTCCAAGAACACTTCTTTACAATTTTTTCGAGAGGAATCCAACCATGCTACCAGATTTTCTTCATCTAAACCATAGGCATGAATACTATATTCCTTTCCTTTGGTAATATGCATTTTAAGTATTACCCAAACCTTTAATCACGTTTTGCTTAAAAAAATTAGTGACTTAATTAGGAAAAGTGGACACTAATTATGGGATTCTTTTTATTAAAACTTTTAATCTGAATAATATTCATAACTCGTGAGTACGTAGGATTGATGAGTGGATTTTGCATTTTATTGGTATAGATTACATGTAGAAAAATCTTAGTTTTGAATGAAATGAATTTTGGAGACGTACAACTCATGTAAATTGTGTATAGATAATAAAATTGGAAATATGATGTATTAATGATGAAATCTCGGTGCATTTAATTTAAAATAATTAAATGGGATTAATTAGGTGTTTATGATGATGTGCGAATTAAATTAAGATTTAATTAAATTGGACTATGTTGCGTAGTTGTATACGTTGATTAATTATGCTTGTTTGTGTGACTTGTTGGTATTATTAAATTGTCATTGTAACGACGGGTTGTTGGGTATTTTTTCTCATCCTATATTTTAGGATGCCTTCTAGGTATGGGACTAATGAAGGTAGATTATTATGACTTTATTATGTCGGGGGTTGGATGATTTTTTTATACTTTATTGTCATTCCGCTAGCTTAGGCATGAGACTAGGTCGAGATTTATGTTAGAAATTCATCCTATACATAGGGTACGACGTATTGGTGACTTGGGGACCCTTACGTATGGGATTAAGGGATATTTTGAGGATCTCACATCGATAAAAAGGGTGGGGTAAATTGTTAATTGTGAAATTAAGGAAATGAGAATTAATGCCTAAGATAAAAACGGGTATTAAAATTTGTGGCGACATAATGTGCGAAAGTTGACAGTTTAAAGCGGGTCGGCAGGCGATTTATGTCGTATCGGGTGTGGAACCTTGTCAAATTGCGGGGGATCGGCAGTTAAATGGATTTGGCCGGTGTTTTGGCAAGGATAAATGTTAAACTTTGGTGAAAATCACCACCTAGGGCGGGAGGACAGCCATAATAAAAAGTGAGAACAATAATAAAAATGCGAAACGTAAATTATGCATAGAATTAGGTGTATGGGAACCCAATTGTGTCATTATAAGGCTAGACATATGTGAGCCTTATTTTTACGTCTCGCAATTTACGTTTGATGTGTATGCTTCGTCTAATTTCGAGGACAAAATTCCATTATTAGTGGGGAAGTATGTAACAATCCGGATTTTTAAATGGGTATTTTTAAATTAATTTTGAAAAAATGGAGGAAAATAATTTTTTGGGGTTTAATTATTTTCTCATAACTAAATATGTTGAGTTTTATATTTGAAAATTGGATTTTCAATCAGATTGTAATCAAAATTAAAATCGGATTCATAATGGGATTTTTAAAAAAAAGGCGTTTGTCACGGATTTAGGTCGTGACTAATGGAAAATATATTTTTTTAGTTAAATAGAATTAAACTAGCGGATCTGGTAGAGGCGGTGTATCTGATGGATCGACTACGCTAGATTTGAGGCGGTTCGGTGATTTTATTTGTAGTGTTAGAGTGGGATTAGGATTCCTAATTAGTATATAAGACTAATAATCCATATGGGGACTTCACATAATCACTTTTTCACAAGTTTTTCTCCAGATAACACATCTAAATATTTTTTCTCTCAACCATAATCATCAACCTCCAACATAATCAAGTTTTAGTCATAAGTTTTGGAAGGCTTAATTGGGGTTTAATGAAGTTTGTTGAAGAACACATCATTACTATTTTTTTAGAGGAATCCAAGCGTGCTACCTGATTTTATTCATCTAAATCAAAGGTATGAATACTCTATTCCTATTTTTGGTATTATGCGTTTTAAGTATTACCCAAACCTTTAATCATGTTTTTCTTAAAAAAAAGTTGTGACATAATTCGGAAAAACAGACACTTATTATGGGACTGTTTTTATTAAATTTTTTAATCTGAACAATATTCCCAACCCGTGGGTACTTAGGATTGATGAGTGGATTTTGTGTTCTATTGGTATAGATTACATGTAGAAAAACCTTAGTTTTGAATCAAATAAATTTTGGGGGCGTACAACTCATGTAAATTGTGTAGAGATAATGAAATTGGAAATATGATGTATTAATGATGAAATCTCGGTGTATTTAATTTAAAATAATTAAATGGGAATAATTAGGTGTTTATTACGATGTGCGAATTGAATTAAGATTTAATTGAATTGGACTATGTTGCGTAGTTGTAAGCGTTGATTAATTATGCTTGCTGGTGTGACTTGTTTGTATTATTAAATTGTCATTGTGACAACAAGTTGTTGGGTATTTTTACTCTCTCTATATTTTAGGAAGCCATCTAGGTATGGGACTAGTGGGTAGGATTTTTGATGATTTACCCCTTCTAGGTATGGGACTAGTGAGGGTAGATTATTATGACTTTATTACGTCGGGTGTGGGCTAATTTTTTTATTGTCGTTACGTTAGCCTAGCGTGAGACTAGGTCGAGATTTATGTTAGAAATTCATCCTATACATAGGGTAGGACGTATTGGTGACCCTTACGTATGAGATTAAGGGTTATTTTGGGGATCTCACATCGATAAAAAGGGTGGGGTAAATTGTTAATTGTGAAATTAAGAAAATGAGAATTAATACCTAAGATAAAAACGGGTATTAAAATTTGTGGCGACATAATGTGCGGAAGTTGACAGTTTCAAGCGGGTTGATAGGCGATTTATGTCGTATCGGGTGTGAAAGCTTGTCAAATTGCGGGGGATCTGCAGTTCAAACGGATTTGCCTGGTGTTTTGGCAAGGATAAATTTTAAACTTCGGTGAAAACCACCACCCAGGGTGGGAGAACAGCCATAATAAAAAAGTGAGAACAATAATAAAATTGCGAAACGTAAATTGCGCATAGAATTAGGTGTATGGGAACCCAATTGTGTCATTCTAAGGCTAGACATATGTGAGCCTTATTTTTACGTCTCGGAATTTACGTTTGATGTGTATGCTTCGTCTAATTTCGAGGAAAAAATTCCTTTATTAGTGGGGAAGTATTTAATAATCCGGATTTTTAAATGGGTATTTTTAAATTAATTTTGAAAAATCCGAGGAAAATAATTTTTTGGGGTTTAATTATTTTCTTAAAACTAAATATGTTGAGTTTTATATTTGAAAATTCGATTTTCAATCGGATTGTAGTAAAAATTAAAATCGGAGTCATAATGGGATTTTAAAAAAAGGTGTTTGTCACGGATTTAGGTCGTGACTAATGGGAAATATTTTTTTTTAGTTAAATAGAATTAAACTAGCGGCTCTGGTAGAGGTGGTGTACCTGATCGATCGACTATGCCAGATTTGAGGTTGTTCAGTGATTTTATTTGTTGTGTTAGAGTGGGATTAGGATTCCTAATTAGTATATAAGATTAATAATCCATAGGGGGACTTCTCATAATCACTTTTTCACAAGTTTTCCTCCAGATAACACATCTAAATATTTTTCCTCTCAACCATAATCGTCAACCTCCAACATAATCAAGTTTTAGTCATAAGTTTTGGAAGGCTTAGTTGGGGTTTAATGAAGTTTGTTGAAGAACACATCTTTACTATTTTTTTAGAGGAATCCAACCGTGCTACCCGATTTTCTTCATCTAAATCAAAGGTATGAATACCCTATTCCTTTTTTTGGGTATTATGAGTTTTAAGTATTACCCAAACCTTTAATCATGTTTTATTTAAAAAAAGGCTGTGACTTAATTAGGAAAAGTGGACACTTATTATGGGACTGGTTTTATTAAATTTTTTAATCTGAATAATATTCACAACCCGTGGGTACTTAGGATTGATGAGTGGATTTTGGGTTCTATTGGTATAGATTACATGTAGAAAAACCTTACTTTTGAATTAAATAAATTTTGGGGACGTACAACTCATGTAAATTGTGTAGAGATAAAGATATTGTAAATATGATGTATTAATGATGAAATCTCGGTGTATTTAATTTAAAATAATTAAATGGGATTAATTAGGTGTTTATGACGATGTGCGAATTGAATTAAGATTTAATTGAATTGGACTATGTTGCGTAGTTGTATGCGTTGATTAATTATACTTGCTAGTGTGACTTGTTTGAATTATTAAATTGTCATTGTGATGATGGGTTGTTGGGTATTTTTACTCTCTCTATATTTTAGGTAGCCATCTAGGTATGGGACTAGTGGGTAGGCCTTTTGATGATTTACCCCTTCTAGGTATGGGACTAGTGAGGGTAGATTATTATGACTTTATTACGTAGGTTGTGGGCTAATTTTTTATACTTGATCATCGTTAGGCTAGCCTAGCGTGAGACTAGGTCGAGATTTATGTTAGAAATTCATCCTATACATAGGGTAGGATGTATTGGTGACCCTTACATATGGGATTAAGGGATATTTTGAGGATCTCACATCGATAAAAAGGGTGGGGTAAATTGTTAATTATGAAATTAAGGAAATGAGAATTAATGCCTAAGATAAAAACGGATATTAAAATTTGTGGCGACATAATGTGCGGAAGTTGACAGTTTAAAGCGGGTCGGCAGGCGATTTATGTCGTGTCGGGTGTGGAACCTTGTCAAATTATGGGGGATTGTGCTTTAAACGGATTTGGCTGGTGTTTTGGCAAGGATAAATGTTAAACTTTGGTGAAAACCACCACCCAGGGCGGGAGGACAACCATAATAAAAAGTGAGAACAATAATAAAATTGTGAAACGTAAATTGCGCATAGAATTAGGAGTATGGGAACCCAATTGTGTCATTCTAAGGCTAGACATATGTGAGCCTTATTTTTACATCTAGCAATTTACGTTTGATGTGTATACTTCATCTAATTTCTAGAACAAAATTCCTTTATTAGTGGGGAAGTATGTAATAATCCGGATTTTTAAATCTGTATTTTTAAATTAATTTTGAAAAATTCGAGGAAAATAAATTTTTGGGGTTTAATTATTTTCTTATAACTAAATATGTTGAGTTTTATACTTGAACATTGGATTTTCAATCGGATTGTAATTAAAATTAAAATCGGAGTCATAATGGGATTTAAAAAAAATGCGTTTGCACGGATTTAGGTCGTGACTAATGGGAAGTATTTTTTTTAGTTAAATAGAATTAAACTGGCGGCTCTGGTAGAGGCGGTGTACCTGATCGATCGACTATGCCAGACTTGAGGCGGTTCGGTGATTTTATTTGTAGTGTTAGAGTGGGATTAGGATTCCTAATTAGTATATAAGACTTTTTCACAAGTTTTTCTCCAGATAACACATTTAAATATTTTTCCTCTCAACCATAATCATCAACCTCCAACATAATCAAGTTTTACTCATAAGTTTTGGAAGGCTTAATTTGGGTTTAATGAAGTTTGTTGAATAACACTTCTTTACTATTTTTTTTATAGGAATCCAACCATGCTACCCGATTTTCTTCATCTAAATCAAAGGTATGAATACTCTATTCCTTTTTTTTTGGTATTATGCGTTTTAAGTATTACCCAAACCTTTAATCATGTTTTACTTAAAAAAAGGTTGTGACTTAATTAGGAAAAGTGGACACTTATTATGGGACTGTTTTTATTAAATTTTTTAATCTGAATAATATTCAGAACCCATGGGTACTTAGGATTGATGAGTGGATTTTGGGTTCTATTGGTATAGATTACATGTAGAAAAATCTTAGTTTTGAATTAAATGAATTTTGGGGACGTACAACTCATGTAAATTGTGTAGAGATAATCAAATTGGAAATATGATGTATTAATGATGAAATCTCGGTGTATTTAATTTAAAATAATTAAATGGGAATAATTAGGTGTTTATTACGATGTGCGAATTGAATTAAGATTTAATTGAATTGGACTATGTTGCGTAGTTGTAAGCGTTGATTAATTATGCTTGCTGGTGTGACTTGTTTGTATTATTAAATTGTCATTGTGACGACAAGTTGTTGGGTATTTTTACTCTCACTATATTTTAGGAAGCCATCTAGGTATGGGACTAATGGGTAGGCCTTTTGATGATTTACCCCTTCTAGGTATTGGACTGGTGTAGGTAGATTATTATGACTTTATTACGTAGGGTGTGGGCTAATTTTTTTATACTTTATCGTCGTTACGTTAGCCTAGCTTGAGACTAGGTCAAGATTTATGTTAGAAATTCATCCTATACATAGGGTAGGACGTATTGGTGACCCTTACGTATGAGATTAAGGGTTATTTTGAGGATATCACATCTATAAAAAGGGTGGGGTAAATTGTTAATTGTGAAATTAAGGAAATGAGAATTAATGCCTAAGATAAAAACGGGTATTAAAATTTGTGGTGACATTATGTGCGGAAGTTGACAGTTTCAAGCGGGTCGACAGGCGATTTATGTCATATCGGGTGTGAAACCTTGTCAAATTGTCGGGGATCGACAGTTTAAATGGATTTGGCTTGTGTTTTGGCAAGAATAAATGTCAAACTTTGGTGAAAACCACCACCCATGGCGGGAGAACAGCCATAATAAAAAGTGAGAACGATAATAAAATTGCGAAACGTAAATTGCGCATAGAATTAGGTGTATGGGAACCCAATTGTGTCATTCTAAGGGTAGACATATGTGAGACTTAATTTTACGTCTCGAAATTTGCGTTTGATGTGTATGCTTCGTCTAATTTCGAGGACAAAATTCCTTTATTAGTGGGGAAGTATTTAATAATCCGGATTTTTAAATGGGTATTTTTAAATTAATTTTGAAAAATTCGAGGAAAATAATTTTTTGGGGTTTAATTATTTTCTTAAAACTAAATATGTTGAGTTTTATATTTGAAAATTCGATTTTCAATCGGATTGTAATCAAATTTAAAATCGGAGTCATAATGGGATTTAAAAAAAAGGCGTTTGTCACGGCTTTAGGTCGTGACTAATGGGAAATATTTTTTTTAGTTAAATAGAATTAAACTAGCAACTCTGGTAGAGGTGGTGTACCTGATCGATCGACTATGCCAAATTTGAGTCTGTTTAGTGATTTTATTTGTTGTGTTAGAGTGGGATTAGGATTCCTAATTAGTATATAAGATTAATAATCCATAGGGGGACTTCTCATAATCACTTTTTCACAAGTTTTTCTCCAGATAACACATCTAAATATTTTTCCTCTCAACCATAATCGTCAACCTCCAACATAATCAAGTTTTAGTCATAAGTTTTGGAAGGCTTAGTTGGGGTTTAATGAAGATTGTTGAAGAACACATCTTTACTATTTTATTTAGAGGAATCCAACCGTGCTACCCAATTTTCTTCATCTAAATCAAAGGTATGAATACCCTATTCCTTTTTTTGGGTATTATGAGTTTTAAGTATTACACAAACCTTTAATCATGTTTTATTTAAAAAAAGGCTGTGACTTAATTAGGAAAAGTGGACACTTATTATGGGACTGGTTTTATTAAATTTTTTAATCTGAATAATATTCACAACCCGTGGGTACTTAGGATTGATGAGTGGATTTTGGGTTCTATTGGTATAGATTACATGTAGAAAAACCTTACTTTTGAATTAAATAAATTTTGGGGACGTACAACTCATGTAAATTGTGTAGAGATAATGAAATTGGAAATATGATGTATTAATGATGAAATCTTGATGTATTTAATTTAAAATAATTAAATGGGATTAATTAGGTGTTTATGACGATGTGCGAATTGAATTAAGATTTAATTGAATTGGACTATGTTGCGTAGTTGTATGCGTTGATTAATTATGCTTGCTAGTGTGACTTGTTTATATTATTAAATTGTCATTGTGATGACGGGTTGTGGGGTATTTTTACTCTCTCTATATTTTAGGTAGCCATCTAGGTATGGGACTAGTGGGTAGGCCTTTTGATGATTTACCCCTTCTAGGTATGGGAGTAGTGAGGGTAGATTATTATGACTTTATTACGTAGGGTGTGGGCTAATTTTTTATACTTGATCATCGTTGGGCTAGCCTAGCGTGAGACTAGGTCGAGATTTATGTTAGAAATTCATCGTATACATAGGGTAGGACGTATTTGTGACCCTTACGTATGAGATTAAGGGTTATTTTGAGGATCTCACATCGATAAAAAGGCGGGGTAAATTGTTAATTGTGAAATTAAGGAAATGAGAATTAATGCCTAAGATAAAGACGGGTATTAAAATTTGTGGTGACATAATGTGCGGAAGTTGACAGTTTAAAGAGGGCCGACAGGCGATTTATGTCGTATTGGGTGTGTAACCTTGTCAAATTATGGGGGACCGTGCTTTAAACGGATTTGGCTGGTGTTTTGGCAAGGATAAATGTTAAACTTTGGTGAAAACCACCACCCAGGACGGGAGGACAACCATAATAAAAAGTGAGAACGATAATAAAATTGCGAAACGTAAATTGCGCATAGAATTAGGTGTATGGGAACCCAATTGTGTCATTCTAAGGCTAGACGTATATGAGCCTTATTTTTACGTCTCGCAATTTACGTTCGATGTGTATACTTCGTCTAATTTCTACGATAAAATTCCTTTATTAGTGGGGAAGTATGTAATAATCCGGATTTTTAAATCTATATTTTTAAATTAATTTTGAAAAATTCGAGGAAAATAAATTTTTGGGGTTTAATTATTTTCTTATAACTAAATATGTTGTGTTTTATACTTGAACATTGGATTTTCAATCGGATTGTAATTAAAATTAAAATTGGAGTCATAATGGGATTTAAAAAAAAAGGCGTTTGTCATGGATTTAGGTCGTGACTAATGGGAAGTATTTTTTTTTTAGTTAAATAGAATTAAACTGGCGGCTCTTGTAGAGGCAGTGTACCTGATCGATCGACTATGCCAGACTTGAGGCGGTTCGGTGATTTTATTTATAGTGTTAGAGTGGGATTAGAATTCCTAATTAGTATATAAGGCTCATAATACATAGGGGGACTTCTCATAATCAGTTTTTCACAAGTTTTTCTCCAGATAACACATCTAAATATTTTTCCTCTCAACCATAATCATCAACCTCCAACATAATCAAGTTTTAGTCATAAGTTTTGGAAGGCTTAATTGGGGTTTAATGAAGTTTGTTGAAGAACACTTCTTTACTATTTTTTTAGAGGAATCCAACCATGCTACCCGATTTTCTTCATCTAAATCAAAGGTATGAATACTCTATTCCTTTTTTTTTTTGGTATTATGCGTTTTAAGTATTAGACAAACCTTTAATCATGTTTTACTTAAAAAAAGGTTGTGACTTAATTAGGAAAAGTGGACACTTATTATGGGACTGTTTTTATTAAATTTTTTAATCTGAATAATATTCACAACCCGTGGGTACTCAGGATTGATGAGTGGATTTTGGGTTCTATTGGTATAGATTACATGTAGAAAAACCTTAGTTTTGAATTAAATGAATTTTGGGGACGTACAACTCATGTAAATTGTGTAGAGATAATGAAATTGGAAATATGATGTATTAATGATGAAATCTCGGTGTATTTTATTTAAAATAATTAAATGGGAATAATTGGGTGTTTATTACGATGCGTGAATTGAATTAAGATTTAATTGAATTGGACTATGGTCCGTAGTTGTATGCGTTGATTAATTATGCTTGCTGGTGTGACTTATTTGTATTATTAAATTGTCATTGTGACGACAAGTTGTTGGGTATTTTTACTCTCTCTATATTTTAGGAAGCCATCTAGGTATGGGAATAATGGGTACGCCTTTTGATGATTTACCCCTTCTAGGTATGGGACAAATGAGGGTAAATTATTATTACTTTATTACGTCGGGTGTGGGCTAATTTTTTTATACTTTATCGTCGCTACGTTAGCCTAGCGTGAGACTAGGTCGAGATTTATGTTCAAAATTCATCTTATACATAGGGTAGGACGTATTGGTGACTCTTACGTATGAGATTAAGGGTTATTTTGAGGATCTCACATCGATAAAAAGGCGGGGTAAATTGTTAATTGTGAAATTAAGGAAATGAGAATTAATGCCTAAGATAAAGACGGGTATTAAAATTTGTGGTGACATAATGTGCGGAAGTTGACAGTTTAAAGAGGGTCGGCAGGCGATTTATGTCGTATCGGGTGTGGAACCGTGACACCCCGACTAATTAAATATCGGGTAGCTACTCCTTTAAGAAATTAAATCAAAATGCCAAGTTGGCTCAGTTTATAGCATTACTGTCGAAAACATCTTATTATTACTAACCACCTAGTATTTAAAAAGTAAGTTGTCAAATTTTTAATTAAAGTCTGATTAACATGCAGTAAAAGATTTAAAGCAAGAATAATATCACCATTCACCATAACGAAATAATAGAATAACCATCACATGATTTAAATAAATCCGGAAGAAAACTCCTCACAACAAATCCCACAACTGAAATAAGTAACGAAATACTGAATACTGAATCAATACATGCCAAAGTCTGAAAAATTGAAATGGAAATGACTCTAATAGAATTTGGGCAACATGCCCTACAACTGAGGAATACTGAACATGGAATCCAAATGATAGAAGCGTCTAAAAGAAATTCCCTGTAACTTCCACAAACAGCTACAGCTCGTCATCGGAATGAGAATCCTATGCGTGGTGTCCTTGTGGATGGGCACCTAAAATGGTTTTACAAGAAAAAATAGATTTGAAAGCAAACGGGTCAGAGCCCGAATGTGGAGATATTTTAAAAACCTGCAAGTGCTTTAAAAACATTTAAAACATTGAATGCAAGGTACATGTTAGGACGTGCACTCACATGAAATTCTCACCTCTCGACTAAATGTGCACTCCTAACGTAAGTACCCATCTAAAATGACACTAATCCCTAGCTAAGTGACATCATATCTAGCTAGACTGTCATAGGTTCTACTCTTATTACTCGGTTCCCATTTACTTTATAACGATCTCATTTAAATAGGGGCTTAACGTAAATTCAGTTTCTCCCATAAAGGCAACACAACTCATTATAGATTATCCCTTTTATATTTTCCAATTTTATACACACAATACCTTATGAAAGTTCCCATAATAAAGTGTATATTTTCCACAACATAAATATACAATATAAGCACCCCGAGACTAAGCTTCGGTGCACACATACTCTGCTATCCATCCCAGTACATCACGTACATAAGGATCACGCATTCCGAATCTCTCAGGAATCGTTCAGATAACACAAATCACAAACAGTGGAGGCGAACACAGTCACATCACATGGGTCACGCACATACCTGCGCTCCCACGATCAGCAGACTTATTAACATCCCAATAAGTCCTTCTCTGACCTATGTTCATCGAGGTAACCAGTCTAAATCTGGGCAACACAAGGATTAGAGGGCCCTAAGCGAACGCAAACCTCCCGTGATAGCAAGTATGGTAGGTATGTCATACACACAAATCATATATCAATACTAAATAAACACGCATCTTAGTAATCACCGTAGTTTAATTGTAGTACATATCGCCTTCTCGTACCAACTTATAATTTATAAAATTTATATAATCCCGGTTCATAGTCATACACGCCATAATTTATTCTCACGTCGTAGTAGGCACTCACGTCACGACTCAAAATGTCTATTTGATTCGGTCCACAATTATATAATTTACTCCTCATTATGTCCCAATTGTCCCAAGTATACCAATACATCATCAAAGGAATGTTATCTCTATCCTTGAACAAGTTTACGGGAGTCCCAAAATCAAAACAGGCCAAAAAGGCCTAAACTGCCAGCTCGTTAGAAGTCTCGTTCGAACGAGGCTGTTCGAACGAGATTTCGTTCGAACGAACTGGACTATCTAACGAGATCTCGTTCGAACGAGATTATCGAATGAACATCCCTCTCGTTAGAACCCCAAACTGTCAACTCGTTAGAACCTCGTTCGAACGAGATCGTTCGAACGACCTGGGTAGGTCTTCTAACGAGTGACCAGATTCAAGCCCAGAAATCCTATCTCGGTTTTCCAATTTCTCTACACCTCAAATCTCATCCAAACCTCAATCTAACAATTGTTTAAGGTCTCTAATCGTCCCTAAACATGTTAAAGTCACATACTAACGTATTTTAAAGGATTGATTCTTCCTAAACCTCATCAAATCACAAGTCTCTACTCTTTTCCCCAATTTTTCAAGAACATAAACCCTAGAATTTATCATCATCAATTCCCAGAATTTAATCCGTTTCTATAACACATAAATTTGTAATTCTCTTAATTCAATCTTCCAATAACGTTTCTACATGCAAACCTACATCCAAAATTAAACTAACAACTCCAATTTCATGGGTTTTCCTTTATCTCTCAAACAAGAATGATTATCAAGATT
Source organism: Sambucus nigra (assembly GCA_949130495.1). Lineage (NCBI taxonomy): Eukaryota > Viridiplantae > Streptophyta > Magnoliopsida > Dipsacales > Adoxaceae > Sambucus > Sambucus nigra. The sequence continues at coordinate 176,470,189 of OX422217.1, read as the reverse complement.
TCTAACATTGAAGAAACATTTAGTGCATAAAATGTAAATTAAACCACTTTCCTTGATTCAATCTCAGATTTTGATGACGATTTGAAGGAGTTCCCTCTCTCTTTCTGCAGAATTCCCTTCTATCTCTCTCTCTCCAAGCTTTCTTCTCCAATGGCTATGGTGGCTTGGGTTTGTTTTTGGGAAAGGAATTAGAAAACTAATTCTAATAACCTACGTAGCCTATTGGGTTAACATGGGTTGGTTAGTGGTTTAGTGGGTCAAATCCACATCAGATATAATTTACTAATTTTCGTCACTTTTAAATTCCCAAAAATACAAAATTACCAAACTAAACCCCCGGCTAGTGTTTTCTGACTATCTCGACCCTTCCGAACGCGTTGGTGCACTCAAAACGACCATACGGTTAATAGAATTTGAATTCACTTTTATTATTAAAATAATTATATCTTGACGCGACTGTCTCACGCGTCCCAATAAAATGTCCAAATTGTCGTATATCAATCTCACGACAAATTTCATAATTCATTATTCATATATCATCATATATACTCAATATAGTCAAATACCAACTCACATTTCGCTAGTATTTTATCCGGATTAATTCCCAATTACTTCTCATTTAATTAATTAATCCCAAAAATAAATATCGCCAAAAATACGGGGTATTACAGGAACCTTGTCAAATTGCGGGGGATCGACAATTTAAACGTATTTGGCTGGTGTTTTGGCAAGGATAAATGTTAAAATTTGGTTAAAATCACCACCCAGGGCAGGAGGATAGCCATAATAAAAAGTGAGAACAATAATAAAATTGCGAAACTTAAATTGCGCATAGAATTAGGTGTATGGGAACCCAATTGTGTCATTCTAAGGCTAGACATATGTGAGCCTTATTTTTATGTCTCACAATTTACGTTTGATGTGTATTCTTCGTCTAATTTCGAGGACAATATTCCTTTGTTAGTGGGGAAGTATGTAATAATCCGGATTTTTAAATGGGTATTTTTAAAATAATTTTGAAAAATTCGAGGAAAATAAATTTTTGGGGTTTAATTATTTTCTTATAACTAAATATGTTGAGTTTCATATTTGAAAATTGGATTTTCAATTAGATTTAAATTAAAATTAAAATCAGAGTCATAATGGGATTTAAAAAAAAAGGCGTTTGTCACGGATTTAGGTCGTGACTAATGGGAAGTATTTTTTTTAGTTAAATAGAATTAAACTAGCGGCTCTGGTAGAGGCAGTGTACCTGATCGATCGACTATGCCAGACTTGAGGCGGTTCGGTGATTTTATTTGTAGTGTTAGAGTGGGATTAGGATTCCTAATTAGTATATAAGACTAATAATCCATAGGGGGACTTATCATAGTCACTTTTTCACAAGTTTTTCTCCAAATAACACATCTAAATATTTTTCCTCTCAACCATAATCATAAACCTCCAACATAATCAAGTTTTAGTCATAAGTTTTGGAAGGCTTAATTGGGGTTTAATCAAGTTTGTTGAAGAACACTTCTTTACTATTTTTTTTAGAGGAAGCCAACCGCGCTACCCGATTTTCTTCATCTAAATCAAAGGTATGAATACTCTATTCCTTTTTTTTTTTGGTATTATGCGTTCTAAGTATTTCCCAAACCTTTAATCATGTTTTACTTAAAAAAAGGTTGTGACATAATTAGGAAAAGTAGACACTTATTATGAGACTATTTTTATTAAATTTTTTAATCTGAATAATATTCACAACCCGTGGGTACTTAGGATTGATGAGTGGATTTTGGGTTCTATTGGTATAGATTACATGTAGAAAAACCTTAGTTTTGAATTAAATGAATTTTGGGGACGTACAACTCACGTAAATTGTGTCGAGATAATGAAATAGGAAATATGATGTATTAATGATGAAATCTCGGTGTATTTAATTTAAAATAATTAAATGGGATTAATTAGGTGTTTATGACGATATGCGAATTGAATTAAGATTTAATTGAATTGGACTATGTTGCGTAGTTGTATGCGTTGATTAATTATGCTTGCTAGTGTGACTTGTTTGTATTATTAAATTGTCATTGTGATGACGGGTTGTTGGGTATTTTTACTCTCTATATATTTTAGGAAGCCATCTAGGTATGGGACTAGTGGGTAGGCCTTTTGATGATTTACCCCTTCCAGGTATGGGACTAGTGAGGGTAGATTATTATGACTTTATTACGTCGAGTGTGGGCTAATTTTTTTATACTTTATCGTCGTTACGCTAGCCTAGCGTGAGACTAGGTCGAGATTTATGTTAGAAATTCATCCTATACATAGGGTAGGACGTGTTGGTGACCCTTACGAATGGGATTAATGGTTATTTTGAGGATCTCACATCGATAAAAAGGTGGGGTAAATTGTTAATTGTGAAATTAAGGAAATGAGAATTGATGCCTAAGATAAAAACGGGTATTAAAATTTGTGGCGACATAATGTGCGGATGTTGAAAGTTTAAAGCGGGTCGGCAGGCGATTTATGTCATATCGGGTGAGGAACCTTGTCAAATTGCGGGGGATCAGCAGTTTAAACGGATTTGGCTGGTGTTTTGGCAAGGATAAATGTTAAACTTTTGTGAAAATCACCACCCAGGTGTGACCACTCGCAGTCCGAAATAAGGGGTGGCCAGCCCGATACCTCAACATAATGGAAATCATGGATGGAAATCATATGCAGCATCACGACAATAAAACCGGTATACGGGAAAACCACCCAATAAATCAAAGAACGGGTTGCCAAATTTTAATTTGAATACAAGTTAAAGAAGAGTAAATTAAACAACCCAATCTGATAAGAAAGTGGGATTCCAAAAGAACTTATATTAATACAAAATCAACATACTAAAAGAGGACCGAATAATTTGTCGGTCAACAGTTACATCCAACTTATAATAACAATGTCATAATATACATATTACATCCATTAATAGGTACAAAGGTTGGGCCACACATGCCCGAATTAAAAGCCCCGATCATATCTAAAATTCAAAAAAAAGAAGCGTATAACAAAGTATCCCATGATAATCCGTAAAATCTCATAGCTCCTCGAAGTTATAGGGTTTGGAAAATCACAACGGGCGCCCTTGCGGAGGAGCATCTGAGCGGATACAATAACATGCACAACATGGAAAATGAATGGCTCAGGGCCCGGTTTATATATGATTCCCAGAAGAACAAGAAGCATGGTAGATATGGTAGATGTGGACATTTAAACATGAATGATGTACATGTAAATCTAACAACCTAAATTATACAACATGATAAATCAATACTTAGTAGTTCTACAGTTATTGAATTATGCAAGAGGATAAAATCTAAACCTCATTACTTCTTCTAATTTATTCATTTTCCACTTCCTTAACAGGAATATAATTGCCACTTTATCTTTCCATTTTCCATTCCTTAGTAGGAATATAATTACCATTATATTTTCATATGGAAATTCACATATATCAAGTCCCACTTGATTTTAGAAAGGTTATATTCTTATACATATAACGATTCTAAGACTACCTCTCCGAGTTTCCCCACTGGGCATGCCCCTAAATGACCATCATCTTCCAGGAGCCTATCGAACAAGGCAGCCTGGGCACTTATAACGAAAAACGTCGGGAAACGGCCATATGCCTGCGGGAGAGTCAAGACCACACCCAAAATCTCCTCACCAGCGCAGAAAACATATAAAAACCCCACATATGGCCTAGGACTATATCCTCCCTGCATTCATTAGCCAGGGGGCATCACCAAGAGCGCGAACTTCCCTTATGATGTCATTTAGAGAGGTGTGTTTAAGTAAATTAACATTTACCAAATTCATCTCATTATCATTTTCATTTATCTCATGCATGTTTCCTTTTATTTGAAACTGTTATCCTTGAATATCCATTAATATTCAATTACATTTTAAGCATCATACTATAAGTCCTGAATTATCCTCCAAATGACCACCAACATCATATAAGTCCCAAGGTGTTATATCCCTTAGTAGGGTTTATATAATCTCCACATATGGGCTTAGATCTCTTAATTTCCAAGAAATTTCCAAAATAAGAAGTGATGCCTAAACATCACTTTTGGTACCCATGAAATAAACCCCAAGTGAACCCATTCAACTCTAGGGTAACGACCAAACTCAACTAAAACTCTAGGATCCTATGTTTACTTCATTCAATAAGGTTCCTAGGTTCTAATCCTAAGGGAAAGGGTCAAAAATAGAAGAGAAAAACAAAAGGAAAAATGCAGGATTTTCGAATCGATTCGGACTGGGGCGAATCGATTCGGTCAGACAAGCGAATCGATTCGGACCAGCCGAATCGATTCGGTCAGGAAAACCAACATTCTGCACAACAGCCGAATCGATTCGGAATGGCCAAATCGATTCGGTTCACTCAGACCTGGAAACTGTCTCCATGCGAATCGATTCGTCCTGGGCCGAATCGATTCGGTCCTGCGAATTTTGCCAATTTTGACTATGGAGTCTTGAACTCCCAATTTCTTCCTAACTCAACCATCCCAAACCCTTATCATTTATTGCTACTAATTGAGTATAAATGCACCCAACAACCATTAATCGAACCATTGACCAATCAAATCCATCTCCAAAGATTCAAAGCTCATAAATTCAATAAAAACCCTAACTTTCATTAAACCATACATACCATAACTATCAATACTAATTATTCTACTTAAATTATATAATAGCAAGTAGAAAACTTGCCTCAATATTTCCAATTCAGATTTTGATGAAGTTGTATGCTAGAACAATCACCAAAGCTCCAATCTCTCTTTTTCTCCCAACGTTTCTTCTTCTCTCTTTCTCTCTAGGTTTAGGAACAAAATTAGGGGAATAGTAACTTAATCAAGACATAAATCGTGTCTTAGTATAGAATTTACAACTTAAGTGATCAATACCGCTATAAAACAATACGCAACTACTCATTTAAGCCACAACCACTCAAAAGTGCCCAAAAATCTCAAAATACAATATGGCACACATTTTGACTATCTCGCACCTTTCGGAACTAACTACGCCCTCCAAATTATCATTTGGAAATTTTATAATTCATTTTAAGTTCCGGTTTCATTTAATGCCAAATGTCATTTTATATCTTATGACATAATAAAACACATCAAGGTGATATTTACCTACACATAAGGTAAATATGCAACATCTTAGTAAATATTAACTTTTCTTTCATAAATTAATACTTACTTCACACACCAACATTTTATATCTAATTACTTTATCTGGAAAATAAATATAAAATAGGATCTCAAAGATGAGGGTTGTTACACTAGGGCGGGAGGACAGCCATAATAAAAAGGGAGAACAATAATAAAATTGCGAAACGTAAATTGCGCATAGAATTTGGTGTATGGGAACCCAATTGTGTCATTCTAAGGCTAGACATATGTGAGCCTTATTTTTACGTCTCGCAATTTACGTTTGATGTGTATGCTTTGTCTAATTTGAGGACAAAATTCTTTTATTAGTGGGGAAGTATGTAATAATCCAGAGTTTTAAATTAATTTTAAAAAATTCGAGGAAAATAAATTTTTGGGGTTTAATTATTTTCTTACAACTAAATATGTTGAGTTTTATATTTGAAAATTGGATTTTCAATCGGATTGTAATTAAAATTAAAATCGAAGTCATAATGAGATTTAAAAAAAAAGGCGTTTGTCACGAATTTAGGTCGTGACTAATGGGAGATATTTTTTTTTAATTAAATAGAATTAAACTAGAGGCTCTGGTAGAGGCGGTGTACTTGATCGATCGATTGTGTCATACTTGAGGCGGTTCGGTGATTTTATTTGTAGTGTTAGAGTGGGATTAGGATTCCTAATTAGTATATAAGACTAATAATCCATAGGGGGACTTCTCATAATCACTTTTTCACAAGTTTTTCTCCGGATAACACATCTAAATATTTTTCCTCTCAACCATAATCATCAACCTCCAATAAAAATCAAGTTTTAGTCATAAGTTCTAGAAGGCTTAATTGGGGTTTAATCAAGTTTGTTGAAGAACACTTCGTTACTATTTTTTTTAGAGGAATCCAACCGTGCTACCCGATTTTCCTCATCTAAATCAAAGGTATGAATACTCTATTCCTTTTTTTTTGGGTATTATGCGTTTTAAGTATTACCCAAACCTTTAATCATGTTTCTCTTAAAAAAAGTTGTGACTTAATTAGGAAAAGTGGACATTTATGGGCTGTTTTTATTAAAAATTTTAATCTAAATAACATTAACAATCCGTGGGTACTTAAGATTGATGAGTGGATTTTGGGTTCTATTGGTATAGATTACATGTAGAAAAACCTTAGTTTTGAATTAAATGAATTTTGGGGACGTACAACTCATGTAAATTGTGTAGAGATAGTGAAATTGGAAATATGATGTATTAATGATGAAATATCAGTGTATTTAATTTAAAATAATCAAATGGGAATAATTAGGTGTTTATGACGATGTGCAAATTGAATTAAGATTTAATTGAATTGGACTATATTGCGTAGTTGTATGCGCTGATTAATTATGCTTGCTAGTGTGGCTTGTTTGTATTATTAAATTGTCATTGTGATGACGGGTTGTTGGGTATTTTTACTCTCTCTATATTTTAGGATGCCATCTAGGTATGGGACTAGTGGGTAGGCCTTTTTTTTATTTACCCCTTCTAGGTATGGGACTAGTGAGGGTAGATTATTATGACTTTATTACGTCGGGTGTGGGATGATTCTTTTATACTTTATCGTCGTTACGCTAGCATAGCGTGAGACTAGGTCGAGATTTATGTTAGAAATTCATCCTATACATAGGGTAGGACATATTGGTGACCCTTCCGTACGAGATTAAGGGATATATTGAGGATCTCACATCAATAAAAAGGGTGGGGTAAATTTTTAATTGTGAAATTAAGGAAATGAGAATTAATGCCTAAGATAAAAACGGGTATTAAAATTTGTGGTGACATAATGTGCAAAAGTTGACAGTTTAAAGCGGGTCGGTAGACGATTTATGTCGTATCGGGTGTGGAACCTTGTAAAATTGCGGGGGACCGGCAGTTTAAACGGATTTGGCTGGTGTTTTGGCAAGGATAAATGTCAAACTTTGGTTAAAATCACCACCCAGGGCGGGAGGACAGCCATAATAAAAAGTGAGAACAATAACAAAATTGCGAAACTTAAATTGCGCATAGAATTAGGTGCATGGAAATCCAATTGTGTCATTCTAAGGCTAGACATATGTGAGCCTTATTTTTACGTCTCGCAACTTACGTTTGATGTGTTTGCTTCGTCTAATTTTGAGGACAAAATTCCTTTATTAGTGGGGAAGTATGTAATAATCCGAATTTTCAAATGGGTATTTTTAAATTAATTTTGAAAAATTCGAGGAAAATAAATTTTTGGGGTTTAATTATTTTCATATAACAAAATATGTTGAGTTTTATATTTGAAAATTGGATTTTCAATCGGGTTTTAATTAAAATTAAAATCGGAGTCATAATGGGATTTAAAAAAAAAAGGCGTTTGTCACGGATTTAGGTCGTGACTAATGGGAAGTATTTTTTTTTAGTAAAATAGAATTAAACTAGCGGCTATGGTAGAGGCGGTGTACCTGATCGATCGACTATGCCAGACTTGAGGCGGTTCGGTGATTTTATTTGTTGTGTTAGAGTGGGATTAGGATTCCTAATTAATATATAAGACTAATAATCCATAGGGGGGCTTCTAATAATCACTTTTTCTCAAGTTTTTCTCCAGATAACACATCTAAATATTTTTCCTCTCAACCATAATCATCATCCTCCAACATAATCAAGTTTTAATCATAAGTTTTGGAAGGCTTAATTGGGGTTTAATGAAGTTTGTTGAAGAACACTTCTTTACTATTTTTTTTTTAGAGAAATTAAACCGTGCTACCCGATTTTCTTCATCTAAATCAAAGGTATGAATATTTTATTCCTTTTTTTTGGTATTATACGTTTTAAGTATTACCCAAACCTTTAATCATGTTTCTCTTAAAAAAAAGTTGTGACTTAATTAGGAAAAGTGGACACTTATGGAGTGTTTTTATTAAATTTTTTAATCTGAATAACATTCACAACTCGTGGGTGCTTAGGATTGATGAGTGGATTTTGGGTTCTATTGGTATAGATTACATGTAAAAAAACCTTAGTTTTGAATTAAATGAATTTTGGGGACGTACAACTCATGTAAATTGTGTGGAGATAGTGAAATTGGAAATATGATGTATTAATGATGAAATCTCAGTGTATTTAATTTAAAATAATTAAATGGGATTAATTAGGTGTTTATGACGATGTGCGAATTGAATTAAGATTTAATTGAATTGGACTATATTGCGTAGTTGTATGCGCTGATTAATTATGCTTGCTAGTGTAACTTATTTGTATTATTAAATTGTCATTGTGATGACGGGTTGTTGGGTATTTTTACTCTCTCTATATTTTAGGATGCCATCTAGGTATGGGACTAGTGGGTAGGCCTTTTGTTTATTTACCCCTTCTAGATATGGGACTAGTGAGGGTAGATTATTATGACTTTATTACGTCGGGTGTGGCCTGATTTTTTTATACTTTATCGTCGTTACGCTAGCCTAGCGTGAGACTAGGTCGAGATTTATGTTATAAATTCATCCTATACATAGGGTACGACGTATTGGTGACCCTTACGTATGGGATTAAGGAATATTTTGAGGATCTCATATCGATAAAAAGGGTGGGGTAAATTGTTAATTGTGAAATTAACGAAATGAGAATTAATGCCTAAGATAAAAATGGGTATTAAAATTTGTGGCGAGATAATGTGCGGAAGTTGACAGTTTAAAGATGGTCGGCAGGCAATTTATGTCGTGTCGGGTGTGGAACCTTGTTAAATTGCGGGGGATCAGCAGTTTAAACGGATTTGGCTGGTGTTTTGGCAAGGATAAATGTTAAACTTTGGTGAAAATCACCACCCAGGGCGGGAGGATAGCCATAATAAAAAGTGAGATCAATAATAAAATTGCGAAACGTAAATTTCGCATAGAATTAGGTGTATAGGAACCCAATTGTGTCATTATAAGGCTAGACATATGTGAGCCTTATTTTTACGTCTCGCAATTTACGTTTGATGTGTATGCTTTGTCTAATTTGGAGGACAAAATTCCTTTATTATTGGGGAAGTATGTAATAATCCGGATTTTTAAATTAATTTGAAAAATTCGAGGAAAATAAATTTTTGGGCTTTAATTATTTTCTTATAACTAAATCTGTTGAGTTTTATATTTGAAAATTGGATTTTCAATCGGATTGTAATTAAAATTAAAATGGTAGTCATAATTGGATTTAGAAAAAGGCGTTTGTCACGGATTTAGGTCGTGACTAATGGGAAATATTTTTTTAGTTAAATAGAATTAAACTAGCGGCTCTGGTAGAGGTGGTGTACCTGATCGATCGATTTTGCCAGACTTGAGGCGATTCGGTGATTTTATTTGTAGTGTTAGAGTGGGATTATGATTCCTAATTAGTATATAAGACTAATAATCCATACGGGGACTTCTCATAATGACTTTTTCACACGTTTTTCTCCAGATAACACATCTAAATATTTTTCCTCTCAACCATAATCATCAACCTCCAACATAATCAAGTTTTAGTCATAAGTTTTGGATGGCTTAATTGGGGTTTAATGAACTTTGTTGAAGAACACTTCTTTACAATTTTTTTTAGAGGAATCCAACCGTGCTACCCGATTTTCCTCATCTAAATCAAAGGTATGAATACTCAATTCCTTTCTTTTGGTATTATGCGTTTTACGTATTACCTAAACTTTTAATCATGTTTTTCTTAAAAAAAACGTTGTGACTTAATTAGGAAAAGTGGACACTTGTTATGGGACTGTTTTTATTAAATTTTTTAATCTGAATAATATTCCCAACCCGTGGGTACTTAGGATTGATGAGTGGATTTTGGGTTCTATTTGTATAGATTACATGTAGAAAAACCTTAGTTTTGAATTAAATGAATTTTGGGGATGTACAACTCATGTAAATTTTGTAGAGATAATGAAATTGGAAATATGATGTATTAATGATGAAATCTTGGTGTATTAAATTTAAAATAATTAAATGGGATTAATTAGGTGTTTATGACGATGTGCGAATTGAATTAAGATTTAATTGAATTGGACTATGTTGCATAGTTGTATACGTTGATTAATTATGCTTGTTAGTGTGACTTGGTTGTATTATTAAATTGTCATTGTGATGACGGGATGTTGGGTATTTTTACTCTCTCTATATTTTAGGAAGCCTTCTAGGTATAGGACTAGTGGGTAGGCCTTTTGATGATTTATCCCTTCTAGGTATGGTACTAGTGAGGGTAGATTATTATGACTTTATTACGTCAGGGGTGGGCTAATTTTTTTATACTTTATCGTCGTTACACGAGCCTAGACGTGAGACTAGGTCGAGATTTATGCTAGAAATTCATTCTATACATAGGGTAGGACGTATTGGTGACTTGGGGACCCTCACGTATGGGATTAAGGGATATTTTGAGGATCTCACATCAATAAAAAAAGGGTGGTAAATTGTTAATTATGAAATTGAGGAAATGAGAATTAATGCCTAAGATAAAAATGGGTATTAAAATTTGTCACGACATAATGTGCGGAGGTTGACAGTTTGAAGGGCTTGGTTGGGGATTTATGTCATGTCGGGTGTGGAACCTTGTCCAATTGTGGGGGATCAGCAGTTTAACCGGATGTGGCTGGCGTTTTGGAAGGAAAAATGTTTAACTTTGGTGGAAATTACAACCCGGGGTGGGAGGACCGCCATAATAAAAATTAAGACCAATAATAAAATTGCAAAACGTAAATTGCACATAGAATTAGGTGTAAGGGCATCTAATTGTGTCATTCTACAGGTAGGCATATGTGAGCCTTATTTTTACGTTTCGCAATTTACGTTTGATGTGTATGCTTCGTGTAATTTCGAGGACGAAATTCCTTGGTTAGTGGGAAAGTATGTAACAACCCGAATTTTTAAATGGATATTTTTAAATTAATTTTCAATAATTCGAGTAAATTAAATTTTTGGGATTTAATTATTTTTTTATATCTAAATATGTTGAGTTTTATATTTGAAAATTGGATTTTCAATTGGATTGTAATCTAAATTAAAATCGGAGTCATAATGGGCTTTCAAAAAAAAGGCTTTTGTCACGGATTTAGTTCGTGACTAAAGGGAAATATTTTTTTTAGTTAAATATAATTAAATTGTGGGCTCTGGTAGAGGCAGTGTACCTGATCGATCGACAATGCCAGATTTGAGGCGGTTCGGTGATATTATTTGTAGTGTTAGAGTGGGATTAGGATTCCAAATTACTATATACGACTAATAATCCGTAGGGGGACTTCTCATAATCACTTTTCACAAGTTTTTCTCCATAGAACACTTCTAAATATTTTTCCTCTCAACCTCGAACATAATCAAGTTTTTGTTTCAAGTTTTGGAAGGCTTAATTGGGGTTTAATGAACTTTGTTGAAGAACACTTCTTTACTAATTTTTTGAGAGGAATCCAACCGTGCTATAAGATTTTCTTCATCTAAATCAAAGGTATGAATACTCTATTCCTTTCTTTTGGTATTATGCATTTTAAGTATTACCCAAACCTTTAATCATGTTTTTCTTAAAAAAAAGTAGCGCTTAATTAGGAAAAGTGGACACTAATTATGGGACTATTTTTATTAAATTTTTTAATCTGAATAATATTAACAACCCGTGGGTACGTAGAATTGATGAGTGGATTTTGGGTTTTATTGGTATAGATTACATGTAAAAAACCTTAGTTTTGAATTAAATGACGTATAACTCATGTAAATTGTGTAGAGATAATGAAATTGGAAATATGTTGTATTAATGATGAAATCTCGGTGTATTTAATTTAAAATATTTAAATGGGATTAATTAGGTGTCTATGACGATGTGCGAATTAAATTAAGATTTAATTGAATTGGACTATATTGCGTAGTTGTATATGTTGATTAGTTATGCTTGTTTCTATGACTTGCTGGTATTAGTAAATTGCCACTGTGATGACGGATTGTTGGGTAGTTTTTCTCTCCCTATATTTTAGGATCCCTTCTAGGTATGGGACTAGTGGGTAGGCCTTTTGATAATTTACGCCTTCTAGGTATGGGACTAGTGAGGGTAGATTATTATGTCGGTGGCGGGCTGAATTTTTTATACTTTATCGTCATTACGCTATCCTAGGCATGAGAATAGGTCGAGATTTATGTTAGAAATCCATCCTATACATAGGGTAGGACATATTGGTGACTCGGGGACCCTTAGATATGGGACTAAGGGATATTTTGAGGATCTCTCATCGTTAAAAAGGGTGGGATAAATTGTTTATTGAGGAAATGAGAATTAATGCCTAAGATAAAAATGGATATTAAAATTTATGGCGACATAATGTATGGAGGTTGACAGTTTAAAGGGTCGGGTGGTGATTTATGTCGTGTCGGGTGTGGAAGCTTGTCAAATTGAGGCGGATCGGCAGTTTAAACGGATTCGGCTAGCGTTTTGACAAGGGAAAATGTTAAACTTTGGTGAAAATTACCACCCGGGGCTGGAGGACCGCCATAATAAAAAGTGAGAACAATAATATAATTGCGAAACGTAAATTACGTATATAATTAGGTGTATGGGAACCCAATTGTGTCATTCTACGAGTAGGCATATGTGAGCCTTATTTTTACGTTTCTTAATTTACATATGATGTGTATGCTTCGTCTAATTTGGAGGACGAAATTCCTTTGTTAGTGGGGAAGTATGTAACAATCTAGATTTTTAAATGGGTGTTTTTAAATTAATTTTAAAAAATTCGACGAAAATAAATTTTGTGATTTAATTATTTTTTATAACTAATTATGTTAAGTTTTATATTTGAAAATTGGATTTTCAATTGGATTGTAAACAAAATTAAAATCGGAGTCATAATGGATTTGAAAAAAAAAAAGGCGTTTGTCACGGATTTAGGTCTTGACTAATGGAAAATATTTTTTTTAGTAAAATAGAATTAAATTAGGGGCTCTGATAGAGACGGTGTACCTGATCGATTGACTATGCCAGATTTGAGGCGGTTCGGTGATTTTATTTGAAGTGTTAGAGTGGGATTAGTATTCCTAATTAGTATATAAGACCAATAATCCGTAGGGGGACTTCTCAACCATAATCATCAACCTCCAACATAATCAAGTTTTTTTCACAAGTATGGGAAGGCTTAATTGGGGTTTAATCATGTTTGTTCAAGAACACTTCTTTACTAATTTTTGGAAAGGAATCCATGTAACACCCCGCTCAAAATAATAACTGGTGGCCATCCCTATACTACATTAAATCATGAGTTTAAGATGGTCCAGTCTCAACATCAACTGTCGGTACTATATAATATAGGACTAACTACCCGATATCATACAAGCGAGATGTTAAAATTAAATAAAACACACCATAATTTAGGAACCAACACTGTAACTACTAATAAGGAAAAGATAGATGCGTACTAAAATGATGATAATTAAAGTGAATAACTACAGCTGAGTATGCTATAAAGAAATAAACCCGAATAAGCTGTCGGGTCACAGCCAATACAATGACTGAAATGGAATAAATATAAACATGTATATAAATATCCCTTGGGTACAAACCCGATATACAACAATGAATCCTACTTAGATTTTTAAAGGAGTAGGAAGCGACTACAATCTACATCCCGCAATAGTCTGCACCTGTCACGGCTCCCAAGACTCTGGATAGAAAGTCATCCGGCATCCATGCGATAGGATACCTGTAGTAATATATATATATAGGCAGGAAAGAAAAGTAAATGGGTCAGATCCCGAGTTGTGAAAAATATTTAGCAAGTGTGTTAACAGTGCATAATAAATATCTGTGCAGTTATTTCATAATTAAAGTGGAATCGCACTCTCGTGGAATCCCAACTCACCTCTCATCTAAAGGCACGCACCTATTCGCGTCCTCAATTTTATTAGTTAAATTACCCCAATTATAAGGACAACCCAACTTATCATAGGCCTAGCCTACACCCACGAGATTTTGCCTTACTACCCTAACCCTAGAACCCACTCTTTCTAAATACACTTAATTATTTTTACAAACATATATGCCATATTAGGCTTAATGGATTCCGGTTTATAATTTAACCCATTATAATTTAATAAGTCACCCAATATGCATTTGGGTTGAAACATAGGATTTAATTTCTAATTAATAAGCATGCAAAATTATTATTGACAGAATTTCCCTCCAATTTCAACGTCGCGCTGCGTTTCGTGCGTGGGGTGTCTCGCAAAGCGAAATCCAAACAAGGAACCACCCCGTTACACTACTCTTTGTCAACGTCGATCCTGGAGATCCATTATGTCACACATAAATATCGACAGAACTTCTCTCTACTCTCAATAATGTCGATCATAGAGATCCATAATTCCGTACACACCATAATTGGCAGAACTTTTCTCTAATCTCAACACTGAACTGAGTTTCATGAGTGGGGTGTCTCGCAAAGAGAAATCCAAACAAGGAACCACCCAGTTACACTACTCCTTGTCAATGTCGATCCTAGAGATCCATAATGCCATACATACCATATAATAGTACTACTACTACTACTAAATTTTTAAACTACAATATGGAAATAACTAAAAATCTCCAATAATATCCTTGGGATGATGTAACCGAAGTATTCCTTAAATGCGATACATCAACCCCCATCAATCTAGTACATCATAATCATCCCAGATGTACTCCACAAAGTTTCCATATCCTTTCTTCTATAGGATATATAAATATATATATAGGCATTTCATTCTAACCATATATATATACACACCATCATCCAATCCCATGACCATGTATACATACCATATATGATGTACAAAGGCCATGCACAAATAAATACCCGGCTATATATAGCGCCGATAAACTGCATCAATGCTATCATCTTCCCAGTGCCCCGGCTCACGTAGCAATACTGGGGCCACCATGGTGGGACTAAATGACAACCATCTAATGGTAAACTCACGCACATGACGTCCCGGGAAGCGGTCATAGCTCCAAACCGGCAATGAGACGAAACATACCCACCACGTCTTGATATACCCATTTATATCCTCGGCTTAGATGAGGATTACCTCCACAACGGACGACCCTAAGAGGGGCCGACCCTTCACCAGACCCCAGCTGGCCTCCACCAGGCCCAGACGACCCGAAGAGGGGCCGACCCTTCACGAAACCCCAGCTGGCCTCCACCAGGCCCAGACGACCCTACGAGGGGCCGACCCTCCACCGGGCTCCAGGCGACCCTACGAGGGGCCGACCCTTCCCCAGGCTCCGGACGACCCTACGAGGGTACGACAGTACGAGGCCAGAATCAAGCCAGACTCACTACCGGAAGAAACTTTTCCCTCGGCCTCGTCTCATAGGCCGAGGGTGACATCATGACAGCGCGTGGTTTGGGACACGCGTGGAACAGTGCGCGTCAGGCTCATATGACACGTGGCAGACCATTATAACCGAATCACACCCTCACGTGAGGGAATATTATGTCATCATTTGGCATCTACAGGTGTCAACAGGGGATTGGTTAGATCATCAGTCACATGCACCATGCTTACTTGGGGGGTACACTACACCCCCCAAGACTTATATATACTTGTCACCTACAACCCTACAGGGGATTGATCAATGAACAGTAGCCCTAGCTAAAACTCTGCTTGTACACACACAGTAGAGAGAGAGAGGATTATGTGCATTGTATCCAAGGCCATTAGTGCCCATACTTAGTGGATCACACACACACAGTGGATGTAGGCCAAATTGGCTGAACCACTATACATCATTGTCTAATTTCCTCTTATACTCATCCCCTTCTATACACTCATATATCTCTATGGCTGCCATGGCTGCTACTGCTTGAGCTCACTAACACTTATCTGGTGGTGCTAAATCCAAGCATCATCAGTTTGGCGCCGTATGTGGGAAAAGAAGACATCTCTTCCTTTGTACAGCTTGACCTCACTGGGCACTCTGGTGGTGAACCAACACTCCCCCTGAGAGGAGGTGTTTCACCATTGAAAGATACCCACTAAGGTTCCCAAGCTAACCAGTATTTTCTTCAGTTCAACTTTTCATAGCTCAAGCACATGGCACCTGAGATGCCACCGCCACCACTTCCCCCGCCGGATGAGGGGGGAAGACCCAGTTCCAGTCAGCCGCCACCTCAGTCTGAGATGGCTGATATGGCGGCAGCCCTAAAGTCTCTGGCGACAAGCCAGCGGATGATGCAGGAACAGTTCACAGCTCTAATCCAGAACATACTAAGAGCACCAGGGGTTTCGCCTGAGATGATTACTCCGACAGTAGCTCCAGGACAGCATGAGGCCAGGGGACCACCCCAGGCACCACGCAAAGACCTTCCACCCCCTCAGCGGCATAGGGATGTTTCTGACCCCCGGCGTCTACGCCTGGGGAGGCAAGAAAACCCTTGCCCTGAGGATAGGTATGGAGATCTGGAGGGAGAGGAGGCTCCTATAGAGTGCTGGGAACCTTACGAGGTCTCCAACAACACTGTGCGACCCCTCCAGGACAGTAGGGGAAAGTGCGGGAGACCGAACCCTGATGATCGCCCAAGAGGCTCTGCTTTTGATCGCTTGAGCAGGGGGTCGGCCTTTGAGAGGCTAGGCCCAGTAAATGACCTACGAGAACAGTTGTCCAGGCCAAGGAGTGCTGCAATATCCAGGAAGGAGGCAGCAGATGGTCGACCCCGAGGACGAGATGATGGCCAAAGGGAAGTAAACAACCGACACAGGCCTGCTGCAGCAGAACCCTCCGTCCACCTCGGAGAGGCAGCAGGGGATAACATCGGCCAGGCCGACCCTGTGTGGCCCTGGAATGACTCAATCCAGCGGTTAGAGGATAAGATTGGTGATATATTGAAGAGCCGAGACCCTCTTCAGAAGGGATACACCATAGGCTCACCCTTTGTGGCAAAGATAGTCAACTTCCCCACGCCGTCAAAGTTCAAGCCACCTATGGTCACCCCAAGGTATGACGGGAGCACCAACCCCGTCCACCACGTGGAGATGTATCAGTCGGCGGTAGACATATACTCTATCTCAGATGAGATGAGGTGTCGTGCCTTCTCTGGTACCTTGACAGGGGCTGCGCATGTCTGGTACACATCTCTTCCAAAAAATTCCATTGGAAACTTTAAGCAGTTGGCAGACCTGTTCATCCATAATTTCTGCTTTGGGGTGAGGCCACAGAAGAAGACCACACACCTGCTCTATGTTAAGCAGGGAAAGAATGAGACTCTGAGAGACTACATAGCCAGATTCAATAAAGAGAAGCTGGAGGTGGAAGACTATGAGGAGAGCATAGCTATGACAGCCCTGATTGGAGGGCTCCAAAAGGGGAAGCTATTATGGAAGCTTGCCGAAGACCCTCCGAGGACGATGGCTGAGCTGTTGTCAACAGCAGGGAAGGTGATGAACGTCGAAGAGGCGATGGCCGCAAAATATGAAGACAAAAAAGGAGGTGCAAGCGGGGGCAAGTACCCTAAGAAGAACAAAGAGGGGAAGAAGAGAACCATGGATGATAAGTTCGCGGGGTACACCCCTCTGATGGTCAGCTGTGAACAGATCCTCAATGAGATAAAGAGTGACCGGACGCTGAAGTGGCCTGAGAAGCTGAGGGCAGCCCCCGGCAAGAGAAATAAGAACCTGTGGTGCGAATTTCACCAAGACCACGGTCACGTGACAAATAAATGCTTCGCTCTGAAAGACGAGATTGAGAAGATGCTGAAGGAAGGGAAGCTCAGAAAGTACGTCGACAAAGCCGACTTCAAGAGGGGCCGAGGGGACGACCCCAGAAAGAAGCGAGTCGATGCCTGCAGAGAAGGTCCTCAAAAAAGAGGGGACGACCCTTCTGATGATGAGGACGACCCTGACCTCCTGCCGAGAGACGACCACGGTCCTGTCAAGAGGCTCAATATGATCTCGCTCGGTGTAGGAATGATCTCCGGGGGTTTAGCAGGAGGAGGGTCTGAGGTCGCTGACAGGAAGGCCCATGTTGCTGAGGCTAAGGCAGTGACAAAGATGGTACACTCAACCTTCCTAGAGGTCAAGTCAGAAAAAAGGAAGAAGGTTGACATGGACACTTTGATAGTGGGATTTTCAAGGATGGACTTCAAAGGCCTCTTGGCCCCGCATGATGACCCTCTTGTCATCACTACCAGGGTGCACGGGTGCGAAGTGCTGAGGATCCTGGTAGATGGGGGCTCATCCGCAGATGTGATGTTTTGGCCATGCTTCAAGGCCTTGGGCCTCAGTCGTGCCAGACTTGTCCCATACCATCATCCATTGATTGGGTTCAGTGGGGAGAAGGTTCACCCCCTGGGAATATATGAGGCTGATGTCAGGATGGGGGATGAATGACCGAGATGGCTCACCAAGAGGGTCAGTTTCTTTGTATTGGATGAGCATGTGTTTTCGGCATACAACATCATACTGGGACGTGTGGCCCTCAAGGGGTTTGAAGCTGTGCCGTCCACAGTCCACCAGATGGTTAAGTTCCCTACCCCATATGGGGTGGGGGAAGTTCTGGGAGACCAGACGACAGCGAGAGAGTTCTACTACAACTCCGCTGAAGAAAGGGAGGCACACAAGAGGGCTACAGCCACTTACAACATTGATACCCTAGACCCCAGGGATGAGACGAAGCTCAAAAAAGGAGAGGCCGCTGAGGAGGTAGAACCCATCATCCTCGATGAGGATGACCCGGGAAAAACCGTCCAAGTTGGCAAGTCTCTGAAGCCCAGTATCAAGGAAGACCTCATCAAACTGTTGAGGAGAAGGCGAAGCGTCTTCGCGTGGAGTCATGTAGATATGCCAGGGATCGACCCTGAAATCATGTGCCACAAACTCAATGTGGTAGAGGGAGTGAAGCCGATAAAGCAGAAGAGGAGGATTTACTCTAGAGAGAAGTATGAGGTCATCAGGGATGAGGTTAGAAAATTAGAAGACGCTGAATTTATCAGAGAGGTCATCTACCCTGAGTGGCTGTCCAATGCAGTCATCGTCCCAAAGGCCAACGGCAAGTGGAAAATGTGCGTGGACTTCACAGACCTCAACAAGCATTGTCCCAAAGACAGCTTCCCTCTCCCCCGCATCGACCAGATGGTAGACGCTACCGCAGGTCATGAGCTCATGAGTTTCATGGATGCCTATTCAGGGTATAACCAGATTTTCATGAACCCTGAGGACTCGAAGAGGACCGCCTTCATCACTGACAAGGGGACATACTGTTACAGGGTCATGCCCTTTGGCCTAAAAAATGCGGGGACAACGTACCAGCGCCTCGTAAACAAAATGTTCGAAGACCAAATAGGGAAGTCTATGGAGGTTTACGTAGATGACATGCTGACTAAGAGTCTGAAGGCAGAGGACCATGTGGCAGACCTGGAAATGACCTTTAATACAATGGACAAATACAAAATGAAGCTCAATCCGGCCAAGTGTGTCTTCGGGGTCGGAGCGGGGAAGTTCTTGGGGTTCATTGTCAATCAAAGAGGTATCGAGGCCAATCCTGAAAAGATAAAGGCCCTTATTGAGATGAAGACCCCCAAGTCCATTAAAGACGTTCAGAGGCTCACAGGGAGAGTGTCTGCCTTGAACAGATTTGTGTCAAGAGCTACAGACAGGTGTCTACCATTCTTCAAGATCCTCAGGAAGGCCTTCGAATGGAGTGAAGAGTGTGATGAGGCTTTCAAGGAGATAAAATCATACTTAGGGTCTCCCTTGCTGCTGTCACGACCCGTGCAGGGTGAACGACTTTACGTGTACCTTGCTGTTTCAGAGTCCGCTATCAGTGCAGCAATCGTAAGAGACGAAGACGGGATACAGAAGCCCGTATATTTCAACAGCAAGGCACTCCAGGGGGCAGAGCAGAAATACCCGAGGATGGAGAAGTTGGCCTATGCCTTGATCCATGCCTCAAGGAAGATGAAATCGTACTTCCAGTCCCATACTATGGTCATCCTTACTGACTCTCCTCTTAGGCAGGTCCTACACAAGCCTGAAAAATCAGGAAGGCTAATGACCTGGGCTATAGAGCTGGGGGAGTTTGACATTGTGTATCAGCCTAAGATAGCCATTAAGGGGCAGGCATTGGTAGACTTCGTGGCTGAGTTCACTTGGGAAGACGATGAGGCTGAGGGTGTGACCCTCGGGAAGACGGATACAGAAGACAGACCCGCAGACACACTAGCGGATAGGGCTGAGACGAGCACCGCTAGAAGGAAAGCGACTGAAAATGAAGAGGGAAGATACCTTTTTAGACAAGGGTCACTCATCGAGGGAAATTTCTCGGAGAAACATGCTGTGTGGAGTCTCTTCGTCGACGGGTCCTCTTGCGAAAGCGGGAGCGGAGTTGGATTGATAGTGTCAGCACCCGACGGCACATGCATCGAGTACGCCCTGAGGTTCAATTTCAAAGCCTCCAACAATGAGGCTGAGTATGAGGCCTTGATAGCTGGCCTTTCCTTGGCTAAGTCCCTTAGTGTCAGCCAAATTTTGGTTCACAGCGATTCAAGGCTGGTGGTGAATCAGATACTAGGAGCCTACGAGGCCAAGGACGAGAGGATGGCTAGGTATCTTGAGAAGGTGAGGTCATTGCTGAAAAACTTTAAAGAAGTGAAATTCAAGAGGATACCTAGGCTCGACAATGGCCGTGCTGACGCCCTTGCAAGGTTGGCCTCAGCTACTAGGACAGACATAAGGAGGACAGTCCCGGTAGAAATCTTGCTTCGACCAACTATCGAAGACGACGAGGGAACACTTGGCATTTGCATGAATGTTTCTCAAGAACCTTCATGGATGGATCCTCTGATCAGATACATTAAAGGGGGAGAGATGCCAAAAGAAAGCCAAGAGAGGAAGAAACTGAGATACAGGGCTGCAAAGTTCACTGTCATCGGAGACACGCTGTACAAAAAGGGGTTTCTGCTCCCCTTACTTAGGTGTGTGCATCCCTCAGAAGTCCCTTCCATTTTGCAAGATGTGCATGAAGGGTCGTGCTCAAGCCACATTGGGGGTAGATCCTTAGCAAAGAGGGTGATCACCCAAGGCTACTGGTGGCCGACCTTAGGGAAAGATGCTGCCGCATATGTTAAAAAGTGTGATAAATGCCAAAGATTTGCTACCATCCCTCACCAACCTCATCAGCCCCTCACCTCCATTACATCCCCATGGACGTTTGCAGTGTGGGGGATTGACCTGGTAGGACCCTTACCGAGGGCAGTCAATAACTATCGGTTCCTCATCGTAGCAATTGACTACTTTTCAAAGTGGGTAGAGGCCGAACCGATGGTCACGATTACAGAGCAGAAGACCTTCCAGTTCATCTGGAAGAATGTGATATGCAGATATGGTCTACCCAACACCCTCATCTCAGATAACGGGACCCAGTTCAAGAATGCCTCTCTGCAGAAGTACTGTGAGAGGGTAAGTATTAAACATTTTTTCTCCACCCCAGGCCGACCTCGGGCCAATGGTCAAACCGAAGTTACGAATAGGACAATCCTAGATGGGATTAAGAAGAGGCTTGAGGAGGCAAAAGGAAGATGGGTCGAGGAGTTATATGCAGTGTTGTGGGCGTACATGACGACAGTAAGGACCTCTACTGGGGAGACCCCATTCATGTTAGCTTATGGATCAGAAGCAGTCATCCCCACCGAAGTCGAGTTTCCCACTCATAGGGTCCAAGTGTATGACCCCCAGGGAAATACAGAAGAGAGGAGACTTGACCTAGACTTGATTGAGGAAAGAAGGGAGGATGCTGAGATGAGGCAGGCTTCCTACCAACAGAGGACCGCAAGGTTCTACAATCAGAGGGTGAAACATAGGCCCATCGCAGTGGGGGACTTGGTCCTCAAGAAGACTTGGCAAAAGCCCAACAAGCTCCACCCTAATTGGCATGGCCCATATAGGGTCATCGATGAAGTCATCCCTGGGACCTACAGGCTAGAAAACCTGGAAGGGGAACCTTTCTCAAACCCCTGGAATGCAGATAATTTGAAAAAATACTACCAGTAGTGTTGTAAGGTCTTGATAAGCCATAGTTGTAATAAGCATTGTTTCGACAGAACACATGGAAAATTAATGAAAAGTATCAGTGTTTCCCTCATCCAGTGGTTATCAGTTCTAGTATACATGCAAAGAAGTTGAACCCTCGGCTATAATGAGGATTCGTGGAGGGGACAACCCCACCACTGTCCTCAAGAAAGACGAGGGTAGACTTTGTTAAAATCCATTAATTTGGTAAGTTGAACCCTCGGCTATAATGAGGATCCGTGGAGGGGACAACCCCACCACTGTCCTCAAGAAAGACGAGGGTAGACTTTGTTAAAATCCATTAATTTGGTAAGTTGAACCCTCGGCTATAATGAGGATCAGTGGAGGGGACGACCCCACCACTATCCTCAAGAAAGACGAGGGTAGATTTTGTTAAAATCCATTAATTTGGTAAGTTGAACCCTCGGCTATAATGAGGACTAGTGGAGGGGACGACACACCACTGTCCCCAAGAAAGACGAGGGTAGATTTTGTTAAAAATCATTAATTTGATTATTTGAACCCTTGGCTATAATGAGGACCGGTGGAGGGGACGACCCCACCACTGTCCCCAAGAAAGACGAGGGTAGACTTTGTTAAAATCCATTAATTTGGTAAGTTGAACCCTCGGCTATAATGAGGATCAGTGGAGGGGACGACCCCACCACTGTCCTCAAGAAAGACGAGGGTACACTTTGTTAAAAATCATTAATTTGATTATTTGAACCCTCGGCTATAATGAGGACCAGTGGAGGGGATGACCCCACCACTGTCCCCAAGAAAGACGAGGGTAGACTTTGTCAAAATCCATTAATTTGGTAAGTTGAACCCTCGGCTATAATGAGGATCAGTGGAGGGGACGACCCCTCCACTGTTCTCAAGAAAGACGAGGGTAGACTTTGTTAAAAATCATTAATTTAATTATTTGAACCCTCGGCTATAATGAGGACCAGTGGAGGGGACGACCCCTCCACTGCCCTCAAGAAAGACGAGGGTAGACTTCATAAATACCATTAAATTGGTTGGTTAAACCCTCGGCTATAATGAGGACCAGTGGAGGGGACGACCCCTCCACTGCACTCAAGAAAGACGAGGGTAGACTTCATAAATACCATTAAATTGGTTGGTTAAACCCTCGGCTATAATGAGGATCAGTGGAGGGGACGACCCCTCCACTGTTCTCAAGAAAGACGAGGGTAGACTTTGTTAAAAATCATTAATTTGATTATTTGAACCCTCGGCTATAATGAGGCCTGATGAGGGGACAACCCCACATTGGTCCTCAAAAAGACGAGGGAAGGGTTAGTAGCATCATCATCAACGAAGAAGCAAATTAGCAAGGAACAAACCATAATAGAATTAAGTATGGAAGACAACAATTATGGAAGAGACTGGTATTAATAAAACATCCAAGTATCACGTGTTTTTACAAGGCCTTTGAACAAAAATACAAAAATAAGGGTATGGGCTACAGGCAGCCACCCTATGGGACGACATCAGAGGGCAGGGCCTCAACATCAATGGGAATGGTCTCCTCAGTTACCAGCACTGGATGATCTTCAGATGTACTGACCCCCTCGATCTGGACTTAGGACTCCACCTAGTTGAGGGCCTCGGCAATTAGGGGGTCGTCCAATTGAACACCCTCCAGTGAAGGGCGAACAGAGGAGACGACATCGCCAAATTTGAGGATGACCCATCGGCAGGCTGTCCTAATCCCCCTTTCTAGATATTCAAGGCCGAAGCCCTGAAATTCATCTGAGGTCTTGTATGCCTCAACAGCATCAGCCTCGGCTTTCCTGATGGCTGCTTCCAGGTCAGTCTTATGATGGGCCTCCAGGTTGATCAGAGCCTCATCCCTATCCTTGATGATCAAGTCCTTGGCTTGCAAGTCGGCATCGTGCTGCCTCATCAGCTCATCTAGGACCCTAGCATGCTCGGTCCTGGCACTCTCAAGCTGAGCCCTCGCAGTGTCAAGCTCAGTCTTTGCTGCACCTAGCTCTGCCTGCAACTCAGCCTCATGTTGAATGGCCCTCTCAGCTTCGTGAAACTTTTGTTGATTCTCGTCCATCCACTTGGTGGCTGAGGTCAGGGCACAGACAGACTGCAAGAAAAAAATGAAGAAATATCAGGTGGGGCCGAGGAAACAGTTAGTGAAATTAAAGATCAAGACCAATACCTGAGCAAGGGAGTGCAGACCGTAGTCGTACACTTTGGCTGGTGGCATCTTTGCTAAGAACTCGAAGTCAGAGGGCGACGGTGCAGAGAACATCGAGGCCTTGGCTGCCCTCAGGTTGGCAATAAGAGATGAGGGGTCGGCCCTCAGATGGGACAGATTTTGAGACCAGAAGGCCCCCATGCTGGACGAGGAGGTCGTCCCCTCAGAGGCTTCAACCCTTGCCCTCGTCCTTGGATCAGGCCGATGCTCAACAGGAGCCTCAGGCTCCTTCCTTTTGCGACTATCGGCTGTCGGCTCATCAACCGTCGGCCCTAAGGCCCTTGTCTTCTTGGGAGCTTGCTGAGGCTCCTTCCCCTTCTTCTTTGACAGACCAGCAAGTAGGCTTGGAGCAGTCATATCCCAGAGGTAATCTGACACACCTGCAGGACGACCTGAAAAGGATACGATGCATCAGAAAAATACATAGATAAAAGGGAAACGCTTCAAAAAAGTAAGAAATAGAAAATGTGCTGCATCACTCACATAGTTCCGTCAGAGGGCCGACCCTCAAACCAGCTTCTTTGAGGTACCGGGGGGTCATCAAATCTTCGAACTTCGAGATCTCGCCCTCTCTCCCTCGTCCCCTCAGATACTCAACAATATCCCTTTCATCCAAGATAAGTCCGGGGTCTGACCTAGCTTTCATTGAGGGATTAGACCATTTGTTAGGGACCCTCGGACCGTCAGCAGAAGGGGACGGCTCGGCAGAGCTCTCCCATGCCCCAGATATGAAGAAGAACCTCTTTTTCCAATCATGATTGGAAGTTTGAGCCACGTGGAGCAGTTTCTTCTCAGACCTTCTCGCCCCTAGATGATAGTATCCGGGCTGTTTAGATGAAGAGGTGATATTGTAGCAGGCCAAGAATACGTTGGACGAGGGCTCATCAGTAAAAGAATTTTTCCACAAAGAGATATACCCCAGAATCGTCCTCCAAGATTTGGGTGGAAGTTGCGAGGGGGAGACGCCCAAAGCCGACAGAATATCTACAATAGCAGGATGGAAAGGGAGTCTGACACCTACTTTGAACATTTGCTCGTAGACTGCAACCTCTCCCTCTTCACCCTCAAAAACCCTCTCAGCCTCAGAGGGCACCCTCATAGTTACCCCAGAGGGCACTCCGTAAATATGCCTCCATATCAGAAGGTCCCTATCCGTAACAGAGGAGATAAAAGACGAGGCATAGGAGGTATCAAACCTCATCATCTGTATCGTCGTCCTCGTCCTCACCCCCTTCCCCCTCATCACCTGCAGGAGGACCCTGAGGAAAAGCCACTTGGAAGGCATTGGGGGAAAGAGTTGTCACAGGGACAGCCTCAGAGGGGATCGTACCCTCGGCCTCTCGGGGAGGGCTAAGATCAGACGTGTCCCTTCTACCAGACGTCCCGACACCAGTTAGAGAGAAGGATCTCTCGTCCATTTCGCTTTGTTTGGGAATGTCGGACGGACGAGATGACGACCCACAAGACTCAGAGGGTTCAGATGGTCTTATAGTGGAAAGAGGAATGGGAAAGATGGGTCGTACCCAATTAGGGTCGGCCCCTCGTCTCCTCTCTTCCTCTTCCTCTATCCGTCTGATCTCGGCAAAGAGTTTTTCTCTCAAGGGTGGGAATTCAGACACTAGGTTGTAAAGCCTCCTAAGCATTAAAGGGAAGACTCTACACTTGGAAAAATTACACTACAGTTGACTAATTTAGCTACAAACAAGTGGGGAGTTGACCAGGTTTGACTTTTGGATTGAACAAAGAACTTAAAGGTTTTCGTCAAGAACGATCCAAGAACCAGTTACCGGAGAAGACACCGGAAAAAGCTAAGGGGAACTCGAAGCTGATGTAACCCTATGACCCTAAAAAACAAACAGAATTGAAGACAAAGGAAAGCTCTTAATGAAGGAGAATACCTGATAAAGAGGGAGAGTAACGCTGCTGAGACCTGACGAAAGGAAGGCTGCAAGTGGCGAAGCTTACTGGTTCTAGAGAGAAAATAGACTTGGGCGCGAAGAAGAAGAAGATGAAGAGAGAGAATTTGAAAATCTCTTAAATACTTTGGTAATGAGTGGACCCATTTACCAAAGAAAGCTATAATTAGGGCACAAGGCCCCAAGCACACTGCATAGCCACCCTGCCTTGGAAACTGGAACAGCAATGAGTATCTGCACAGGTGTCACTCACCTAACTGATCACACGTGTCTCGAATTCAGCAAATATCCCTCAGCCATCTCAATGACACCTATGGCTAAGGGCTGGGGGGTGATTGATATACCCGTTTATATCCTGGCTTAGATAAGGATTACCTCCACAACGGACGACCCTAAGAGGGGCCGACCCTTCACCAGACCCCAGCTGGCCTCCACCAGGCCCAGACGACCCTAAGAGGGGCCGACCCTTCACCAAACCCCAGCTGGCCTCCACCAGGCCCAGACGACCCTACGAGGGGCCGACCCTCCACCGGGCTCCAGGCGACCCTACGAGGGGCCGACCCTTCCCCAGGCTCCGAACGACCCTACGAGGGTACGATAGTACGAGGCCAGAATTAAGCTAGACTCACTACCGGAAGAAACTTTGCCCTCGGCCTCATCTCATAGGCCGAGGGTGACATCATGACAGCGCGTGGTTTGGGACACGCGTGGAACAGTGCGCGTCAGGCTCATATGACACGTGGCAGACCCTTATAACCAAATCACACCCTCACGTGAGGGAATATTATGTCATCATTTGGCATTTACAGGTGTCAACAGGGGATTGGTTAGATCATCAGTCACATGCACCATGCTTACTTGGGGGGTACACTACACCCCCCAAGACCTATATATACTTGTCACCTACAACCCTACAGGGGATCGATCAATGAACAGTAGCCCTAGCTAAAACTCTGCTTGTACACACACAGTAGAGAGAGAGAGGACTATGTTCATTGTATCCAAGGCCATTAGTGCCCATACTTAGTGGATCACACACACACAGTGGATGTAGGCCAAATTGGCTGAACCACTATACATCATTGTCTAATTTCCTCTTATACTCATCCCCTTCTATACACTCATATATCTCTATGGCTGCCATGGCTGCTACTGCTTGAGCTCACTAACACTTATCTGGTGGTGCTAAATCCAAGCATCATCATAGCTCCAAATCGGCAATGAGACGAAACATACCCACCACGTCTCATCCCAAAAATATAAAAAATGTAAATCACATAATAACACGTGGGACGACTATGACCTGGGGAATATCCACACCCTGCTTTTCTAGCCAGGATGCTCACCCTCTACATGCGCAACTTCCCAATGACAGCATGAGCGGGGTATGCTTAACCAAATAAGTATATATATCATTCACATGCATAATATATATACATCCACATGATCCAATAATATAATTAATCATTAAACCATCATATACGGTTTAAGTATCCATACCACATATGTCCACAACATAAATATATCCATATTTTCATATCTATATAGATATATAAACATATATTCTCATATCTTTATATATGTATACAAACTAATTTCCGTTCACATGTATAATATATCTAAATACGCTCGGCTATAAGTATATAATATCCTCAATATACAAGCCGTCACCACAAACTCATTTAATTTACCTCGATATGTGAATAAAATCCCTCACTTGAACCCTATTCAATCATTTTTCCTATGATGAATAATTTCCCAAAACCATATGTATTTATATATACATATATATTCAACCTTACGGTTATCACCTAAAATTTTGTGTAGGAACCCATCACTACACATTTCATCCATATTTGAAAGTACATAATTACCTTTAGTACTATTTAACCATAGGCACATATATGACTTAATAGTCTAAAACCTCAAATTATTCCAACCTCGTTTCAAGTATTGGAATCCCACCTAAGGTTTAATAGTTCTAATGAGCTCTATATCTTATTACGTTCATAATTTATTCCTTAAGTCTATACTCATCAAGGATGCACAACATCTTCTCTCGTCGGTCCTCAATCATATATAAACTCACTTAGGACCTCAACTTAGAACTCCCGTCCTCAGTGAGATCCCCCACTATACCTAAGGGTATCCATTTTTAATACACGTATAGGCAAAAGAGACTATCCCTATTCCATTTATAACCATTTCATGATAATTCACCTCTATCATGATAAAAACAATCCGACAATCACTTAAGTCCCATGTTCCTTTCTTTAATAAAAGAGGCATCCCATCCTCCTAAATTAATTTAACATAGGTTCGCAAGACTCTATTAGACCTAGGGCCCTATTCCCTAGATCTAATATCGTAACCCTTCATATTAAGCCCATTAAGAAAGACCCTAAGAATAAAACTCCAAAAGAAAAAGGGTCAAAGAACTCCAATCTTTGGGCTAAAAATAGGGGACCGGTCAACCGGTCCCAGACCCCCGGTCGACCGCGGGTCCAAAATTTTCCTACGAAGAAATGCAGTAGGCTTTTCCCTAAGGTGCGGTCGACCGGTCCCCAGACTGCGATCGACCGACTATACTAGTAGTCTGGGCCGATTTTCCAATTTCAGCAAACCCACAACTCCCAAACACTCACATATCATCCTCAAGCCCCCAAATCTTTAACCCAATAATATTTGTAACAAGAAAATCCATCCTACAACTCATCCCAACCATTTATATGTCATCAAACCATACATAAACATTGATTTCAAGATTTAAACCCAAAAAATCTAGGTTTTGATATTTATACCCAAAAATCCATTTCTTTAACCCACAAATTATGAAATGAAATACACAAATAGATATTTAGCAAGATTAAACACTTGCCTCAGATTCGTAGAGGTTGGATCGTCCTCAATGTCACGTTTGGGCCGGAAATCCCAAGCTTTTCTTCCTCTCTCTCTTCTTTTCTTCTTCTTTCTCTTCTTCTTTCTCCCTCTAGGGCTTTTTCTCTCTTTCTCTCAAATGAGAAATGGCTTCATCCGTAAGCCTCCAAATCTTTTAAAACATAAACCCAATTTTAAATGTTAATACACAATTTAAATGACTCGTTTACTCCAATTCGAGCCAAACATACTTAAAAACATTCCGGAGCCGAAATAAAACCCAATGACAGTCATTTTGACTATCTCGACCCTTCCGGGATCGATAATACCCTCAAAATCATCATCCAGAATACTTTAAAATGTCCTCTACTTTTGGGCCTAAGTTCCCAAATTTTGAAATTCTCCAATTAATTAAATTTTATTTTCCCAAAAATTTTATTTCTCAGTCTCCAAAAATCGAGGGTTGTTACATACTTCCCCCCTTAGAAAAATTTCATCCGCGAAATTTAAAAATACGCATAGGACCTCAATATCATCTAGTCCTAACATCCACTCTCAGGATCACTATACCGATCCCTACTAGTTCTCACGTCGAACTATATAGATCCTTACCAATCCTTAAAATCAACTAGCTACCCAGGGCGCCCATACAGCCCGTACCCGAGTTTCCACTGGTAGAAATATAATCAGGCTCCATTAGCCTCAAATCTTAACATAACTACCACCAATATAATCTATAATAACATATTAATTATATAAAAGTTTGAAAATTCCCAATGGTTGAACTGTCCTCAATTCCTGACGCTAGCCACCTTCATGCGAGGGAGGTCTCGCAAGCGAAATCCAAAAAAGGAACCCTCCCAATACACTACTGTGTAGCTAGGTCGGGGATTGAGGTTGGTTGAACCAGGGTTTAGGTTTTATAAAAGATTTTCATATTTTAAATACTGCCGGAAGGCCTAAGTAACAATAAATAATATAAATAAACTACGCGTCTTCTGACAAGCCAAACAAACACCTTGTGTTTAGGACACAAGGCCTCAATAATTACAATACTTCTAAGCACTACCTAGTTCTTAAGACTAGCACAACTATGGGCTGAATTATCCGTTCAAAATAAATCTACCAAACTTTGAACCTCTCAGTTATACCATTCCTAAACATCACACCAAAACATCGTTCAAAGTAAGTCCTTTCCTCCTTGGAACAGTGTAATTACACGCCCTAACATACCCATAAGACAGTAACATTATAGTCGCTACTCGATAAACCTTGACATTCCGCACCTCCGAAATTCAAATATTACAACTCTCGACAATCTCCTCACGAGACGATTTATTTTCTTAAAAGATGCCATACAAAGGTCGTATTTGCTCACTCCTTCTTCCAAGGAAATTCTGTACACCCTAGGGGTGTAGTGGCTAACTACTCATCATACCTTATGCGCGACGTTCCCGATATCGCACAAAGTATGAATTAAACCCAAAGAAAGGTATTCTACCTTATACTTCCATAACCCCATGGTTTTACTTTATCCTTGAATCCCTATTTAAAGTCCTCTACTCCTTACATGACCATCGTTCTTCCTAAACCTATTCCTCCACAAGAGAAACACCTTCCTCAAAGTCCTTCCTAACAATATTGAAGGACAAAACGCGATTGCGATTACCGAAAATTCCCTCAGTCCTACTTAACGAAACCAGGTCTCCAATTTCTTACTCCCTCTTACCAGAAGGCAATACTCCTGATATTGGGACACCTACACCTACCTCACCTCGGTAAGAATCACCAACATCAGGTTTCCTGACAAAGGTTAACGGGTTTCTCAACCTAAACCTCCCCATGACTACGCTGCATACCTCTCCTAGGACTTACCTTACTAAGTCCAAGATTCACCATTCGAGTAAATTTTCCTTTCTTACTCAACAACCGATAAATCACCTCACACCACTGCTAGAAATCTCCTCAATATCTCCTCCGGAATTGGGGAAAACAAATACCCCCGATTAAAGCGTACCCAAAATATGCTATGGGTATTGTACTTCTAATCCTATCCTTCCCTAGACGACAAAATCTAGGCGACGTCTGAAATGAAACAAGAGCAACTGTTATCAGAACGCCAATCAAGTGAATATACTTCACAGAAGAATACAACGCAGTGAACACAACAGTCCTATTTTTAGGGCTTTATGTCAATAACGTTAATGGAAGAATGCAGAAAACTCACACAGATCCTAGGACTCTAGAATCTGATGCTCTGATACCATCTGTAACACCCCGCTCAAAATAATAACGGGTGGCCAACCCTAAACTACATTAAATCAGGAGTTTCAGATGGTCCAGTCTCAACATCAACAGTCGGTACTATATAATATAGGACTAACTACCCGATATCATACAAGCGAGATGTTAAAATTAAATCAAACACACCATAATTCATGAACCAACACTGTAACTACTAATAAGGAAAATATAGATGCGTACTAAAATGATGATAATTAAAGTTAATAACTACAGATGAGTTTGCTACAAAGAAATAAACCCGAATAAGCTGTCAGGTCACAGCCAATTCAATGACTGAAATGGAATAAATATAAACATGTATATAAATATCCCTTGGGTACAAACCCGATATACAACAATGAATCCTACTTACATTTTTAAAGGAGTATGAAGCGACTACAATCTACATCCCGCAAT
This sequence comes from Sambucus nigra, assembly GCA_949130495.1. NCBI lineage: Eukaryota > Viridiplantae > Streptophyta > Magnoliopsida > Dipsacales > Adoxaceae > Sambucus > Sambucus nigra. The sequence goes on along the minus strand of OX422217.1, from coordinate 176,438,243 downwards.
AGTCCGCACCTGTCACGGCTCCCAAGACTCTGGATAGAAAGTCATCTGGCATCCATGTGGTAGGATAGCTGTAGTAATATATATATATACAGGCAGGAAAGAAAAGTAAACGGGTCAGAGCCCGAGTTGTGAAAAATATTTAGCAAGTGTGTTAACCGTGCATAATAAATATCGGTTCACTTATTTCATAATTAAAGTGGAATCGCACTCTCGTGGAATCCCAACTCACCTCTCATCTAAAGGTGCGCACCTATTCGCGTCCTTAATTTTATTAGTTAAATTACCCCAATTATAAGGACAACCCAACTTGTCATAGGCCTAGCATACACCCAAGAGATTTTCCCTTACTACCCTAACCCTAGAACCCATTCTTACTAAATACACTTAATTATTTTTACCAACATATATGCCATATTAGGCTTAATGGATTCCGGTTTATAATTTAACCAATTATAATTTAATAAGTCACCCAATATGCATTTGGGTTGAAACATAGGATTTAATTTCTAATTAATAAGCATGCAAAATTATTATTGACACAACTTCCCTCCAATTTCAACGCGGCGCTGCGTTTCATGCATGGGGTGTCTCGCAAAGCGAAATCCAAACAAGGAACCACCCCGTTACACTACTTGTCAACGTCGATCTTGGAGATCCATTATGCCACACACAAATATCGACAGAACTTCTCTCTACTCTCAATAATGTCGATCATAGAGATCCATAATACCGTACACACCATAATTGGCAGAACTTTTCTCCAATCTCAACACTGCACTGCGTTTCATGAGTGGGGTGTCTCGCAAAGCGAAATCCAAACACGGAACCACCCCGTTACACTACTCCTTGTCAATGTCGATCCTAGAGATCCAAAATGCCATATATACCATATAATAGTACTACTACTACAACTACAAAAATTTTAAACTACAATATGGAAATAGCTAAAACTCTCCAAGAATATCCTTGGGATGATGTAACCGAAGTATTCCTTAAATGCGATACATCAACCCCCATCAATCTAGTACATCATAATCATCCCAGATGTACTCCACAAAGTTTCCATATCCTTTCTCCTATAGGATATATAAATATATATATAGGCATTTCATTTTAACCATATATATATACACACCATCATCCAATCCCATGACCATGTATACATACCATATATGATGTACAAAGGCCATGCACAAATAAATACCTGGCTATATATAGCGCCGATAAACTGCATCAATACTATCATCTTCCCAGTGCTCGACTCACGTAGCAATACTGGGGTCACCATGGTGGGACTAAACGACACCCATCTCGTGGTAAACTCACGCACACGACGTCTCGGGAAGCGGTCATAACTCCAAACCGGCAATGAGACGAAACATACCCACCACGTCTCATCCCAAAAATATCAAAAATATAAATCACATAATAACACACGGGATGACTATGACCTGGGGAAAATCCACACCCTGCTTTTCTAGCCAGGATGCTCACCCTCTACGCACGCAACTTCCCAATGACAGCATGAGCGGGGTATGCTTAACAAAATAAGTATATATATCATTCACATTCATAATATATATACATCCATATGATCCAATCATATAATTAAACATTAAACCATCATATACGGTTAAAGTATCCATATTTTCATATCTATACAGATATATAAACATATATTCTCTTATCTTTATATATGTATATAACTAATTTTCGTTCACATGTATAAGATATCTATATACGCTCGGCTATAAGTATATAATATCCTCAATATACAAGCCGTCACCACAAACTCATTTAATTTACCTCGATATGTGAATAAAATCCCTCACTTGAACCCTATTCAATCATTTTTCCTATGATGAATAGTCTCCCAAAATCATATGTATTTATCTATACATATATATTCAACCTTAGGGTTATCACCCAAAAATTTTTGTAGGAACCCATCACTACACATTTCATCCATATTCGAAAGTACATAATTACTTTTAGTACTATTTAACCATAGGCACATATATGACTTAATAGTCTAAAACCTCAAATTATTCCAACCTCGTTTCAAGTATTGGAATCCCACCTAAGGTTTAATAGTTCTAATGAACTCTAAATCTTATTACATTCATAATTTATTCCTTAAGTCTATACTCCTCAAGGATGCACAACATCTTCTCTCGTCAGTCCTCAATCATATGTAAACTCACTTAGGACCTCGAGTTAGAACTCTCATCCTCACTGAGATCCCCCACTATACCTAAGGGTATCCATTTTTAATACACGTATAGGAAAAAGAGACTATCCCTATTCCATTAATAACCATTTCATGATAATTCACCTCTATCATGATAAAAACAATCCGACAATCACTTAAGTCCCATGTTCCTTTCATTAATAAAAGAGGCATTCCAACCTCCAAAATCAATTTAACATAGGTCCGCAATCCCCTATTCGTCCTAGGGCCCTATTCCCTATATCTAATATCGTAACCCTTCATATTGAGCCCATTAAGAAAGACCCTAAGAATAAAACTCAAAAAGAAAAAGGGTAAAAGAACTCCAAACTTTGGGCTAAAAACAGGGGACCGGTCAACCGGTCCCAGACCCCCGGTCGACTGCGGGTCCAAATTTTGCCTACGAAGAAATGCAGTAGGCTTTTCCCTAAGGCATGGTCGACTGGTCCCCAGACCGCAGTCGACCGGCCATACCAGTTGCCTTGGCCGATTTTCCAATTTCAACAAACCCACAACCCCCAAACACTCACATATCATCCTCAAGCCCCCAGATCTTTAACCCAATAATATTTGTAACAAGAAAACCCATCCTACAACTCATCCTAACCATTTATATGTCATCAAACCATACATAAACATTGATTTCAAGATTTAAACCCAAAAAATCAAGGTTTTGATATTTATACCCAAAAATCCATTTCTTTAACCCACAAATTATGAAATGAAATACACAAATAGCTATTTAGGAAGATTAAACACTTGCCTCAGATTCGTAGAGGTTGGATCGTCCTCAATGTCGTGTTTGGGCCGGAAATCCCAAGCTTTTCATCCTCTCTCTCTTCTTTTCTTCTTCTTTGTCTTCCTCTTTCTCCCTCTAGGGCTTTTTCTCTCTTTCTCTCAAATGAGAAATGGCTTCATCCGTTAGCCTCCAAATCTTTTAAAACATAAACCCAATTTTAAATTTTAATACACAATTTAAATGACCCGTTTACTCCAATTCGAGCCAAACATACTTAAAAACATTCTGGTGCCGAAATAAAACCCAATGACAGTCATTTTGACTATCTCGACCCTTCCGGGATCGATGGTACCCTCAAAATCATCATCCGGAATACTTTAAAATGTCCTCTATTTTTGGGCCTAAGTTCCCAAATTTTGAAATTCTCCAATTAATTAAATTTTATTTTCCCAAAAATTTTGTTTCTCAGTCTCCAAAAATCGAGGGTTGTTACATACTTCCCCCCTTACAAAAATTTCGTCCGCGAAATTTAAAAATACGCATAGGACCTCAATATCATCTAGTCCTAACATCCACTCTCAGGATCACTATACCGATCCTTACTAGTTCTCATGTCGAACTATATAGATCCTTACCAATCCTTAAAATCAACTAGCTACCCAGGGCGCCCATACACCCCGTACCCGATTTTCCACTGGTAGAATTATAATCAGGCTCCATTAGCCTCAAATATTAACACAACTACCACCAATATAATCTATAATAACATATTAATTATATAAAAGTTTGAAAATTCCCAATGGTTGAACTGTCCTCAATTCCTGACGCTAGCCACCTTCGTGCGGGGGAGGTCTCGCAAGCGAAATCCAAACAAGGAACCCTCCAAATACACTACTGTGTAGCTAGGTCGGGGATTGAGGTTAGTCGAACCAGGGTTTAGGTTTTATAAAAGATTTTCATATTTTAAATACTGCCCGAAGGCCTACGTAAAAATAAATAATATAAATAAATCACGCGTCTTCCGACAAGCCAAACAAACACCTTGTGTTTAGGACACAAGGCCTCAATAATTACAATACTTCTAACCACTACCTAGTTATTAAGACTAGCACAACAATGGGATAAATTATCCGCTCAAAATAAATCTACCAAACTTTGAACCTCTCAGTTATACCATTCCTAAACATCACACTAAAACATCATTTAAAGTACGTCCTTCCCTCCTTGGAACACTGTAATTACACGCCCTAACCTACCCATAAGACAGTAACCTTATAGTCGCTACCCGACAAACCATGACATTCCACACCTCCAGAATTCAATTATTACAACTCTCGACTATCTCCTCATGAGACGATTTATTTTCTCACAAGATGCCATACAAAGGCCGTATTTGCTCACTCCTTCTTCCAAGGAAATTCTGTACACCTTACGGGTGTAGCGGCTAACTACTCATCATACCATATGCGCGACGTTCCCGATATCGCACGAAGTATGACTTAAACCCAAAGAAAGGTATTCTACCTTATACATCTATAACCCCATGGTTTTACTTTATCCTTAAATCCGTATTTAAAGTCCTCTACTCCTTACAGGACCATCGTTCTTCCTAAACCTATTTCTCCACAAGAGAAACACCTACCTCAAAGTCCTTCCTAACCATATTGAAGGACAAAGCGCGATTGCGATTACCAAAAATTCCCTCACTCCTACTTAACGAAACCGAGTCTCCAATTTCTTACTCCCTCTTCCCAGAAGGCAATACTCCTGATATTGGGACAACTACACCTACCTCACCTCGGTAAGAATCACCAACATCAGGTTTCCTGACAAAGGTTAACCGGTTTCTCAACCTAAACCTCCCCATGACTACGCTACACACCTCTCCTAGGACTTACCTTACTAAGTCCAAGATTCATCATTCGAGTAAATTTTCCTTTCTTACTCAACAATCGATAAATCACCTCACACTACTGCTAGAAATATCCTCAATATCTCCTCCGGAATCGGGGAAAACAAATACCCCCGATTAAAGCGTACCCAAAATATGCTATGTGTATGTTAATTATAATCCTATCCTTTCCTAGACGACAAAATCTAGGCGATGTCTGAAACGAAACAAGAGCAACTGTTATCAGAACGCCAATCAAGTTAATATACTTCACAGAAGAAAACAACGCAGTGAACACAACAGTACTATTTGTAGGGCTTTATGTCAAGAACGTTAACGGAAGAATCCAGAAAACTCACACAGATCCTAAGGACACTAGAACCTGATGCTCTGATACCATCTGTAACACCCCGCTCAAAACAATAACGGGTGGCCAGCCCTATACTACATTAAATCAGGAGTTTCAGATGGTCCAGTCTCAACATCAACTGTCGGTACTATATAATATAGGACTAACTACCCGATATCATACAAGCGAGATGTTAAAATTAAATAAAACACACCATAATTCATGAACCAACACTGTAACTACTAATAAGGAAAATATAGATGCGTACTAAAATGATGATAATTAAAGTGAATAACTAGAGATGAGTATTCTACAAAGAAATAAACCCGAATAAGCTGTCAGGTCACAGACAATACAATGATTGAAATGGAATAAATATAAACATGTATATAAATATCCCTTGGGTACAAACCCGATATACAACAATGAATCCTACTTAGATTTTTAAAGGAGTAGGAAGTGACTACAATCTACATCCCGCAACAGTCCGCACCTGTCACGGCTCCCAAGACTTTGGATAGAAAGTCATCTGGCATCCATGCGGTAGGATAGCTGTAGTAATATATATATATACAGGCATGAAAGAAAAGTAAACGGGTCAGAGCCCGAGTTGTGAAAAATATTTAGCAAGTGTGTTAACCGTGCATAATAAATATCGGTGCACTTATTTCATAATTAAAGTGGAATCGCACTCTCGTGGAATCCCAACTCACCTCTCATCTAAAGGCGCGCACCTATTCGCGTACTCAATTTTATTAGTTAAATTACCCCAATTATAAGGACAACCCAACTTGTCATAGTCCTAGCCTACACCCAAGAGATTTTGCCTTACTACCCTAACCCCAGAACCCACTCTTTTTAAATACACTTAATTATTTTTACAAACATATATGACATATTAGGATTAATGGATTCCGGTTTATAATTTAACCAATTATAATTTAATAAGTTACCCAATATGCATTTGGGTTGAAACATAGGATTTAATTTCTAATTAATAAGCATGCAAAATTATTATTGACACAACTTCCCTCCAATTTCAACGCTGCGCTGCGTTTCGTGCGTGGAGTGTCTCGCAAAGAAAAATCCAAACAAGGAACAACCATCTTACACTAATCCTTGTCAACGTCGATCCTGGAGATCCATTATGCCACACATAAATATCGACAGAACTTCTCTCTGCTCTCAACAATGTCGATCATAGAGATCCATAATGCCGTACACACCATAATTGGTAGAACTTTTCTCCAATCTCAACACTGCACTGCGTTTCATACGTGGGGTGTTTCGCAAAGCGAAATCCAAACAAGGAACCACCCCATTACACTACTCCTTGTCAATGTCGATCCTAGAGATCCATAATGCCATACATACCATATAATAGTACTACTACTACTACTACTACTAAATTTTTAAACTACAATATGGAAATAGCTAAAACTCTCCAAGAATATCCTTGGGATGATGTAACCGAAGTATTCCTTAAATACGATACATCAACCCCCATCAATCTAGTACATCATAATCATCCTAGATGTACTCCACAAAGTTACCATATCCTTTCTTCTATAGGATATATAAATATATATATATATATATAGGCATCTCATTCTAACCATATATATATACACACCATCATCCAATCCCATGACCATGTATAAATACATATGATGTACAAAGGCCATGCACAAATAAATACCCGGCTATATATAGCGCCGATAAACTGCATCAATGCTATCATCTTCCCAGTGCCCGGCTCATGTAGCAATATTGGGGCCACCATGGTGGGACTAAACGACACCCATCTCATGGTAAACTCACGCACACGACGTCCCGGGAAGCGGTCATAGCTCCAAATCGGCAATGAGACGAAACATACCCACCACGTCTAATCCCAAAAATATCAAAAATATAAATCACATAATAACACACGGGATGACTATGACCTGGGGAATATCCACACCATGCTTTTCTAGCTAGGATGCTCACCCTGTACGCACGCAACTTCCCAATGACAGCATGAGCGGGGTATGCTTAACCAAATAAGTATATATATCATTCACATGAATAATATATATACATCCATATGATCCAATCATATAATTAAACATTAAACCATCATATACAGTTTATGTATCCATACCACATATGTCCACAACATAAATGTATCCATATTTTCATATCTATATAGATATATAAACATATATTCTCATATCTTTATATATGTATACAAACTAATTTTCCTTCACATGTATAAGATATCTATATACGCTCGGCTATAAGTAGATAATATCCTCAATATACAAGACGTCACCACAAACTCATTTAATTTACCTCGATATGTGAATAAAATCCCTCACTTGAACCCTATTCAATCATTTTTGCTATGATGAATAGTCTCCCAAAATCATATGTATTTATATATACATATATATTCAACCTTAGGGTTATCACCCAAAATTTTGTGTAGGAACCCATCACTACACATTTCATCCATATTCGAAAGTACATAATTACCTTTAGTACTATTTAACCATAGGCACATATATGACTTAATAGTCTAAAACCTCAAATTATTCCAACCTCGTTTCAGGTATTGGAATCCCACCTAAGGTTTAATAGTTCTAATGAACTCTAAATCTTATTACGTTCATAATTTATTCCTTAAGTCTATACTCCTCAAGGATGCACAACATCTTCTCTCGTCGGTCCTCAATCATATATAAACTCACTTACGACCTCGAGTTAAAACTCCCGTCCTCACTGAGATCCCCCACTATACCTAAGGGTATCCATTTTTAATACACGTATAGGCAAAAGAGACTATCCCTATTCCATTTATAACCATTTCATGATAATTCACCTCTATCATGATAAAAACAATCTGACAATCAATTAAGTCCCATGTTCCTTTCATTAATAAAAGAGGCATCCCATCCTCCTAAATCAATTTAGCATAGGTCGGCGAGCCCCTATTCGACCTAGGGCCCTATTTCCTAGATCTAATATCGTAACCCTTCATATTAAGCCCATTAAGAAAGACCCTAAGAATAAAACTCCAAAAGAAAAAGGGTAAAAGAACTCCAAACTTTGGGCTAAAAATAGGGGGTCAGTCAACCGGTCCCAGACCCCCGGTCGACCGTGGGTCCAAATTTTGTCTACGAAGAAATGCAATAGGCTTTTCCCTAAAGCACGATCGACTGGTCCCCAGATCGCGGTGTACCGGCCATACCAGTTGCCTTGGCCGATTTTCCAATTTCAGCAAACCCACAACCCCCAAACACTCACATATCATCCTCAAGCGCCCAAATCTTTAACCCAATAATATTTGTAACAAGAAAATCCATCCTACACTCATCCCAACCATTTATATGTCATCAAACCATACATAAACATTGATTTCAAGATTTAAACCCAAAAATCTAGGTTTTGATATTTATACCCAAAAATCCATTTCTTTAACCCACAAATTATGAAATGAAATACACAAATAGCTATTTAGCAAGATTAAACACTTGCCTCATATTCGTAGAGGTTGGATCGCCCTCAATGTTGCGTTTGGGTCAGAAATCCCAAGCTTTTCTTCCTATCTCTCTTCTTTTCTTCTTCTTTCTCTTCTTCTTTCTCCCTCTAGGGCTTTTTCTCTCTTTCTCTCAAATGAGAAATGGCTTCATTCGTAAGCCTCCAAATCCTTTAAAACATAAACCCAATTTTAAATGTTAATACACAATTTAAATGACTCGTTTACTCCAATTCGAGCCAAACATACTTAAAAACATTCCAGTGCCGAAATAAAACCCAATGACAATCATTTTGACTATCTCGACCTTTCCGGGATCGATGGTACCCTCAAAATCATCACCCGAAATACTTTAAAATGTCCTCTATTTTTGGACCTAAGTTCCCAAATTTTGAAATTCTCCAATTAATTAAATTTTATTTTCCCAAATTTTTTATTTCTTAGTCTCCAAAAATCGCGAGTTGTTACAATCCAATCGTGCTACCAGATTTTCTTCATCTAAATCACAGGCATAAATACTCTATTCCTTTCCTTTGGTATTATGTGTTTTAAATATTACCCAAACCTTTAATTATGTTTTTCTTAAAAAAAAGTAGTGACTTAATTAGGAAAAGTGGACACTAATTATGGGACTCTTTTTATTAAATTTTTTATACTGAACAATATTCACAACCCGTGGGTACCTAGGATTGATGAGTGAATTTTGGATTTTATTGGTATAGATTACTTGTATAAAAACCTTAGTTTTGAATTAAATGAATTTTGGGGACGTATAACTCATGTAAATTGTGTAGATATAATGAAGTTGGAAATATGATGTATTAGTGATGAAATCTCAGTGTATTTAATTTAAAATAATTAAATGGAATTAATTAGGTGTTTATGACGATGTGTGAATTAAATTTAGATTTAATTGAATTGGAATATGTTGTGTAGTTGTATACATTAATTAATTATGCTTGTTTGTGTGACTTGTTGGTATTATTAAATTGCCATTGTGACGACGGGTTGTTGGGTACTTTTGCTATCCCTATATTTTAGGATGCCTTCTAGGTATGGCACTAGTGGGTAGGCCTTTTGATGATTTACGTCTTCTAGATATGGGACTAGTGAGGGTAGATTATTATGACTTTATTATGTCGGGGGTGGGCTGATTTTTGATACTTTATCGTCATCACGCTAGCCTAGGCATGAGACTAGGTCAAGATTTATGTTAGAAATTCATCATATACATAGGGTAGGACGTATTGGTGACTTGGTGACCCTTAGGTATGGGACTAAGAAATATTTTGAGGATCTCACATCGATAAAAAGGGTGAGGTAAATGGTTAATTATGAAATTGAGGAAATCAGAATTAATGCCTACGATAAAAATGGGTACTAAAATTTATGGCGACAGAATGTGTGGGGGTTGATTGCTTAAATGGGCCGGCTGGATATTTATGTCATGTCGTGTGTTATACCTTGTCTTATTACGGGGGATCGGTAGTTTAAGCGGATTTGGCTGGTGTTTTGGTAAGGGAAAGTGTTAAAGTTTGGTGGAAATTACCACCCGGGGTGGGAGGACCGTCGTAATAAAAAGTGAGAACAATAATAAAATTAGGTTAATTTAATTAAATTAATGCTTTGGGGTTGTGGGATACATAAAATGATATTGGTGTGTTTTTATCAGAATCTTTGGGGGTGGTTAGTAATTTATCTTTCCCACTTTTAAGTATCGTGTATGATTAAAATATTCTATTGTGATATTTATTGCGTATAATGCTACTGTATGGGTTCACGGACCCTATTTGATGGGAGTAGTGTGTATTCATGCTTTGGGCTCTGATCTCGTAAGTTGATTAACTTTTTTCAGGATGAGATTTGGAGAAGTTGCCTAGGACTATCAGAGTTTATCGTTTGGAGGTGCAACTGGAGTTTATTCGTTTTATTGCTTTATTTAGTTAGACTTTCTTTTTTAGTCGTATTTCATTATGAGACTTCAATTGGGTTTTTATTGGGTCATTCGGTTCCAAAGTTTTTAGATGATTTCATTTGGATGATTGACAGTTGATTATTATTCATTTTTAATTATATCATTATTGGAGATTGGCTTTATTCGAAGTTTTAGCATGTGATGGATCTTTTAACGTTCAGTTGAGATTTTCATTTGGGATTGATTCAATTACTTATCTTGTGGATCAATTTATTTATATATTATATCTGTCTCATGCTAAGAATGAGATTTTATTTAGTTCACGCTCGACATAGTTTTGGTGGCAGCCAACGTCAGAATTACGCGGGGTGTGACATTTAAAAGCATGATAAAACTCTATTTGACAAAATGTTTTATAGAGTTAGATTCTAATAAATTTTAGCTTCAATTTAGTACAAGTGAATCTAAATGGAGGAAAGATATTTTTTTCAAAGAAAAATAACCATAACATAGATATAAGTGGGGAACACCCCCCCCCCCCCCCCGCTCGTGGCTTACATCAAGCAAGAGAGAGATCGAAGCACCTATGTTACAAAGATCTTCTAGAATGCCCAAACAAAAGGTAGTTTTGGAACCTTAAAAGGGAATATATGAAAATACATCTTAATATATCCACATATGCCATCTAAAATCATGTTTTCCTTCTTAGATAATCCTTCAAAAAAGGATTTATTACTCGCACACCACACCAACAAATGAAGGCTGGGATAATACGGCATAGAATATTTCTTATCTTACCGCCCTTCGGGTGAATCCACTGATTCATTAAATTTCCATTAAAATTGGAAGAAGTCATTCTAAGGCCCAGAATATTTGAAAATTTCTTCAAAAGAGCATGAGCTATATCCCCACCCCAAAAAAGGTGATTTATATCCTTTCTAGCATTAACAACACAACATCTGCATTTAGAAGTTAAAGGGATACTGATATTTTTTATATGCTCATCTATAGCTATCTCGTTGTGGAGTAAGCGCCACATGAAAACAAAAAATTTAGGACAAATTATATTATCCCGAATAAGTGAAAAATATCTTCGAATACAACCTTTCTTCCTCACGAAGTGCCAAGATGATATAAGAGTGAAGATACCATCCTTTGTTAAAGCCCATTTCTCGGTATCAATATCCACATTGTAATAGAAATCCTCCCAAGCATTTTGCATCATTTTCCAAACATGAGAAGAGGCAGAAATATAACCTTCAAAGTTATGAAGCTCCATTTTTTTATATTTACTATGCATAAAACGGGACCATAAGGAGTCGGCATTAAAAAATTTCCACCATCAATTAGGAGTATATGCCGAAGATAAATGAACCATGCAATGTAAATTTAAACCACATTCTTCTTTAGTTTTGCAAATATCTGACTATTCCACCCATTGAAATTTGAACATGTCTTCTTCTTTACCCCAAAGGAATCTAGACAAAATTTTATTGATATGATTGAGAACCATCCCCGGGGGATTTATGGAATCTAAGAGATGAAGATGCATTGCTTCCTCCACTTCTTTGATAAGAGTTAATCTACCTACTTGAGAGATATTCTGATGATTCTAGAAATTATGTTTTTCCACCGGTTTATCGATAAAAGGAGAAAAATAAGATTTCTTCTTTGTACCCACAAAAAGAGATATCATCAAATAAATGATTGGGAGACTCCTATATTTGAAACCCGTAATGGATTCTATGTTTCTCCTTGTGACTCGAGATTCATTACTTGGAAGACAGAAGGAACTTTTATCACAACTGACCACTTGCCCTTAAGCTTTCTCGTAACCTCTTAAGAACTTTATCAAATTATAAAGGGTTCTTCAACTAGCATTAGCAAATATAAGAGTAGCATCTGCAAAAGAGAGACAAGAAATGATCGGACAATTACTAGAAAGGGAGAAATTAGTTAACTTCCCATCTTCCATAAATTTCCGAATCCCTCTATTAAGAACTTATGATGCAATAACAAAATGCACCGGCGATAGTGGGTCCCCTTGTCTAACACCTCTCAAAGATTTTAAAGAGCCACAATTGTTCCCGTTAACATTAATCGAATACCAATAATTCGAGATAATTCTCCAAATTAAGTCGATAACTGTCTCCGAGAAACCAAAACTCCTAGAAGTTTTAAGAATGAAAACCCACGAGAGTCGATCATATGCTTTGGACATGTCAAGTTTAATGACAATATTAGAATCCCTAACTTTTTTTCTTAAAAAAAGACATCACTTCTTGGGTTAAAAGAACATCATCACGAATGGACCACCCCTTTATGAAACTTGACTGAGAAGGTGAGATAATTTTAGGAAGAAAATGACCCAACCTCTTTGCCATAATTTTAGAAATAATTTTGGAAGAGAAATTACAAAGACTGATAGGATGAAATTCTCCACACTTCTTTGGATTGGCCACTTTAAGAATTAAAATAATATATGTAGAGGTCCAACTAGTCGGGAGGTCATCACCCAAGAAAAATGATTGAATCTATTTAAGAAGATCATCTTTTATAATAGATCAACAAGATTTAAAAAAAGTACCATTAAAACGATTCAGACCAACGGATCCATCAGCGTTCAACCCAAATAAAACATTTTGGATGTCTTCCAACGAAGGGACTGCACCCAGAATTTCATTATCTACTTTCGACACTAACTTCGGTATGCATTCCCATATCTAATCCTCGTCAACCTGAGACCTTGAGGCAGATATGCAATTATTTAAGGAGGAAACTGAGGGCACACCAGGTATGTTAGTACCAGATGGACTAAGATGAGAATTTATGCCACTGTCATCAACATGCAATGCAGACGAACCAACGAAATTGTATTAATGTATTGACCCAGTAGCTTATAAAAATGATTCACAAAAGTAGTTTTAACCCCATCTTTATCGTTAATACAGTGTCCTCCATCGTTTTCAATACGGTTAACTCCTAGCATCGCTCTCTTCTTCTTAGTAATCCCATGAAAAAACTTTGTATTGTTTCTCCCTCCTTAGCACATTTGATGTTTGATTTCTGCCTCCAGTATTCTTCTTCCACCTTTAGTGCCTTTACGTATTCCGCTTACTTTTTATGGAAGTTAATTATGTTAACTGAAGATGGATCTGCATCAAATTCAATTTCATATTTCAATATGTCATCCTCCGCCTTTCGAGCCACCCTAAAAATATCACCATAATGAGAAGCCGACCGAAATGATTTGACTATTTTATGTTTCTCACGGAATATGTAAAGATGTCTGCCTTTAATATCAAAAGACCAAGCTTATTCTAACACTTGAAAAAATTCTTCATCTTTCACCCAAAAATAAAGAAAACTAAAAGGTTTAGTGGATTTAGCATTACTTTCTTTAAGAGAGAGAAAATAGGAATATGATCCAACAAAGTCCTATGGAGATGATCAACCGAACTAATAAATTATCCGTCAAGACAATTAGAATTTCCCACGACCCTGTCAAGCCTAGCCCAAATATGAGCCTCTCCATCCCTATTATTTCACGACATGAATCTAGTTCCAACAAAAGGAATTTCTCGCAAACCCACATTACTAAGGGATAAATCAAAATCCATCATGCCATCACAATTAACTTCATTACCCCCAATGTTTTCCTCTTGATTAGCAACTATGTTAAAATCACCACCCATGATCCATTTCATATCACAAAGAGAAGCCAAAAACTCAATGTCCTCCCAAAGTTCCAAATGGAGGAAAGATAAAATAATTCACACACCACCGAATGTACGAGGAAATAGCCCACTAACTAGGAAAAAAATGGGTCCGAAATGAATGACAAATATACTATGGTACAATTTCACAAATAGAAAGATGACTTACAATCACAAAATGTACTAATAGCCTATCTTCTATTTCGCACCATATTCTTCAGGGAAAGTGTCAACAGCTGAGAATGCTAGCGATTTTGGAATCATTCATTGTAAAATCTTTTAAAAAATATATCTTATTTATAGTGAAAGAACACTTTTCTCTGAATGAGCGAAAACACCAACTACAACTATGATGTGTGAGGATATCCTATGGTTGAAAATATGTAGTGAAAGGTTTGGTTTGTCTAAAAAATCATAAATATTTTTTCATTATTGAAAAAACACCATACTCAATGACAAATAGTTTTAGAAAATGATATGTCAAAACTATATTGAATACAAAATTCTTAGTTTCTAGGATTTATGAATGAATCATAAAACGAGAAACACAAGAATAAGATGAACGAAGAAAATGATCTTGGCAAAGTTGAATATTTTATATCTTTTTTGTTATAAAACTTCAACTATAAAAAAATAACATGGAAGAAGGAGGAAAGGCATGAGTATATATATAACTTGTGTATGAAAACAAGTCAGATATAACTCAACTAGCATAACCCAAGTGGCTATAAGAAATCCTAACTGACTGCCCAACTAAGATTATATGAAGGTGTAACTTCAAATGAGACCAATATGACAAGATCTCATTAAATTTTTAACACTGAGGGATTTGCGAAGCATTTCTTGGAGCGATGACTTTGGTCATTAAACAGAATGTTCAGGAACCAAGGTCACGTATGTACCCATATTTTTCTATGCAAGTTATTGTAATAACCCCATTTTCCACGTAAAGTTTAGCCAAACACAATACGCCGGAGATGGGGATTGTTTATCAATCTAAGCATCAAACCATAACAAAAAATTTATATTTTTTAAACAACATCCATGATAAAACTTATTTACTTAGTAAATGATCAAATAATAAAATCTAACATCGAGATAAAATAAAACCCAACATAAATACAACTGTCTTAAAAGACTGAATAATAAACTACGAGCTTATGCCCATATAATAACCAGAATAAGTAACTGAAAGGAAATAACAACCTAGACTAGAATCAATGAGCTGATATCTGATTAGAAATGTACGACTACAAGTCTGATATCTCGCCAATCCTACTGTCCCTGTCTAGGCAACCTGGGGGGGTAAACATTTTATAATTTGTGTCAATGCCCTAGATTTGCAAGAATTAATTTATGAAAATTAAAATGCAATAATGCAGTTAATTCAAAGCATGTACCTCCCATTGGAACTCGTATGCGATAAGTACCTCACAACTCATCTAAGTGTTATACTACACGCATATCAACCCATGTCCCAAATGTGAAAGACTGAGAATCGTAACAACAACTAATATATCTAATGCACCAAGCATAATTCATGTCCCGAAGCTAACCGTATACACATGTGCTTCTAATACCTAAAGTACCCCTGTTATACTACCTACAAAAGTAACATAACATCTATTATGCATTTTTCATAGCATTTGATTCATTATCAATTGTCTACATCATTAGACTAATGATTTATTCTCAATTAATGTGTATAATTACATATGTCCTTATACACACATACACACTAGCGGAATGGCACGAAGATAAATTTACCCTAAATATTCGTACTTATGCTTACGACATGACGCCACCTCCCACTACCATAACACCCCATCCAATAACCCACACATAAATATAAAACATAACAAAGGTTTGGATATGCATAATTCCAAAACTAGATGAGGAATATTTTCGATTATCAATATAACCACTCAATTGATCATACACACAATCACATTTAAACATCTCAAGTGTCTATAGTATAAAAATATGAAATATAGTTCAAATTCACCCATCGTGCAATGACATATATGTAAATATAATTAAATTGTATACTTTAAGAAAAAATATAGAATTAGCTGGTGAGACACCATAGAATTCATTTATATTTTATCAAAGGAGAAGATTGTAATTATTATTAATAAATATATTTGAGGTGTATCAAGGGGTTCGTAACATTACATGATAAAAAAAATGAACTAATTGTGATAAATAATATAATAGAAACAGTAAAAATAATAAAAAATAAAAAACAAAGTGTTTTATCCATTCAATTTATACATCAACTAACCGTTTTGTTATAGCCTTCACGCAATTTCTCCCTCTTTGTCATAGTATTTTATCCTTTGATGGTTCACTTTAAGAGAAAATAGACACATGGATGTTGTTGTGGGGTAAGGAGTTGCAGATGTTGGTGGTGCATAGTATGATGCTTGTGGTGTTTGTTGTGCTACATAAAGTGGAGCTGATGGTGCATAATCTTTTGGAGGTTTGTGTACATTTGTATATACATTTTCATAATGCATAATGAGTTCAACCTCTACATCATACCTTCCAGTTTTAGTTTGAAGCAACCATTATTTCCTTTCTTGTGAATCCTTATGTGTACTATCTCAATACCAGTCCTTATCTGGTATAACAAACAAAAAAGGAACAAATATTCAACCTATAAATGTTGTCGAAAAAATTTCTGCAAGTGAAAATGTGGGAATGCTAAATGATAGACGTGTGCCATGAAAAGTAGAAAAAAGTTCGAATTAAATTAAAAGCTCACCTTATATTTCCTAAATGAAAATAAAATTGATTGTCTAATTTCAGTTAACTGACCAACAAATCACAATCTAGAATAGTCTTCACAACAAAGGAAATTGTTTCATAAACTGGTGTAGATTGCAGATATTTTTCCACTATTATCTATGTACAGAAAAACTAATATCGTAAATACGTTTCTAAGGTATAAACTCATTATAGAAATTAATTCCAAGTCCCAAATTAATCTTAACTAGTATATTCCAAAATATACCTTTAACCAATTCAAAATATTCAGTGAGTTTTCAACAAAACACACATGTGCACCCGAACCAATATAGTTTCTTACAAACAAGAATTAATTATAACATACTAACAAAGGTTTATAATACCATAACTTAACAATAACATGATGTCAAAGACAATTCATTATACATCTAAACTCAATTAGGCATAATATTGTAAGTAAATATTTCCTACTTTATATAGTACACATCTTAACTCTATTGGGCATAATCTTTATGTGTAATACATTTATAAGGCATAATGTCATTGATGTATACATTGACAAACTCTGGTAGGCATAATCTTTAGATGGTAATACATTGATAATTCAGTATACATCTAAACTCTATTAGGCATAATTTTCATGTACTATCACAAAGTAGGAAATATTTTTGAATCGTGAAGAACCTAAATTTTGGTCGGGAATCCGAACAAATAGGTGGCGTAAAGAAAAAACAAAGTAAGTGCTTAGTACAATCAGATTAATGTACAAAAACCTCCATTAGTAAAGCATAATCATAGAAAAATACTTGGCTTCGTTATACATAAACTATATATTCCTCATTGTTTCTATAATATTATATGTAGTTATAATGTCATTGTCTTCGGTATACATGATTTCAAGAGAAAACCAATAAGAATTATTAATGTTACCCATTAACCTCTGTAAATGATGTTACCCATTAACCTCTGTAAATGATGTTACCCATTGTTGTTTCATTCTAAAAAATTAACCAAAACTACAAATCTGTAAATATTTACAGTATCATTGTCAAAAGTAGCCCAAGCTAAATAAAAGACAACCAATGATAAAAAAAAAGTATAACCCAGTACAAAAAAAAATACAAAACTGTACACATCTTCATCATTATGGCATTTTGTTAAGCACATTATGTTCATAGTATAAAAACAACAACCAATATATATATATATATATATATATATATATATATATATATATATATATATATATATATATATATAACAATATACGTTGCATAAAAACCAATATGGTAGTAGATCTTTGTACGCTATTAATGTATAAGGCCTACTTTATATTACCATCAATGTACACCAAAACACGCCATTAGTAACACAATTTTTGTGTTAGAAAAAAGGCATGGGGCACGAAGCTAGTAACGGTAAAATTTTGTTACTAATAGTAACGGAAAAAATTAGAATTAGTAACGGCAAAATTTTGTTACTAATAGTAACGGAAAAAATTAGAATTAGTAACGGTAAAATTCTATTTCTAACAGTAACGAAAAAATAAGAAATTCGTAACGATTAAATTCTTTTACTAATAGTAATGGTAAAATTCACAGCTAATAACGCTAAAGTGGTGTTACTAATAGTAACGAAAATTTAGAACTATTAACGGTAAAATTATATTACTAATAGTAATAGAAAGATCAAAATTAGTAACTGTAAAATTATGTTACTAATCTTAGTACATATTTAAAAATATATATTTTTCAAGGCCCTCCCCAAATCGAGAACCTTTGGCCAATTCCTTACCAATTACACCATTTCATATTACAAAATAGAGAATCAAAATCATGTTTAGCATCGCTCTTTTTGAACACATAACTGAGGAGATCTTCTCCCGTATCCATTTTTTGCTCTAACTTGATTCACTCATTTCCACAATAATAGGAGAAAACTACATAAGAACCAAATCAAAACCCACAACTCATGACTTGATTCATTCATTTCCACCACCACAGGAGAAAACTGCACGAGAACAGTTGTGAAAGAAACTAAAATGAATGCTTGTTCACGATCAGTAGGAAAAACTATAGGGGAGAAAGAAGAGAAGTAAAATCAAATATATTTTTCATAAGCTGCAGCCATAAGAACATAAATAAAATCAAATATATTTATATGATACTATAGGTACCAAAGGACAGATGGTAATGTTCAAAATCACATTTTGCAAAGAGATTTTACAAATCATGGCCAATTAATCTAACAACCTTATTATATAAAACAATTACATGTAGTTGTCAGATCCGATGTAGATGGGAATTAGAAAATGAAAAGATGGGCGGACAGATCTGATGTTGGAAACTTTCATCAAAAGGAAAGTTTTTAACACTACTTAAATGTCTTAATTTTTCACTCTACCTAATATTAGTAAGATTGTTTGGACACATAAGTGTAGGAAGTAAGTTTGCACCAAGCTCTTGTATAAACTGTATGGACTAAAAGTAATATGGTACACTTAATATTTTAGACCTTTTAGTATATATATAACTAGTAACTTGGACTACATTTTCCTCATGCCACCAGCCTAAAGGCCAACTGGTGGATCTGAGATATCAAATCTTGGATAACGGGGAAACCATGATGAAATGATCAATTTGTTCCTGCGTATATGCATTATGAATTTGTTATTTATCTACTTAAACAGATTGACTACTGATTAAATAAAGGACAAACCCTCTAAACTATGACTCCTGATGAAAATATATGAGAAAATAAGACCAACCATTTAAGAAAAGGAGTTTATTATATAACAAGGTCACATTCTAAACAAGGTTATGACACAATAGCCATTATCCTTATAAAAAAATATACAAGGCCTATGTTATTAATTTTGTTGAGATAATCTAAGGAAAACTCAATAAAGAATTGTAATTAAAAGAATATGTGAAATTACTAGAAGGAAGTGTAGCTGTAGAATTGAACACCCGGAGACATGAAGAGAAGAGAAGAAGAGGAGAAAATACTTTGGCCCAACCTTAGAACGAAGCTGGCACTGGTCCCCACAGACCCTGGTATCTCTTCCATGATCGTCCGATATCTGTACCTGTATGGGATCTACATCCGCCGCTGTTGCACCATCGATGATTATAATAATAATTGTGTCTTCCCTTCTTGCAAAAGCACATCATATTCTCTAAATGTGTGCCACCACAATTTTGTTATACAATTACATAATTAAAAATTAGACAATTGGAGATGCTCATAGTGGAAATAGTTACAACTGGCCATACATATGTATATACATTCCAGTGCAAATTATTATTTTGGGAAAATATTAAAAATAGGATAAAAATCTAAGTTGCATAAAGTTTTTCCACCATCTCCAATTAAAAACAATAGACTACTGTAATTTTGGACCCTTCTAAATAAAACATAAACATTGGTCATTATCGAAGCTAATTGCCTAATGTAATTTTGACCCCCTCAAGTAAAATCTATAATTTGGTCGAAGCATATTGCATATGATATATAGAGCATACTTTTACTGTTATTAATTTAATTTTTCATTGCATATTTTTTGCCACCTTATGAAAAATATCTGGATCCACCCCACTCCAGACACATTTTTCTGATCCAATATGAAATTGTAATCACTTTTTTTCCACTTAATTCTTAATTTTTGCTATAACTAGTCACATTAATCTCATAATTATTTTTCAAGAGCAATAGCTCATTAGAGTAATGAAAAAAATGAGATATTTTCTAACATTGAAAATAAAGCATCGCAAAAATTAAAACTTACTAGGATATCATCCTTGACGTCCCACAAGTGCAATGTATTATGAGTAGATGCAAAAGAAAGCTCATTGTTGGACAAGAATTTTACATAAGAGACAGCTTTCCTGTGTCCACTGAATATATGCAACGGTTCGCTTATATTTCTCAATTTGTAGTAATGAATGTGATGATCTGTAGAACCGACCTATGTGTTAGATTTTGATAATTTGGACTGTGAGAATTTGTAAAGGATTTGAATAAGCTGAAATAATAGGATTCAAACACGAGTATAAAAATACTGAAGGCTATAATGGTTCTTAAGAACATTAGGCTAAGTGAAGAATAATTTAACCAAAGATTCAGTAGTTTCTGAAAGGAAGACATTAAAGTTGTAGTCCAGATGTCAATCCCATTAAAATCACCCAAACAGTTTACCTAGGAAATATGCAAGAACATGCCATGGATTCAATCAACAACCCACAAATCTTCTATATTGTATATCTTACCCCTATCATGAGCTCCAGTGAGGCTGTAGAGGTCCGGATTCACAAGAAAGAAGTCCATAAAATGTCTCGATGACCCATCTCCACTTCTATCATTTCAATCCCCTTCCCTTTAGCATGAGACACGGATTTCAGTGATGCTTCATACTCACTGCAATATGTTGTTTGATATAAGTAATTATAACTCAAAATGATAATTAATTCTTAAATATAAACAAACGAAAGAACTCAAACCTATAGTACTCTTGAAGTCCACTAACATTTATTCGAAATAATACCCATTGATGTATTTGTTGAAATTGTACGGGTCCCAACATTATAGTCTTATCATCAAGCAAAGGCCCTTCATCAGAGAACTCTCCACCTTCCTCTAAAAATGTTTCAAGTGAGCGTTTGTGATTTCCATCGGATGGATTTGGCATGTAATCCATGCAATATCTAAAAGGTTCAATAACAACGTAGGATTCTTCAATGGAACCTTCAACACACCGCTTATTTCTGGGTATATCTTTGAAATCTTTCATCGCCGTATTTGTATAAGCTAGTAAAAACTAATAACAAGCATTATTAACTTAAATGGGGCATATTTTATTGTATTAAAAGGTAAAAAACCCACCATTCGAACGGATACATCCAATGAGCATCGGTTGTTCCAAAAACTAGGGCTTCATCTGTTAGGTGCACAGTGAGGTGAATGCTAATATCAAAATACGTAGGCGGGAAATATTTTTCCAACATGCACAATGCTTCAACAACCATGTATTTGGCTCTTTGGATATCATGCCGAATTAGGACCTTAGAGCACAACATGTTAAAGAACAAACTTAATTGTTGGATTGCTCTTCTCCAATCTCGATGTTTCGGAAAGGCATGTTGGAGCAACACAGGTAGCAGATGTTCAATTATGACATGATAATCATGCGAATTTAAAGATGTAACAACCCGCCTAATAAGATACCGGGCAATCACCCCAATATTAAATTAAAACAAGGGTTTCATATGGATCATTCTTAGCATCACTGTCGAAAATCCAATTAATTACTAATATCCTATTAGGTGGCCGTTAAAAACTTTTATCTAACAACTCTTTTTAGCGCACAAATAAAAACATTCACAATTAAATGCGTAATGAACTGAAATAGAAAAGAAAGGAACTTAAAATAACCGAACACTCGGTCCAAAATAATACAACCATATCGAATGCTGTACTGAAAGAATAAATAAATGCAATTGAGCCATTGGCTCGAGTGTTTATACAATATCTCCTATCTAGAGTACAAGGAAAGAAACGTCTACCGATAACCTGCAAGCATCCACAGCTGCTGCAGCAGACGTCTGACTCGAAAGAGTTTCCATCCAGGCATCCCTGTGTCTGGACACCTATATATATATAGTATAGAGAAAGAAAGGAGAGTAGACAAACGGGTCAGAGCCCGAATGTTTAGAAAATATTCTGCAAGTGCATAAATGCTTTATTTTTAGAAAAATAGTTTTATCTCATATTTAAATTGGTATCGCACTCTCGTAAGATACCCCTCACCTCTCCTCTAACAGTGCACTCCTAGCGCATCCCTTAAACCTCCTAGTCAAGCTACCCTGCTAAACTAATCTAATACCCAACCACTATCTAACCTAGATAGTCAAACAGATGTACTAAAGGCTAACTTCACTTTAATCTCGACGCTATGCCATGTTCGTGCGTGGGGTGTCTCGCGAAGCGAAATCCAAACAAGGAACCCCCCCGATACACTACTATGCAGCAAGGTCGATCTTTGAGATCCGCCAGTCCCTCAGTACAGAAAGATATATATATAATGTATATACCATAAACATTTAATAATATAAGAGCACTAAAGATTAAACTTCTCCCCAGTCTCAACACAGTGCCATATTCGTGCGTGGGGTGTCTCACGAAGCGAAATCCAAACAAGGAACCCCCCCGATACACTACTATGCGGCACGGTCGATCGTCGGGATTCATTAGACCCTCGGTACCCAATTTATACATATACATACATCTACAATATACTTCCGGATAATATAAATATCTCCCGGACTGAGGATTACTTGATACAGAAAGTATTTATAAATACTTATTCTTTTCATTTCAAAAACTTCCATTTCCCTTCTCATATCCGGGAAATGTATTTAAAAGCCAATTCATTATCATGAATTACTTTAATAAATCATATACCTTTTAAAAGCCAGTTTTATTATCATAAAATGCTTTTCCTTATCAAAATATCCCATTTCCCTTTTTATACTCAGGAAATGTATTCAAAGACATTTTCATTATCATAAAAATGCTTTGATCATAACATATGCTTCCACATCCCTTCTTCCATCCGGGAAGTGTTACCGAAGCCACTTTATATATAACCCATTTCCCTTCCTATATCCAGGAAATGTAATTAAAGCAAATCCATTATTATGAACTGCTTTAATAAACGCGTTCTAAGACCGCCCGTCCAGATTTCTCCACTGTGCGCGCCCCTAAATGGCTATCATCTTCCAGGTCCTCCAAGACAACCTGGGATCCTATATCGAAAGACGTCGGGAAGCGACCATGTGCCTGCGGGATAGTCAAGACCACACCCGGAATCTCCTAACCAGCGCAGAAAATATATATCAACAAACGCTCACATGGCCTATAGGACTATATCCACCCTGCATTCATTAGCCAGGGGGCTTCACCATACGTACGCAACTTCCCTTATGATAGCGATTTAGAGAGGTGTGTAATCCATATTTTATCAATTATGAAAATCATTTATTTACCATTTTGAAAATATTCATTTTTATATTTTCAAAAGCATTTCCATCATAACATATATATATACCTAAATCACACAGTATATACATATCCTATATTCTTCCTAGAATATATATAAATGGCCATAGTGGCCAATAGCATCTAGCGATGACCAATAATCCCAAAGATTCCCTCCAGGAATCACAATCATGCATTCCTATAAGCATGATACTAAACCCAAAGTATTTTCTTACTTTGTTCAATACTAATTACCTCAATCATCTCCTCAAATTCTTTAGAGGTCCTAAAAATCCTTTTGAGAACCCCTAATATTTATCTCCAATAAATTAAAACTAATGATTTCAATCTCGGACAACTTTCCGTAGAAAAATCACTATAAATCCAAAAAAAATCAGAAAAATACGCGGTCAGCGCCCACGCGATAGCGTCGAAGAGATCTACAAATTTTATTTTTTGACCAAGAGCCGAATCGATTCGCCTCTAGGCCGAATTGATTCGGTAAGCACGCTGCCTAAACTGTTCATCGTCTTCTCCGAGACGGTTTCGGCCATTAAAGCTTCTCCCAAGCTTTTGTCGCCTCACCCAACGTCCTACAACCTCAACCAACTACAAATACCCATATATTAAGGGTTCTAAACATCCTAGAACCCTGAACCACCAATTAATTTTACATAACACCTAAGTTTCTCCAATTAACCAATTTTAGGGGTTTATTCGTTTTATCTCCCGAAAACCCGTTTTATCCACGAAAACCCAACCCAAAATCATTAGGGTTTGATTATACCAAACTACGGTATGAGATATTTATGCAAAAATTGAATAAAGCAAGTAAACACTTGCCTCGTGGATATAATCCGACGATCTCGAGCCGAATCCCGCGGAGTTTGGCCGGAATCTCCCCGTTCTCCTCTTTTTCTCTCCTCCTCTCTCTCTTCTCTCTCTTTTCTTTCTTTTCTTTCTATTCTTCCCCTCTCCCTCTTTATATAGGAAGAAAAGGGTTTTAACCCTTAAAACCCAAAAACGACTCGTTTACCCAATTACGAGTTACTTTTACCTCTAAAAATACCCGAAACTCATTTTCGACAATCGGACACTCTTTTCCGACTATCTCGGACATTCCGAGAATTATGGCGCAGTCGAAATTACCATCCGAGGTACTTGACCGCAAATCACTATTCTAACCCATAAAAGTAAATGCGGGTTTTCCAATTTAAAATCTGACCTTTTCGTCAATTTTCTCCACGACGACATAAATTAAATTATTGCGACCTATATAGTCCAAAAATGATCACAACTTCCATCGAAAATCATTAAATCCTCGTAAATCCCAAAAATCACTATTTCGAGAAATTCCTCAAATATCCAATTTATAATTAATTATGGAATTTAATCGTCTCCAAAAGGTCGGGTTGTTACATACTCCCCCCCTTACAACATAATTTCGTCCTCGAAATTCAGGTATAACCTACACCATCTAACTAGGATCACTACAAATCCTAAAACCTCAAGAGAAAGATACTAACTCAATGGTTCCCAACCATAAGCCACATGACTACCACGATCATAAAGTGACTCTAATACGTCACATAATACCCATCATTTATAATGCCTCTCGGCATGAATTTCAACCTTATACACTACACCCATCCTATCTTAGGCGGTATACACAACCATCTTACCAAGGTGCCCATACACCTTTCTAACTCGTGCACATCTGCACATCCGTAGTGAACATCTGACACATAACACTCTATCCCAATAAGGGTCTCCTTTCCTCGGTGTAATACTCATCTATGGGTCCTCCCAACCCGCGAAATCAATTCTCCTAATCTCGGCGCCACTAACATTAACGAACTTACATCCTAAATAATACTAAAGTCTATGCGATATCCTACCTACAAGGAATGAATATAATACTAAGTATGTCCCTAGTGCCCAAGGCCTCTCTCAACTCCCGACAATTGCTTGGTTTCATGCGTGGGACGTCTCGCCAAGGCGAAATCCAAACAAGGAACCCTCCCGTTACACTACTCCCTCGCGTAGTCGGTCATCGAGATATAGCGACCTAAGGCACACCAATGGGACGTCCTAACTACTGCCTACGCTAAACTACGAACGCATTTCTACTATCTTATCCTTCCGCCCATACGGAAGGAAACCTAACTAATCAAGTGCCCACTTTCTGTAGAAAGTGTCACGAACATGATACCCAAAAATGGAGCTCCTCAAAACTTGCCTTTTCATTAAGGCCTGACTATTGTCCTCAAATCAATTTCTATAAGTCCAACCTCACCCACCCATTTGTGGAGAAGGGACCACTTTAGTGCTTCTCCATAGCACAATATTTCCATAAGCATATTACCATTATGTGGCTCATAGCCTATAGTGGTTCATCCACACTATAAGACCTTTCCACAAGATCAACATCCTTGCATCCCATAACAACTCCCCACTCCCGACGCCGTTAAGAGTCATGTGTGGAGTGTCTCGCAAAGCGAAATCCAAACAAGGAACCCCTCCACACATTAACCCTTGACTTCGTTGGTTGTGGAGTTCAGTCATTTCAACATACAACCGGGATAACCCCATCCCCAATCCAACAAAAGGTGATTGGAACTCCTATCTCTAACTAAGAGTCATACCACCCTGTGCTCGCACTCATTCCTAAGTCCTTGCGCAAACTAATACTGAGCTAAATCTTACCGCTCAACAACGATTCTGTGGGCCTTAAATTATATCTATAAGGTCGCCACATATACCATCCAAAATAAGGAAGCCTCTGCTCATCTAGGTTCCATAAATCCATAATAACAAAGGTGTACTCAACCTGTATCAAGGTGAGATACCAGAATAACGACATGTTCCCTCCAGGAACTGCGGACACGATAGACTTGCCAGCATTAGCCTGCTATCGCTCCGTTACACCATATACCGTATACGTATATATACAAAATATAATCACCCGCCTCTATGGCCAATGAAGGGAAATAAAATTCCGCTATTGCGGAAAACACATAGTCATACATTATAATGTTATCGATACCGCCACAACTCAAAATACACACACGAGTCCAGGGCTAACTAATACCGCGACTTTATCTAGTCACGCCAAATATACCTCCTCAATTGAGGTAAAACTCATAACAACATCTTCATCCTTATTCACCATCGGCCTCTGGCTAAACCTTAGGCAAAAAAATTTCAAAACGCCATTCTTCTTGTCCTGCTTATTCATGGGAACTCACGGTTAGAACTATCCGTAAGATCCCTTTCTAATCCTTATCTCCACGGGGAAATCCAACTTTAGTACCACACCCTACTACGGCGGCACTATGGTCCTCGAACTATTATCCTTTAGTAGTCATTGAGATAATCCTTAACAATTACCATAGAGAGAGTAACCTCTACTAAGCTACTCATCCCAACCTTCTACTAGCTGCACCAGCTAAGCCTCACCTCCTGCTGCCATCCAAGCTCCGTACAAGATTCTCAACGAGCGCGTTAAAGATTTCTATAATCTTCTAACATGGCAGGAGAACGCAATCTCACAAGAGATATCAACAATCCTAATCCTGGGGCTCTATAACAAATCGAGAGCAACGCTGAAAGCGTAGTACGTCCGCACAGATTCCTAAGGACACTAGAACCTGATGCTCTGATACCATCTGTAACAACCCGCCTAATAAGATACCGGGCGATCACTTCAATATTAAATTAAAACAGGGGTTTCATATGGATCATTCTTAGCATCACTGTCGAAAATCCAATTAATTACTAATATCCTATTAGGTGCCCGTTAAAAACATTTATCTAACAACTCTTTTTAGCGCACAAATAAAAACATTCACAATTAAATGCATAATGAACTGAAATAGAAAAGAAAGGAACTTAAAATAACCGAACACTCGGTCCAAAATAATACAACCATATCGAATGCTGTACTGAAAGAATAAATAAATGCAATTGAGCCATTGGCTCGAGTGTTTATACAATATCTCCTATCTAGAGTACAAGGAAAGAAACGTCTACCGATAACCTGCAAGCATCCACAGCTGCTGCAGCAGACGTCTGACTCGAAAGAGTTTCCATCCAGGCGTCCCTGTGTCTGGACACCTATATATATATAGTATAGAGAAAGAAAGGAGAGTAGACAAACGGGTCAGAGCCCGAATGTTTAGAAAATATTCTGCAAGTGCATAAATGCTTTATTTTTAGAAAAATAGTTTTATCTCATATTTAAATTGGTATCGCACTCTCGTAAGATACCCCTCACCTCTCCTCTAACAGTGCACTCCTAGCGCATCCCTTAAACCTCCTAGTCAAGCTACCCTGCTAAACTAATCTAATACCCAACCACTGTCTAACCTAGATAGTCAAACAGATGTACTAAAGGCTAACTTCACTTTAATCTCGACGATATGCCATGTTCGTGCGTGGGGTGTCTCGCGAAGCGAAATCCAAATAAGTAACCCCCCCGATACACTACTATGCAGCAAGGTCGATCTTTGAGATCCGCCAGTCCCTCAGTACAGAAAGATATATATAATGTATATACCATAAACATTTAATAATATAAGAGCACTAAAGATTAAACTTCTCCCCAGTCTCAACACAGTGCCATATTCGTGCGTGGGGTGTCTCGCGAAGCGAAATCCAAACAAGGAACCCCCCCGATACACTACTATGCGTCACGGCCGATCGTCGGGATTCATTAGACCCTCGGCACCCAATTAAGACATATACATACATCTACAATATACTTCCGGATAATATAAATATCTCCCGGACTAAGGATTACTTGATACATAAAGTATTTATAAATACTTATTCTTTTCATTTCAAAAACTTCCATTTCCCTTATCATATCCAGGAAATGTATTTAAAAGCCAATTCATTATCATGAATTGCTTTAATAAATCATATACCTTTTAAAAGCCAGTTTTATTATCATAAAATGCTTTTCCTTATCAAAATATCCCATTTCCCTTTTTATACTCAGGAAATGTATTCAAAGACATTTTCATTATCATAAAAATGCTTTGATCATAACATATGCTTCCACATCCCTTCTTCCATCCGGGAAGTGTTACCGAAGCCACTTTATATATAACCCATTTCCCTTCCTATATCCAGGAAATGTAATTAAAGCAAATCCATTATTATGAACTGCTTTAATAAACGCGCTCTAAGACCGCCCTTCCATATTTCTCCACTGTGCGCACCCCTAAATGGCTATCATCTTCCAGGGCCTCCAAGACAACCTGGGATCCTATATCGAAAGACGTCGGGAAGCGACCATGTGCCTGCGGGATAGTCAAGACCACACCCAGAATCTCCTAACCAGCGCAGAAAATATATATCAACAAACGCTCACATGGCCTATAGGACTATATCCACCCTTCATTCATTAGCCAGGGGGCTTCACCATACGTACGCAACTTCCCTTATGATAGCGATTTAGAGAGGTGTGTAATCCATATTTTATCAATTATGAAAATCATTTATTTACCATTTTGAAAATATTCATTTTTATATTTTCAAAAGCATTTCCATCATAACATATATATATACCTAAATCACACAGTATATACATATCCTATATTCTTCCTAGAATATATATAAATGGCCATAGTGGCCAATAGCATCTAGCGATGACCAATAATCCCAAAGATTCCCTCCAGGAATCACAATCATGCATTCCTATAAGCATGATACTAAACCCAAAGTATTTTCTTACTTTGTTCAATACTAATTACCTCAATCATCTCCTCAAATTCTTTAGAGGTCCTAAAAATCCTTTTGAGAACCCCTAATATTTATCTCTAATAAATTAAAACTAATGATTTCAATCTCGGACAGCTTTCCGTAGCAAAATCACTATAAATCCAAAAAAAATCAGAAAAATACGCGGTCAGCGCCCACGCGACCGCGTCGAAGAGATCTACAAATTTTATTTTTTGACCAAGAGCCGAATCGATTCGTCTCTAGGCCGAATCGATTCGGTAAGCACGCTGCCTACACTGTTCATCGTCTTCTCCGAGACGGTTTCGGCCATTAAAGCTTCTCCCAAGCTTTTGTCGCCTCACCCAACGTCCTACAACCTCAACCAACTACAAATACTCATATATTAAGGGTTCTAAACATCCTAGAACCCTGAACCGCCAATTAATTTTACATAAAACCTAAGTTTCTCCAATTAACCAATATTAGGGGTTTATTCGTTTTATCTCCCGAAAACCCGTTTTATCCACGAAAACCCAACCCAAAATCATTAGGGTTTGATTATACCAAACTACGGTATGAGATATTTATGCAAAAATTGAATAAAGCCAGTAAACACTTGCCTCGTGGATATAATCCGACGATCTCAAGCCGAATCCCGCGGAGTTTGGCCGGAATCTCCCCGTTCTCCTCTTTTTCTCTCCTCCTCTCTCTCTTCTCTATCTTTTCTTTCTTTTCTTTCTATTCTCTTCCCCTCTCCCTCTTTAAATAGGAAGAAAAGGGTTTTAACCGTTAAAACCCAAAAACGACTCGTTTACCCAATTACGAGTTACTTTTACCTCTAAAAATACCCGAAACTCATTTTCGACAATCGGACACTCGTTTCCGACTATCTCGGACATTCCGAGAATTATGGCGTAGTCGAAATTCCCATCCGAGGTACTTGACCGCCAATCACTATTCTAACCCATAAAAATAAATGCAGGTTTTCCAATTTAAAATCTGACCTTTTCGTCAATTTTCTCCACGACGACATAAATTAAATTATTGCGACCTATATAGTCCAAAAGTGATCACAACTTCCATCGAAAATCATTAAATCCTCGAAAATCCCAAAAATCACTATTTCGAGAAATTCCTCAAATATCCAATTTATAATTAATTATGGAATTTAATCGTCTCCAAAAGGTCGGGTTGTTACATACTCCCCCCCTTACAACATAATTTCGTCCTCGAAATTCAGGTATAACCTACACCATCTAACTAGGATCACTACAAATCCTAAAACCTCAAGAGAAAGATACTAACTCAATGGTTCCCAACCATAAGCCACATGACTACCACGATCGTAAAGTGACTCTAATACGTCACATAATACCCATCATTTATAATGCCTCTCGGCATGAATTTCAACCTTATACACTACACCCATCCTATCTTAGGCGGTATACACAACCATCTTACCAAGGTGCCCATACACCTTTCTAACTCGTGCACATCTGCACATCCGTAGTGAACATCTTACACGTAACACTCTATCCCAATAAGGGTCTCCTTTCCTCCGTGTAATACTCATCTATGGGTCCTCCCAACCCGCGAAATCAATTCTCCTAATCTCGGCGCCACTAACATTAACGAACTTACATCCTAAATAATACTAAAGTCTATGCGATATCCTACCTACACGGAATGAATATAATACTAAGTATGTCCCTAGTGCCCAAGGCCTCTCTCAACTCCCGACAATTGCTTGGTTTCATGCGTGGGACGTCTCGCCAAGGAGAAATCCAAACAAGGAACCCTCCCGTTACACTACTCCCTCGCGTAGTCGATCATCGAGATATAGCGACCTAAGGCACACCAACGGGACGTCCTAACTACTGCCTACGCTAAACTACGAACGCATTTCTACTATCTTATCCTTCCGCCCATACGGAAGGAAACCTAACTAATCAAGTGCCCACTTTCTGTAGAAAGTGTCACGAACATGATACCCAAAAATGGAGCTCCTCAAAACTTTCCTTTTCATTAAGGCCTGACTATTGTCCTCAAATCAATTTCTATAAGTCCAACCTCACCCACCCATTTGTGGCGAAGGGACCACTTTAGTGCTTCTCCATAGCACAATATTTCCATAAGCATATTACCATTATGTGGCTCATAGCCTATAGTGGTTCATCCACACTATAAGACCTTTCCACAAGATCAACATCCTTGCATCCCATAACAGCTCCCCACTCCCGACGCCGTTAAGAGTCATGTGTGGAGTGTCTCGCAAAGCGAAATCCAAACAAGGAATCCCTCCACACATTAACCCTTGACTTCGTTGGTTGTGGAGTTCAGTCATTTCAACATACAACCGGGATAACCCCATCCCCAATCCAACAAAAGGTGATTGGAACTCCTATCTCTAACTAAGAGTCATACCACCCTGCGCTCGCACTCATTCCTAAGTCCTTGCGCAAACTAATACTGAGCTAAATCTTACCACTCAACAACGATTCTGTGGGCCTTAAATTATATCTATAAGGTCGCCACATATACCATCCAAAATAAGGAAGCCTCTGCTCATCGAGGTTCCATAAATCCATAATAACAAAGGTGTACTCAACCTGTATCAAGGTGAGATACCACAATAATGACATGTTCCCTCCAGGAACTGCGGACACGATAGACTTGCCAGCATTAGCCTGCTATCGCTCCGTTACACCATATACCGTATACGTATATATACAAAATAAAATCACCCGCCTCTATGGCCAATGAAGGGAAATAAAATTCCGCTATTGCGGAAAACACATAGTCATACATTATAATGTTATCGATACCGCCACAACTCAAAATACACACACGAGTCCAGGGCTAACTAATACCGCGACTTTATCTAGTCACGCCAAATATACCTCCTCAATTGAGGTAAAACTCATAACAACATCTTCATCCTTATTCACCATCGGCCTCTGGCTAAACCTTAGGCGAAAAAATTTCAAAACGCCATTCTTCTCGTCCTGCTTATTCATGGGGACTCACGGTTAGAACGATCCGTAAGATCCCTTTCTAATCCTTATCTCCACGGGGAAATCCAACTTTAGTACCACACCCTACTACGGCGGCACTATGGTCCTCGAACTACTATGCTTTAGTAGTCATTGAGATAATCCTTAACAATTACCATAGAGAGAGTAACCTCTACTAAGGTACTCATCCCAACCTTCTACCAGCTGCACCAGCTAAGCCTCACCTCCTGCTGCCATCCAAGCTCCGCACACGATTCTCAACGAGCGCGTAAAAGATTTCTATAATCTTCTAACATGGCAGGAGAATGCAATCTCACAAGAGATATCAACAATCCTAATCCTGGGGCTCTATAACAAATCGAGAGCAACGCTGAAAGTGTAGTACGTCCGTACAGATTCCTAAGGACACTAGAACCTGATGCTCTGATACCATCTGTAACAACCCGCCTAATAAGATACCGGGCGATCACTCCAATATTAAATTAAAACAGGGGTTTCATATGGATCATTCTTAGCATCACTGTCGAAAATCCAATTAATTACTAATATCCTATTAGGTGCCCGTTAAAAACATTTATCTAACAACTCTTTTTAGCGCACAAATAAAAACATTCACAATTAAATGCTTTATGAACTGAAATAGAAAAGAAAGGAACTTAAAATAACCGAACACTCGGTCCAAAATAATACAACCATATCGAATGCTGTACTGAAAGAATAAATAAATGCAATTGAGCCATTGGCTCGAGTGTTTATACAATATCTCCTATCTAGAGTACAAGGAAAGAAACGTCTACCGATAACCTGCAAGCATCCACAGCTGCTGCAGCAGACGTCTGACTCGAAAGAGTTTCCATCCAGGCGTCCCTGTGTCTGGACACCTATATATATACAGTATAGAGAAAGAAAGGAGAGTAGACAAACGGGTCAGAGCCCGAATGTTTAGAAAATATTTTGCAAGTGCATAAATGCTTTATTTTTCGAAAAATAGTTTTATCTCATATTTAAATTGGTATCGCACTCTCGTGAGATACCCCTCACCTCTCCTCTAACATTGCACTCCTAGCGCATCCCTTAAACCTCCTAGTCAAGCTACCCTGCTAAACTAATCTAATACCCAACCACTATCTAACCTAGATAGTCAAACAGATGTACTAAAGGCTAACTTCACTTTAATCTCGACGATATGCCATGTTCGTGCGTGGGGTGTCTCGCGAAGCGAAATCCAAACAAGGAACCCCCCCGATACACTACTATGCAGCAAGGTCGATATTTGAGATCCTCCAGTCCCTCAGTACAGAAAGATATATATAATGTATATACCATAAACATTTAATAATATAAGAGCACTAAAGATTAAACTTCTCCCCAGTCTCAACACAGTGCCATATTCGTGCGTGGGGTGTGTCGCGAAGCGAAATCCAAACAAGGAACCCCCCCGATACACTACTATGCGGCACGGCCGATCGTCGGGATTGATTAGACCCTCGGCACCCAAATTATACATATACATACATCTACAATATACTTTCGGATAATATAAATATCTCCCGGACTAAGGATTACTTGATACATAAAGTATTTATAAATACTTATTCTATTCATTTCAAAAACTTCCATTTCCCTTCTCATATCCAGGAAATGTATTTAAAAGCCAATTCATTATCATGAATTGCTTTAATAAATCATATAACTTTTAAAAGCCAATTTTATTATCATAAAATGCTTTTCCTTATCAAAATATCCCATTTCCCATTTTATACTCAGGAAATGTATTCAAAGACATTTTCATTATCATAAAAATGCTTTGATCATAACATATGCTTCCACTTCCCTTCTTCCATTCGGGAAGTGTTACCGAAGCCACTTTATATATAACCCATTTCCCTTCCTATATCCAGGAAATGTAATTAAAGCAAATCCATTATTATGAACTGCTTTAATAAACGCGTTCTAAGACCGCCCATCCGGATTTCTTCACTGTGCGCGCCCCTAAATGGCTATCATCTTCCAGGGCCTCCAAGACAACCTGGGATCCTATATCGAAAGACGTCGGGAAGCGACCATGTGCCTGCGGGATAGTCAAGACCACACCCGGAATCTCCTAACCAGCGCAGAAAATATATATCAACAAACGCTCACATGGCCTATAGGACTATATCCACCCTGCATTCATTAGCCAGGGGGCTTCACCATACGTACGCAACTTCCGTTATGATAGAGATTTAGAGAGGTGTGTAATCCATATTTTATCAATTATGAAAATCATTTATTTACCATTTTGAAAATATTCATTTTTATATTTTCAAAAGCATTTCCATCATAACATATATATATATAACTAAATCACACAGTATATACATATCCTATATTCTTCCTAGAATATATATAAAAGGCCATAGTGGCCTATAGCATCTAGCGATGACCAATAATCCCAAAGATTCCCTCCAGGAATCACAAACATGCATTCCTATAAGCATGATACTAAACCCAAAGTATTTTCTTACTTTGTTCAATACTAATTACCTCAATCATCTCCTCAAATTCTTTAGAGGTGCTAAAAATCCTTTTGAGAACCCCTAATATTTATCTCCAATAAATTAAAACTAATGATTTCAATCTCGGACAGCTTTTCGTAGAAAAATCACTATAAATCCAAAAAAAATCAGAAAAATACTCGGTCAGCGCCCACGCGACCGCGTCGAAGAGATCTACAAATTTTATTTTTTGACAAAGAGCCGAATCGATTTGCCTCTAGGCCGAATCGATTCGGTAAGCACGCTGCCTACACTGTTCATCGTCTTCTCCGAGACGGTTTCGGCCATTAAAGCTTCTCCCAAGCTTTTGTCGCCTCACCCAACGTCCTACAACCTCAACCAACTACAAATACCCATATATTAAGGGTTCTAAACATCCTAGAACCCTGAACCACCAATTAATTTTACGTAAAACCTAAGTTTCTCCAATTAACCAATTTTAGGGGTTTATTCGTTTTATCTCCCGAAAACCCGTTTTATCCACGAAAACCCAACCCAAAATCATTAGGGTTTGATTATACCAAACTACGGTATGAGATATTTATGCAAAAATTGAATAAAGCAAGTAAACACTTGCCTCGTGGATATAATCCGACGATCTCGAGCCGAATCCCGCGGAGTTTGGCCGGAATCTCCCCGTTCTCCTCTTTTTCTCTCCTCCTCTCTCTCTTCTCTCTCTTTTCTTTCTTTTCTTTCTATTCTCTTCCGCTCTCCCTCTTTAAATAGGAAGAAAAGGGTTTTAACCCTTAAAATCCAAAAACGACTCGTTTACCCAATTACGAGTTACTTTTACCTCTAAAAATACCCGAAACTCATTTTTGACAATCAGACACTCTTTTCCGACTATCTCGGACATTCCGAGAATTATGGCGCAGTCGAAATTCCCATCCGAGGTACTTGACCGCAAATCACTATTCTAACCCATAAAAGTAAATGCGGGTTTTCCAATTTAAAATCTGACCTTTTCGTCAATTTTCTCCACGACGACATAAATTAAATTATTGCGACCTATATAGTCCAAAAGTGATCACAACTTCCATCGAAAATCATTAAATCCTCGAAAATCCCAAAAATCACTATTTCGAGAAATTCCTCAAGTATCCAATTTATAATTAATTATAGAATTTAATCGTCTCCAAAAGGTCGGGTTGTTACAAAAGAGTGCAAAGATGGGGGACTAAGATTTACTATATTGCTCAAGTAAGAGGAAAAACAAGTAAGAAGCTTTAAGTCCTTCAAAATTTTCCAGAATTACCATTTTTCTTCTTTATCCAAGATAAATAGTGTTGTTGGTTTTATCATTTTTCCAGTACGTCCATCAACTTAAAGCCATTGATCGATGTGTATGCCCATACCCTTAATATCCAATCTCCCCTTTTCAGTATCCTTTGTTTTATTATCATCAAGAATTGTGTTTATTAAATGTTTTGCAACATTTTTTTCGATGTACATCACATCAAGAACATGTCGAACTAGATGATATGGACAGTATTCCAAATCAAAGAAAATAGATTTTTTATACCAACCTTATTTAACTTCAACATTACCACTCCCATTAGCATTATTAGAATTTCTCTTCTTAGAGGGAACTTTTGAGACTTTTCTAGGTACATACTTTATATTTATTAACTTCTCCACAAGTGCATCTTCGTTTAGTCGAACCGGGAGACGTCCATCTTCTTGTGTCCTAAGTCCCAAACCTCTACCATTCCTAAAAGGATGATCGCTTTTAAGAAAATTACGATAGTTTGTGTAAACTATCTTCAAGA
Source organism: Sambucus nigra (assembly GCA_949130495.1). Lineage (NCBI taxonomy): Eukaryota > Viridiplantae > Streptophyta > Magnoliopsida > Dipsacales > Adoxaceae > Sambucus > Sambucus nigra. The sequence goes on along the minus strand of OX422217.1, from coordinate 176,401,050 downwards.
TGTGTTCTAACCGAATGGATGGAGTGTTATCGCCACAAATAGGACATGCTTTGTAACCATGTGTTACACACCCAGATAAGTTTCCATATGCGGGAAAATCATGAATCCCTCACATCAACATAGATCTCAACGTAAAAGGTTGCATTTTGTGCATGTCAATAGCTGGAACTCCTTCCCACAGTTGCTTCAACTCATCTACAAATGGTTGAAGAAAAACATTAATGTCTTGACTCTGTGCCTTTGGCCCAGGAATCAGTAAATATAAAATTTGGAACTCACTCTTCAAGCACAAAGAAGGGCCCACATTATAAGGCATGGTCGTGACAGGACAGAAACTATGACTACTAGATTGAATACCATAGGGATTGAACCCATTTGTTGCTATTGCAAGACAAACATTACGTCCTTCCTCGGCGAAATTGGGCCATCTACTTTTTAGCATTCTCCATTGGGATGAATCACAAGGATGTCACTGATAATCCCATGAACTTGTTGCCCGATGGTGCCATGTCATTTCATGCACTATCCAAGGTATATTATACAATCTCACTAGCCTTGGAATTGTAGGGAAATGTCTCTACACTTTCATCGGTTCTTTACATAACCTTTACCCTTTCTTTGAGGTCACGAAATATCTCGGTTCTCCATAGTGAGGACATTCCTCCAAATCTTCATTCTCTTTCCAGTATAAAATACAATTGTTAATGCAAGCATGAATGTAATTTTCTTTCACCCCTAGGTCTTTCATCATTCCCTTCATGTGCGGATATTTTTCTGGTAACCTGTTTCCTTTCGGAAGGAACCTTTTAAGACCGACAAGAGAGAGGTCAAGCTATTTCCTGACCAACCAAATTACTTTTTCAAATTATGCAATTCCACAATTGCAGAGAGAGTAGTCTCAGGACCATCACATGAAGGGTACAATTTCTCGATCGCTAATTTATTATATTGATTATACTTCTCATTGTCGACATATGATTTTTCAGAGAATCCTTCCTGATCGGGTTCTACACCATGTTGTTCGTGCACTCCGTAACATGTGTCAACTAAGTTTCAAAACCTTTCTTTCTCATTGTTATCAACTTCATCATGTCCTTCACAATCAATAGGTTCTACTATGGTACATGTTAGGTTCGATGATAGTGTTTCACCATGTAAAACCCACTTAGAATATGTCTTATCTATACCATGCATTGTCAAATGACCCTTGATATCTACCGCAATGAAATGCTTCTTATTTCGGCACTTAACACATGGACAAGGAAAGGTTGAGAATTGTTGGCCATTGTTTGCAATTGCAAAATTAAGAAAATAAACAACTCCATTTTTGTACACCTCACTTATTCTATTCCTCTCATTCATCCATTCTTTCTTCAATGTTTGAGACATTCTGCACTACCAAAAAATATGGTTTACACACAAATTATATGACAATATACAAAAAATAGAATTATTGATACACATAAGAAAAATCACAGTTAGAACATGTAATTTTTTTAGATGGGGTGAAACAAGAGGATGGTACCAATTTAATTTTTTTAGATGGGGGTGAAACAAGTGGATGGTACCAATTTCTGGATCGCTAATTTTTTTAAATGGGGGTGAAATAGTTAGAGCATGTAATTTTTTTTAGACGGTAACAGGTCTTTACAGTCTCCAAAAATGACTCGTGTACATAACCAACCAACCACAACGAAAATTCAAACAACCCATGTGCCACTGTCTTAAACCATACAGGGTGACTTCACTTAATAGTTAATAATACCTAAACAATACCACAAAGAAAATCCAATTTATTACAAATGTTGTATCACTTTATATATCCAAGCACAAAAACTATAGGGCTATTACTGTAACAATTATATACCCACCATTTATATAAACACACAAACAAAATATATAAATAGATATAAACATAAACATCCAGCCTCACAACAGTGCTGGAACATAAAGACAATCGAAGATGATATTTTTATCATCAATATAATTTGAGAAAGTTGGACTCTCTATCTTATATATTAGTCATCATTTAAAAATTACAAAATCTAAAAACAGGGTTCGGTGAGGGGAAGGGGGAAAATTACAAAATTTAAAATATTTATGAGTTGCTTCAAAAAACAACTCACCGGGACATGTCTTTGTCTTGGCATAGTGAACAGGATCAGAAAACAAACAACAAATTAAGGCACAATATGTAAGAATGATTATAAGAACCCTCAAAATGATTGTGTAGATGAGAGTAAAATGCAAAAAATCCACAATATGAAAATTAGGGCACAATATCAACAAAATAACCCTCAAAATAACCAACTAAGAAAGCAACTTCGAAAATTAGGGTTTTTTGTGTGTGTACATTCTTCCATTTTAAGGGGTACCGGCAATACCACTATAGAAAGCAATAAATCTGTGAGAGAGAGATACCTTCGAACAGAGAGATCTGTAAGAATGATTGAGAAATCTTACAGTCAAACAGATAGAACAGACATATCTTTGACGTGTGTGAAAGAGAATGTTTGAGCGGAATGTTTGAGCAAAGGTTTATTTTTCTTCATACCCACTTCACGATTTTGGGCATTACCAGAAATCTCCCATAGCTTGTGTGAAAGCGTGCGCGCGCGCGAGAGAGAGAGAGAGAGAGAGAGATGGGCGTGTGTGTGTTTGAGTGGGAGTTTGAGTTTTGGGGGTGAATTTTTTCTAAAACAAATATCTTAAAATATTCAATCAATATTAGTAATATTTATATTAAATTACTAACGGTATTTTATTATGATAAATAGTAATGGTAAATACTGTTAGTAATCTAAAAAATAGTCTGTTACTAAAAGAGTGTTTTGGTGTAGTGGTATAAGGCATTTAATATGGGTAATGTCTACATAGAAAATTTAACATATAATAATATGACTCAATAATATTCCTTGGAATTGGATATATGCCTAAGCAAATGTCCTTTATCTAGCACTAAAAAAATATAAAATTAATACAATAACATCATATAATAAGCATAAAGTTGACAATAAATGAATCTAAAGATGAATATAGTCACTCGAAGCCAAAAATGCAGCCACAACACCCACATTTAAGGTGATTTCCTAGAAATAATTACAAAAATAACTTACAAGTGAGATATTGTGTAACTAAATACTTTACTATTTGTATCTTGCATTGTGTTTGAGTAGCTAACTTTTACAACCTAGACATTATATGTGAGCACAATGTAAGATAAAAATAGTAAAGTATTTAGTTACGCAATATCTCATTTAGCTGCATGTTGAAAGTATAGCAAAACACATTGCATTCATAAACAAAAAATGGAGAAAAAATTTCATACATATAAATATGTGCTTACTGTATGAGGAACTACAGAGAATGTAGATAGAGATTGGGATTGGGTGGGTTTAGAGAGAGTGAAATGGAGTTCAATAATTGATTTATAAAGTTCAAGAGTGGTGCACCATCACTCTATCTTACTCTCTACAACCCCAAGAGAAGGAGCTCCCATTTGGTTCATGGTGAAAATGTAAAGAAATGAATTCTAGATTAGAGATAAATATGAATAACAACCTAATAAGTGAAACTAAAACACTACACAAATTGTCCTCATAAAAAGTTGATGAAATACATTTCAAGTTGCGAAAAAAGTGATATAAATTCAACCTCATAACAAAATTTATGTTTTGGGGATTTATTAGTTCTCCTAAATCCAACAAAACAAATTCTTTGCCCAGAAGATAGAAATTCAGAAAACTCACAAAGTAAAACTTCCATGATAACTGTAAGAAAATGCGAAGATTATGTTCAGATTGTTTATACATATATGTGATTCCATTAGACACTCAAAAAACGTATGAAAAATTCATTACCACCAAACAACTCAGTACCCACAACCTAACAGAAGAGCACTACCTCATCCAAACTTTTTTGTTTAACATATTTGAATAAGACAACTAAACAGATCTTAATTTATAGAAACGATTGATTTGTATGAAATGGAATCTCCCAAACAACATAAAGATAAAAATAAATAGAAAAATAATAGCGGATTTACATTGCATAGTGAAATGTTAATTGGATCAGCATTTTATTGGATAAATCTATCAAATGACATGTCCATTTATGAAATGTAAAAGATAAAGCAAATACTATCTGAATTTATATAGAAGTGTAACTAGACCAAAGGACAAATGTATCTTAATGCAAAATTTTCAACTTCTAAAACCCAAATGTTATTTTTTTTATAGAACCATAGTTTATAAGAAAAAGACTAAAAATATGGCAAGAAACACCCCAAATTTGCAAGAAACCCCAAAGTTTATATGGGCAAAAATGCATAGTTTGGGGGTTATTCAACATTTAATGATTTATATTCCTCAAATTCTTTCCACTATTATACTTTTGATAGCAAGTAAGAATACAAAACAAGTTCACCACAAACCAAATAGTGAGATAAAGTGGAGTTGGGATTTATTAAACTTTATAACTGATAGTAACATTATAACATATTAAGACATTACTCTCCAAGCAGTAATAGTACACAACAAACTGTTAGAATGAATAACGTGCACCAAGTCATTCTAAAGCCTGATGGAAAGTGATAAAATAACTAAAACTGAAACCCCAAATCTAGTATTAAGACCCTAGTTTTAAAACTATAAAACGACTAAGAAATTAAATGGTTAATGACGAACCTTGCAGTAGAAGAGTCTCAGGTGAGGGGTGTAAATGGTGATCAGCGTAAATGGTCTTCGAGTGATGTTGGTTATATCACGTAGGCTTTTTCTAAACATCTACAATGAAGTTATAAAAATTAAAATATGAATATATATTAATTCAACGGTTTAAAGCAAGTAGACGATTTGGCCATTAAAATTTCCATATGACAAACCTCATACAATTTCAAAAGGGCCTTACTTGGGTCAATTGGTGAAGGAACGTTCAAAAGGTGGGAAAAACTATATATATAAGTCGGGCATTCCCCATGAGCATGAATGGAGAATAAAGGTTGTTTTACATTTACCTAAAGCATAAATGGAGGCATTCCATTGACCATCCTTATTGAAGGGATTTGTTGAACAATGTTTTTTCATAGAGATCGTCAATTTTTCTTAACAACAGTTCTTCATCTGACATAAGACTAAAGATGATGGGCCCATTATTTTTACTTGAGGGTTATCTCTTGATCTCACTTCTCTAGATCATAACTACAGTAAAAAATTATGAGTTACATACTTTACAAACCATTATGATCGAATAATATAAATGGCATTTCCTTTAATAGTCTTGAAATAATAAAATCATAGTGAAAACGTATGACATGAACCTGTATTAACCAAAACCAATTGCATAGTTAACATTTCAAAAATAACCATCTTGTCAAGGGTTTTCATTACTACAACAGATCAAAGCAAAAGAGTACTTAAAACTTGCTAATAGATTACTAAAAAATTATCAAAGAAAGCTGTAACTAAAGGTACCTACAAAAATTAAAGAAAAAAGATTACTATAAACTTGCCAAAAGTAATCATCCGAGCCTTTTGTCAAAAACAAGGAAGGAAACCCATGTAAAAAAAATAGTACCTTACATGCGGTTTCATTCACCAACAAAGAGAGAGAAATCATTATCAAACGATTGCTAAGATTTTTGAAACCATGTCTCGGTTAAAAAAATAATTGAGGACAATATGAAACAGGGTAAGAAATAATATTACACAACAATTAGAGATAGAGAGACGTACAGTGGCTCTAGTCGTCGAAGAGTTGTTAACATTACTTACATAGTGGTATACTGAGAAATATAGACAACCAAATAGTGTTACATTATGTCAATAATAATGAATTTGTGTACATTACTTACATAATGAATATAGTCTCAAAATGGGGGGTGGGGGTGGAATTGGATATAAATTAAAATATATTAAAAATAGTTAGTATTAAGATATTCAATTCAACACATCAGAATAATTAGTGTTAAAAGTAAAGATGACATACTCAATTCAACATAAATACTATAAAATAATACTTGGACTCTAATTTAGTCACATGGACCTACTTATTATAGAATGCTCTAAATTGCTCATGCGGTCCCAATTTATGGTGTTGTGGAGTGGAGAGAAAATGCAAAAAAACCCAAGTCAAAAGCAAGAATTCTAAATTTAAACCCTATTTTCGTAAACACCAAAGCTTGTTCCTACACGGCGGGACTCTAATAATGTTTAATATGATTAACCAAAACCATAATATAGAGAGAGGTCATATATGTCTTTCATGAAAAGTAACTAAAAATGGTATAACTATTATTTTCTCAATACCAAGAACAAAATTGTATAACTGATTAGGCGTAGATGATTAATGAGAATATAATTTTAAATTAATTATGAACCATCAACCAATCTTCACAAATGTTCAATATATATACAGTCAAAAGAGTGTTTAAGATCATTAGCTACTAATCTTGATTGAAATCTATTTTCTTGAATTTAGTATACAATATATAGAAAGAAATTATCACCAATGATCTCTTCAAATAAGATTTTACCAAACAAAATTTAACATCAACACCCCCACTTGTGGTTTCAAACATCAACCCAGTATGGACTTGTAATACCCTGCCCTAATATGTCATTTAAACTTTTGTGTAAATTATAATAATTTGGGTTGATGATAATTATAGGAAAATTATGAGTAAAAACTGGAATTCGGAGAAAATAACAAGAAAGAAGGGTTCAAAGTTCATATGTTCACAGGACTACTATCAACCGCGATATCACCCTAAGGATCGAATTTTCCTAATTACATTAATGTAATTAGTTTCTCGTAAGCACTGCAACTAAGGGATATATACATTTTAATCATGAATCATCAGTGCTTAGTCACGACACCCAAACCCTCAAACTCTATCGGTGACTATATGCAATTTGTTCCACTTGCCCAATGGGCGTCATCTCACTCTATTAACATCTCAAAAGGTTCTATGTCATCAAGGATTAGAACATAATCACCTTACACTAACAACCACGGTGTCACCAGTATTAGCCTGGAAGGACAACCATAAGTTACTAACATATTATAAAAAGCATGGACGCGATTAATAATTGTGGGTACCTTCTTTATCTTTTAGGCCCACGAGAGTAGCCGAACAACGCCCAACTATAAATAAAAGATGTCTGGCCTAAATTATGGGATGCTCTAAATAACAGATAGAATTAAAGATTTGACCCATTTTATCCCTAAAAATCTTGGAGGAGATATTCAGGGGATAGTGGGCTAACGGTCAGTTATCTGCGTCCCTCTCTCTTTTATGGAATATATATTGTACCCCTAGCCCTGGACAAGGGGCATACAGGAAAAACTCTCTTGAGAGTTACTTAATATAATAGTAGACCTCTCCATGGACGTAGATAATTTGTCGAACCACATACATCTTTGTGTTGTGTGATTGTGACATTTGTTGTTCTTCCATTTCCTGGTGATTATCTTTCATTACTATTTGTGTTAAAATATTTGTCACCACAATTGGCATCATCTCTAGGAAGCAATTATTTTCCTTTAAGAAACCCTTCACCAGCAGGGACCTGCAATATCCGATCACATCAGCAATTCCCCTCAAGCGAGGATATTCAAGAGCAGCTTATTCCTCCTAGGGTAAGGTCCGAAGTCCGTCATTCAAACTAGAGGCTCTGTCGAGATAGGCATCTCTCCGAAGAGAGCCAGGGGACAGTTAGATCCACACAAATTTCTAGGGTGATAGATGCCTACGAGGCTAGGCTTCAAGAACATGAAGAGACTACTCTAAAATAGGAAGCTGAAAATGCTCACCTCAAAAGGAGACTAGAGAAGATGGAAAGGGATCTCCATTATAAAATGAGGCAACGCTACAATCAGACTCCTAGCCCTCAGGAGAGCAAACCTGCCTAGGTCATGGGTCACAAAGGTTTGAGAGACACTAGTCAAATAATGACCAGCCCAAGAAGCAACAATCAGTTCGCCGATACAGGAGCCCTGGCTGAAGGAATGATGATATACGAAGCTTAGTCCGGAGAGAAATGGACCAACATCCAGCTCATCGGGGTGCCAGATCAACAAGAGAGCTGGCTAGGCGAGTTCTCAGAACTCAGATGAAGTCCCCTTTTTTGAGGGAGATTGAGGAAGAAGAAGCCCCAAAGAAGTTCGCGGTGCCCAGATTTAAGATTTATGATGGCAAGACTGATCCCATCGATCATGTCAGAAAATACAAGCAGGCCATGACTGATATTCCCAAAGTGTAACCTCGTACTCAGGGTCACTAACAAGTCTGAGCACATGCAAGAATATGTAAGGCTTGGAACACTTGAGCAAATCAGTTATAACCGAATCATTCCCCTCACATGAGGAAATATTTTGGTCATCATTATCTACATGAGATCAACCAGATGTCGACAGGATACTGGTTCGATCCTCATACACATGCTTAGGGGGGTACATTACACCCCCCCAAGCACTATATATAGAGGTCTTCCTCTACCTTGTAAAAGGATCAATAATTTTAACCCAAGATGAAACTATGCTAGTATACACAGTAGAGAGAGAAAGTGAGAGATTATATCACAGGGCATTAGGGCCCTCATTATAGTGAAATTGCTCACACACTCACAGTGGACGTAGGCCCTATTGGCTGAACCACTATACATCATTGTCTTCATTCCTCTTATCCTCACCTACCTCTACTAGATATTTACTCTTGTGTTGCCATTGTTATTGCTAGCTCGAGCTTATCAACACCTCATACTAGTGGTGATGATTACAGCATTATCATTTTGGCACCGCCTGTGGGAACGAGAGGATTCATCTCTTCCACCTTTGCTGTTTGACCTCACCGAAGACTCTGGTGGTGAAACAGATGTCCTCCTTCACGTGGAGCGGTCTCACCATTGAAAGGGATCCTTAAAGGTATCAAGCTTTTTTAGTGTTTTCATTTATAAGATCTCTAGTCTTTTTCCATGGCACCAGAGTTACGACCTCCACCATCTGGTGTTGGAGGACCCGGTTCTAGCCAGGCTCCACCCTAGTCCGAGATGGCTGAGGTGGATGTAGCCTTGAAGTCCTTTGTTGCAACTCAGTAAGCGATGCTGGAGAAATTTTCCCAGTTAAGCCAGAACATAATAATGAGACCACCTAGGGTCTCATCCGAGATGATTACTTCGGCAGCTGCTTAGCTACAGAATGAGGCCAGGGGACCACCCCAGGCACCGCAAAAGGACCAACTTACTCCTCAATGGAGGAAGGATACGCCTGGGAGGCAAGGAAACCCTTTCCCTAAGGATAGGTACGATGAAATTAAGGCAGAGGATGCTCCGATAGACTGTTAGGAGCTGTATGAGGTCTCAAACAACATTGTACATCATATACAGCAGAGCCGAGGATAGTGAGAAAGACGAGATGGTGATGCACGACAAAGAGGATCAGATTTTGATCGCTTAAGTAGAGGGTCGGCCTTTGAAAGGCTCAACCCGGTTAATGATCTGAGGGAGAGGCTATCCAGGTCAAGAAGCATAGCTGGCTCACGAAGAGTAGGTGGCGATCATCAGCCAAACCATGGTCGAGACTGTGGTCAGGGGGAGGTCAACAGTCGATGTTGTGCGATAGTCGGGGAACCCTTAATCCACCCTTTAGAGGTGGTGGGGGATAACCTCGGCCAATCCGACGTTGCCAAACCATGGAACGATTCCATTCAAAGGCTGGAAGAGAAGATAGGGCATCTCATAAAAAGCTAAGATCCATTATAGAGGGGTTACTCAGAGGGTTCACCATTTGTGGCAAGGATCATCAATTTCCCAACCCCTGCCAAATTTAAACCTCCAGTGGTGTCTCCCAAGTACGACGGAAGTACCAACCCAGTCCAGCAAACATTTATTCAATCTCTGATGAGATGAGGTGTCGATCTTTCTCAAGCACGTTAACTGAAACTGCATATATTTGGTTCACTACTCTTCCTAAAAATTCAGTTGAGAGTTTTTATGGTTTGGCCGAGCGGTTTATTCACAACTTCTGTTTTGGGGTAAGACCTCAGAATCAAATGACTCATTTTCTTTATGTAAAGCAAGGGAAGAATGAAAGCCTCAGAGACTACATCGCGAGGTTCAATAAGGAAAAGCTGGAGGTAGAAGATTATGAAGATAGCATAGACATGACGACCCTTATTGGAGGACTTCAGAAGGGAAAGCTACTCTGGAAGCTTTCTGAAGACCATACTAAGTCTATGGTGGAGTTGTTAGCAACAGCTGGAAAGGTCATGAACGTAGAAGAAGCAATGACTATGAAGTATGAAGATGAGAATGGAAGTAGTAGTGGGAAATTTTAAAATAAAAAATATGGAAAGAAGAGAGCTGCAGATGACAAGTTTGCACACTACACTCCTTTAACTGTGAGCTGTGAACACATCCTCGACGAAATAAATAATGATAGATCCCTAATATGGATGGTGAAGCTGAAGGATCCTCCACATTAGAGAAATAAGAATCTATGGTGCGAGTTTTATCAAGATCACGGCCATCTAACTGACAATTTTTTTTCCCTGAAGGACGAGATTGAGAAAATATTGAAGTATGGAAAGCTCAAAAAGTAATTGGATGGTAGAGATTGGAAATGGGGAAGAGGGGACCCCAAAAAGAAAAGAAATGATAAATACATGGAAGGTTCCCCTGCCAGAAGAGTTGATAACTCCCATGATGATGACGATGACCCTAACCTCCCACCAAAAGACGACAACGTCCCAGTGAAGAGGGTTGGTATGATCTCTTTTGGGGTAAACACTATACGTGGAGGATTAGCAGGTAGTGGCTTAGAGGTAGCTGATCGCAAGGCTCATGTGGCAGAGGTCAAAGTAGTGACTAAGGCCGAGGTTGTCAACTTAGATTCTAAAGAGGTTAAAAATAAGAAGAGAAATAAGGTAGATATGGACACCCTCGTAGTCAGATTCTTATGACTTAATTTCAAGGGTATCTTAGCTCCCCACGATGATCCTCTAGTCATCACCACAAGGATGCATGGGTGTGAAGTTCAAAGGATCCTTGTTGATGGAGGAAGTTCTGCAGACGTTATGTTTTGGCCCTATTTCAAGAGCTTAGGTTTCAGCAGAGCTAGGCTCATCCCTTATCATCATCCCTTGATTGGCTTCAGTGGCAAAAAAGTTCATCCATTGGGCATGTATGAAATGGATGTGAGAGTGGGAGATGAATGGCCCAAGAGGTTGACCAGAAAGTCAATTTCTTTGTGATGGATGAAAATGTCTTCTCAGCATACAACCTCATCATGGGATGAGTATCCATCATTGAATTTGAGGTCGTGCATTCAACGGTCCAACAGATGCTAAAATTCTTGACTCCCTATGGAGTAGCGGAAGTGCAAGGTGACCAAACATCAGCACATGCTTCAACTCTGAGAAAGAGAGTGAGGCACATAAGAGGGCAACAACCACTTATAACATTGACACCCTTGATCCCCAAAAGGAAACAAAGCTCAAAAAGGGAGAGGCCGCGGAGGAGGTAGAATCCATTGTCCTCAATGAGGACGAACCAACAAAAACATCCAAATCAGCAAAGCCCTAAAGCCTGAGGTGAAGGAGGAGCTAGTGAAGATGTTAAGGAAGATACAGAGCATCTTTTCGTGGAGCCATGTAGACATGCCAGGTATTGACCCTGAGATTATGTGCCATAAACTCAATGTTGTAAAGGATGCTAAACCCATTAAGTAGAGAAGAATGATATATTCAAGAGAAAGGTACGAAGTCATCAGAGATGAGGTTCGAAATCTTGAAGAGGATAAGTTTATAAAAAAATTCATATACCCTGAGTGGTTATCTAATGTTGTCATATTACCTAAAGATAATGGGAAATGGAGGGTGTGTAGACTTCAACGATTTAAACAAATCTTGCCCAAAAGATAATTTTTCCTTACCTCGTATAGATCAGATGGTGGATCCCATAGCAGGACATGAGCTCATGAGCTTCATGGATGCAATTCGGGGTATAATCAGATCTTCATGGACTTAGCAGACTCAAAGAAGACAACCTTCATTACAGATAAGGGGACCTATTACTACAAGGTCATGCCCTTCGGCCTGAAGAATACAGGGGCTACTTACCAACCTCTTATAAATAAGATGTTTGAGGATCAGATAGGAAAGTCCATGGAAGTTTATGTGGACGACATGCTAACAAAGAGTCTGAAGGTCGACACTCATGTGGCCGACCTTAAAAGAACTTTTGACACCATAGATAAAAATAGAACCAAGATCAACCCGGCCAAATGTGTCTTTAGGGTAGGAGGAGGAAAGTTCTTGGGCTTCATCGTCAATCAAAGAGGGATAGAGGCTGACCCTGAGAAGATAAAGACATTGTTGGAAATGAAGAAACCCAGAACCATCAAATACGTTCCGAGGCTAACCAGACGAGTTGTTGCACTTAACTGGTTTGTCTTAAGAGCTAGAGATAAATGTCTTCCTTTTTTCAAAGTTCTTATAAAGGCCTTCGAATGGAATGAGGAATGTGACAAAGATTTCAAAGAGCTCAAGTCCTATCTCGGATCCCCTCTACTCCTATCTCGGCCAATTCAGGGAGAGAAGTTATACATATATTTAACAGTCTCAGAGTCAGCCATCAGTGATGCAATAATAAGAGAAGAAGATGGAATGCAGAGACCAGTGTACTTCAATAACAAGGCACGCCAAGGGTCTGAGAAGAAGTACCCTCGAATTGAAAAGTTAGCCTATGCTTTGATACATGCTTCTAGGAAAATAAATTCATACTTTCAAGCCCACCCCATGGTCATCCTCACTGATTCCCCACTCAGACAGGTCCTCTATAAGCCTGAGAAGCCAGGAAGGATAATGACCTGGGCAATTAAGTTTGGGGAATACGACATTATTAATCAACCCAGGGTTACCATCAAGGGATAAGCACTCACGGATTTTGTGTTCAAGTTTACCTGGGATGAGACCGAAGTTGAGAAGAACCAAGAGACTGTAGATGAGCTAGTGGAGAGAAATATTGGCCGAACATCAGACGAGGTCGAGACAAGCACGGTCAGACCAAGAGCAATCAAGAATAAAGAAGAAACATACCTATTAAAGAAAAGGACCCTATCAGAGGGAAATTTCTCTTCAGATGAAACCATTTGGAACCTCTTCGTTGATGGGTCATCCTGTGAAAAAGGAAGTGGAGCAGGGCTAATAGTGTCAGCACTAGATGGTAAAAATATTGAATATGCATTGAGTTTAAACTTTAAAGCTTATAACAACGAGTCAAAGTATGAAGCAGTAATAGCAGGTCTCTCATTGGAAAAATCCCTCAGTGTTGGCCAACTCCTAGTCCACAGTGACTCAAGATTAGTCGTGAACCAAATCCTAGGGGTGTATAAGGCCAAAGATGAAAGGATGGTCAGATACTTGAAGAGGGTGAAAACGATGCTTGAAAGATTCAAGGAAGTAAAAATAAATAGGATACCTTGACTAGATAATAGCTGAGCTGATACACTCACGAGGTTGGCCTCGGTAATAAGAACAGACATAAGGAGAATGGTACCAATTGAGATTCTGCTCAAGCCGACCATTGAAGAGGAAGAGGTTGCTAGACCTTGATTAAACCTGAGTATGGGAGCCTCGTGGATCGACCCTCTTATAAGATATATTAAAGAGGGAGAGCTTCCAGAATCGAAGTTAGAAAGGAGAACGCTAAGGTTTAAAGTTGTTAAATTCTCAATCATAGGAGATGTATTATACAAGAAGGGATTCCTAATCCCTCTTCTCAGATGAGTTCACCCTTCAGAGGTTCCATACATCTTACAGGATGTGCATGAGGGATATTATTCAAGGAATATTCGGGGAAGATCATTAGCTAAAAGGATAATCACTCAGGGGTACTGGTGGCTGACCTTGGCTAAAGATGCAACTGCGTATGTGAAGAAGTGTGATAAGTGTCAAAGGTTCTCCACCATCCCCCATCAGCTATGCCAACCTCTGACTTCTATCAATTCCCCTTGGCCGTTCGCAGTATGGGGCATTGACTTGGTAGGACCCTTTCCAAGATCTGTAAATAACTATCAGTTCTTAATAGTGGCAATTGATTATTTCTCCAAATGGGTAAAAGTCGATCCAATGATCATAATCACTGAGTTGAAGAATTTTCAGTTCATTTGGAATAATATCATATGTAGGTATGGCCTTCTAAATACCCTCATCTCAGAAAATGGAACCCAATTCAAGAATATTTCCTTGGAAAAGTACTGTGGAAGAGTGGGGATCAAACAGTTCTTCTCTTCCCCTGGCCGACCTCGGGAAAATGATCAAACTGAGGTCAAAAATTGAAGAATCCTTGATGAGATAAAAAAGAAGTTGGAAGAGGCCAAGGGAAGGTAGATAAAAGAGGTGTACGTCGTGCTTTGGTCTTATAGGATGACAGTGAGGACACCCATAGGGGAATCCCCATTTATGTTAGCCCATGGATCAGAGGTTGTCATCCCCACAAAGATAAGGCTTCCTACTCATAGAGTTCAGACATATGACCCTCAGAGGAATGGGGAAGAGAGAAGACTTGATCTTGATTTGATTAAAGAGAGAATAGAGGATGCGGAGATAAAACAAGAAGACTATCTGCAGAGAACTTAGAGATTCTATAATCAGAGGGTAAAGTCAAGGCCAATAGCAGTGGGAGACCTAGTCCTGAAGAAGATGTGGTAAAAAATAAATAAGCTCCATCCTAATTGTTATAGGGTAATTGATGAGGCTGTACCTGGTACCTACCGGCTAAAAAATCTTGAAGGAGAACCTTTCTCAAACCCTTGGAAAGCCGATCACTTAAAGAAATATTACTTATGATGTTGTAATTTTTCTTATCTTTTTGGTAATACATGTATCAATTTATACAGAGGATGATAATAAAAAGATAGCAATGTTGTGTTGATACTTTTGTTACAATATGTGTTTTTAACATCATTAATTTGGTGAAATATGAGGTGAAACATCATTAACTTGGTGACCTCAGACCTATTAACATCATTAATTTAGTGAAATATGAGGTGAAACATCATTAACTTGGTGACCTCAGACCTTTAAACATCATTAATTTGGTGAATTATGAGGTGAAACATCATTAACTTGGTGACCTAAGACCTTTAAGATCATTAATTTGGTGAATTATGAGGTGAAACACCATAATTTGGTGACCTCAGACCTTAAACATCATTAATGTGGTGAAATATGAGGTGAACCATCATTAACTTGGTGACCTCAGACCTATTAACATCATTAACTTGGTGACCTCAGACCTATAAACATCATTAATATGGTGAAATATGAGGTGAAAAATAATTAACTTGGTGACCTCAGACCTTTAACATCATTAATTTGGTGAATTTTGAGGTGAAACACCATAATTTGGTGACCTCGGACCTTAAATGTCATTAATTTAGTGAAATATGAGGTAAAACATCGTTAACTTGGTGACCTCAGACCTTTAAACACCATTAATTTGGTGAAATATGAGGTGAAACATCATTAACTTGGTGACCTTAGACCTTTAATATCATTAATTTGGTGAATTATGAGGTGAAACACTATAATTTGGTGACCTCGGACCTTTAACATCATTAATTTGGTGAATTATGAGGTGAAACACCATAATTTGATGACCTCAGACCCTTAACATCATTAATTTAGTGGTATATATATATATATATGTACGTATATGTTGTTACTTGCTTTGACTCCCATAATTCAAATTTGGTGATATGGTGGACAATTGAAACATCATAGACATGAAACAACAAAACAACAAGTGAATGAAATGGAATTGTATTCATTCAAACCAAAAAATATTACATCATTCTAAGAGAAGAGATTACAATTCATCAAATAAGAGGGGTTACAAAAGCATCACAAAAATTCAAGCATGCAGAGGAGACACTAAGACACTCAAGCTTCACCCTGATGTCCACCATCCTCAATATTAGCCACCTCAAGCTAGCTCATCTCGGCTGGGCCACCCTCTTCAACCTCCTGCAGGCCCTTAGCAAGCTGAACATTTGCAAAGCCTCCACCAATAAAGTCCTTCATCGACAGATTGCTAGAACTCTCCTGCTTTATGGCAGCCCATCGGCTGGTTTCCCTGATGCCCCTCTCTAGGTATTCAAGGCTAAAGCTTACGAACTCATCAGAGGTTTGATACTCCTTAATGATTGTCTCTGAAGCATCTTCCAAGGCAGCCTTAACGGCAGTATCAACTTTGGACTGAAGGCTATTATCATTTTCCTTCAAAGCCTTGGCATGATCATTTTTCATTTGGGATATCTTGTTACACTTATCCTTTAGACTATTATTTAAATCTTCAATTTGCTTGTTCAGACCTTCCTCAAGATTCGCAACATCTCTGCCCTTCGGGATCAGAGGCAGCCTCATCATAGTATAGTCACCTAGACAATGAAGAGAGAGAGCACTCTGTAATAAGAAGAATCAGACATATTAGTAACAATGAATAGCCAAGATCAGAGATAACATGAGAAAAATTTCAAATAAGTACATGGACTTCCCTATGAACTGCAAACTCTACCAGCAGAGGGACATCCATCGAATGAAGAAAGTTCTTATCATCCTCGATCATTGTGTGGAAGAGGGCATAAGAAGCTCGGGCACTATTGCCACTGAGGCTGTCACTAATTTTCAGGTGAGAAAGTCGAGCGGATAAGGCATCGTCTGAGGATATTGGTATTCCACGCTCAGTATTCTGAGCTTTGTTGGGCCTTGTATGGGAAGGGTATGTACGTGCCCTCCTCTTCTTTGATGTCTCAGTAGGAGATTTTCCCTTTTTTGTGGGGGCAAGGGGTGGCACAGTCTTTCCACCACGCTTCTGTAGTAGTTTTGTGATGCTGGGAGCAGACATATTCCAGAGGTCTTCAGAAACTTTTTCTGGATTCTCTTTAAAAATTAAACATCGGAGGTAGAGGATCAGAGACATGAAATTGACAAGACTAGAGTTAGTGTAAAATTATTTTTTTAGAACAGTTACAAAGCTCGACCAACGGCCCACTTCTAAGACCCGTATGATACAGATAGTAAGGGTTCATCAGATGCTCGTATTTGACAAGGCGACCATCTTTGCCCTGACTACGAAGATCCTCAACATTCCTATGATTATCTTGGCTCAACCCAGGGTCTGTTTTAGCCGAGAAAGAGGCCTTGGCCCACCTTAGAGGTGTCCTCGGAAGAAATGTTCCACAAGCCTCGTTAGGACTAAACTCCCAATCCATTGAGGCAAAGAAGAACTGAGGCTTCCAGTTATGGTTCGAGATCTGAGTTACCAGCAACATCTTCTTCTCAGACATCCTGGATACAAAGTTATAGTATCCATGGTGATTTTTAGGGGATGAGGTTATGTAAAAAGCTAAGAATACCCTAACTGTAAGGTCGGTGTGATGAACCACCTTCCAGAGTACAATGGCCCCAACCAAGACCCTCTAGGTATTGGGGGAAATCTGAGAAGGAGCGAGGTTGATATAAGAAAAATTATCTCGGATAGTGGGGTGAATAGGGAGACGGAAGCCGAGTTTGAACATCTGCTCATACACACATAGTTCTCCCTCTCGGCCTTTAAAACTCCTCTCATCCTTTAAGGGTTTTCTTAAGTTAACGGATAAAGGAATGGCATACAGATGTCTAAAGATGAGAAGATCATATTCAGTGATAGAAGACTTAGGACCATCAACCTTAGAAGTATCAAGTTCACTCCCTTCATCATCAACATTACCATAAATAGGTTGAGTCAAAGCCTCAGAGGGGGCACAATGAGGGAACATCTTCGCAAACTCAGCACCGATAGAAGCCAATAGAGGAATAGCATCGATAGGAAGGGGAATTTCCACACTGGGTCCTAAGATTCCAACTGACGAGGACCTACGAGAAGTGCTAGCCTCTTTGTGGGATGAGGAACGGTCAGAAACCTCTACGTCCTTAGAGGCTACACTTCCCTTGGGGGAGCAATCCATAGCCTCTTGGAAAGAGTCTACAGACTCAACAGCCTCAGAGGTGGACATGGGGTCTGAAGAAGATGATTCAGACATTGGCTCAGGAACCTCAGGGACTTTCGTAGATTCAGAAGGCCCAGGGTATATGACCTTTAAGGGTAGAGTAAAGATTGGTCTGAGGGGAAATGCCTCAGCCCTACGAGCCTCCTCCTGGGCTAACTCTATCTACCTAATCTTTTCAAAGGTCTTCTCATGTATAGATGGGAACTCTTCTATAAGTTGGTACAAGGGTCTGAGCATATGGAAGATGACACAACACATAAGGTAAGGACTCAAACTATAAATAGGTACACAACTTATAAAACCCAAATTAATGATCAAAGGGTGGAAGTTGAAAGGTATCAAATAAAGAACACTAAGAATAACCTAAGTTAGGTCACTGAAGAAGATGAGCGGAAGGTCACCGAAAAACTTAAAAAAAGGAAGTTTGTGGCTAAAACTACCTCAGAATAACCTGGGATGGCCCTAGTGCTACTCAACCACTGCAGTCCTAGCCCTACAACCACTTGACAGTGGTGGAAACCCTCACTGGAAAAAAGGGAAGGTCGTCAAAAAAATAAAAAAACCAACAAAAAATAATGTTATGCGCAAATATACCCAGAAAAGGGGAGAACAAGGGTCAAAGGAGGTTACCTGAGCAATGAAGAGTGAAGAACAAAGACTTATAAGCCCAAGACGTGCAGTAAACCAGAGAAGTGATCAAATTTTTGGCTATGGAGGATTTATGGGGTTTTGTAGTAAAGAAAGCATTGGTAGGATAAGTGAGGAAAAAAAGAATTGAGGAAAGAGAAATAGTTTTTAAACCTTCTCAATGATGAGGCATAACTTCCAATGACCTCATCATTACCTTAGGAAATCCAAAGGATGACGCCATAACGGTCATATTTTGGGGAAAATGCTAATCACTTCAGTGAATGACATGTGTCAAAGGCATCACTCCAAACCCTAAGTTATCAAAATGTCCCTTCATTAGCCTGACTTTTATACCCTCCAGTCACCCACTCACATAAGAGACTAAGGGCTAAGGGTGATTGATATGCCCAAAGTGTACCCTCATACTCAGGGTCACTAACCTCGGCCTATCTCACAGCCGAGTTGACAGGAGGCCTACAACATCCACCGGGAAGGTCGTCTTCTACAAGCTCATCTCGTCATTATCCAACTTTGGCTAGTCAGCAGCTGATGTTAGCAGCACCTTATGGGGTTAGGTTATTGCCAACATCGTACTCTTCTTGAGTCGAATTTACATCCTACCTCATGCCCAACCTTGACCAGTCTTCCTGGTTGAGGTCATCATGGTTATTGATAAGACAAAGCAACACTATCGAACTTCATCAACCTCATACTCGGCCAAGCCGAGGTTACAGCAGTTAATGGCATAAGTCCGATCACATGTAAGAACAAGGAAGGCTTGGGATACGTGAGCAAATAAGTTATAACCGAATTATTCCCCTCACGTGAGGGAATATTTTGGTCATCATTATCTACATGAGATCAGCCCAGTGTTGACAGAATACTAGTTCGATCCTCATACACATGGTCATTGCATGCTTGGGGGATACATTACACCCCCAAGCACTATATATAGAGATCTTCCTCTACCTTATAAAAGTATTGATAATTGTAACCCTAGCTGGAACTCTGCTAGTATACATAGTAGAGAGAGAAAGTGAGAGATTGTATCACAAGCCATTAGTGCCCTCATTATAGTGAAATTGCTAACACACACACAGTGGATGTAGGCCAGATTGGCTGAACCACTATACATCATAGTCTTTATTCCTCTTCTCCTCACCTCCCTCTAAAAGATATTTACTCTTGTACTGCCATTGTTATTTCTAGTTCAAGTTTATCAACACCTCATACTAGTGGTGTTGATTAGAGCATCATCAATGACCCTATGGAACCATAACGATGCACTCATGTGCCGGATTTTCTCGTCAAGCCTGGACGATGTTGCCCAAAAATGGTTTGAGAATATCCCTCAAAGATCCATCAGGAACTTCATGTCTCTAGCCGAGCGCATCTCGCTTTATTATAATCAGCTCTCATCTGAAGAGGATGGATGCTTTGCAAAAAATGAAGAAAAAACCTCAGGAGAATCTCATAAATTATACACAAAGATACTGGGAGGTGTTCAACGAAGTCGAGGATTCCTCAAAGAAGATCATGGTAGCATCCTTCAAGATGGGCTTGCCCTTATCTCCTACATCAGTCCCTCACTAAGAAGGAGGCCATGACCGTCAACAACTTGATGGCCTGTATCGAGAAATACACTAAAGTCGAAGACGTGACCCATCCTAGTGTAGGAAAAAATGGTGGCACCAAGGTTGTTGGTAAGGGGGCAAAAAAAGTGACGCTCAAAAGAAATGTAAAAAGAACGGGGACCAAAGTGGCCCCAAGAGTGGGAACAAAGGCGACGCCTCGAAGGCATTCCAAGCCATAAATACCGTCTTCAGAGAACTGATCTATAAGATCCTCGCAAAAATCAAAGACGAAGTATTTATTAAGTGGCCCAAGAAGATGGGTGGAGACCCCTAAAAGAGGAATTACGCATTGAGATGTGCATTTCACAAGGAAGGCGGGCAAAAAACCAAGCACTGCAAGGCCCTGAAGTCCCACCTCGAACAACTATATCAAGCTGGAAACTTAAATGAATTCATAAAGAAGAAGGAAGAGATGGTAGCTGCAAATGGAAATCAGAAGCCTGATAATGTTTTCCAAGAAGATGTCATCCACGAGTTCGCAGTAATTCATGGGACGTCCGACCTCAAGTAGATTCAAGGGAACGTAGCTCGAATGGAAGTGAAAAATTTGACAGTAGTAATGCAAGCTTTTCAGATTGATCCAGCCAAAACCCAAGATGGGAAGTGTCAACGTCTAGAGAAAATCATCTACAACAACCATATCGTGTTCACAGATGAGGATTTGATGGGAGTAACAGCTCCACACCATGACGCATTGGTCATTACACTCAGGATAGCTAACTTTGACATCGATAGGTTACTCATCGACGAAGGCAGCTCATCCGAAGTGATGTACCTCGAGCTATTTAGAAAGCTGTAGTTAAGCATTGTCGACCTAAGGGACGTGTTGCTTTGGTTGGCTTTGTGGGAAAGATAATAATCCCCTTGGGAAAGTTCGTCCTACCGGTAAGGGTAGGAAGCATCTTGAAGATGATTGGATTTCTTATGGTTGAAATTGATTCACCTTACCAAGCCATCCTCGATAGAGGATGGATGCACGCGATGAAGGCCGTCTCATCGAACTATCATCAAAAGTTAAAATGTGTGATAGATAACGGAGTTTTTGAAATTTTTGGAGATCAAGCAATGGCAAGAAATTTCCTCATAGCGGTTATACGCCGTAAACAAGAGAAAAAAGTGGAAGAAGAGAGAAATAAATACGAAGAATAGGAGAGGCTAATGCCCTCCAAATAGCAGTTAAGATATGGAAGACCAGGAGTGGAGGAGACCAGGCTCCTCCCCTCTGAGAGGGTCACCGAGGACCTGGAAGAAGTCGCATCCAGGAGTGGCTTAACTGAGAGAACATTTTTTATTAGAACATCCCTTACTGATCGTGAGAAGAAGGAATTGGTCACCCTCTTTCGGAGAGATTCAAACGTTTTCGCATGGGATCCCTATAAGCTACCCGAAATCGATCCTAGCATTACTTGCCACTGATTACACGTGGATCCATCCTTCAAAACAGTTATACAGAAAGTCCACCGAACAGCTCCAAAAAAGTCTAAAGTAGTGGATAAGGAAGTGGAGAAGTTATTGAATGCAGGTTCCATATAGGAAGTTCAGTTCCCCAAATGGTTATCAAACCCAGTAATTGTCCCTAAGAGCAATGGGAAGTGGACAGTCTGTATCGACTTCACCGATCTCAATAGGGCTTTCCCCAAGGACAGCTTCCCCCTGCCAAAGATTGACTAGCTGGTGGATGCAACATCAGCTCATGAAAGAATGAGCTTCTTGGACGCATATTTAGAATATCACAAGATCCCTTTGCACGAGTCAGATCTAGATAAGATCGCCTTCATCACCACTGTTGGCTTATTTTATTACAAAGTTAAGCCCTTCAAAATTAAGAACGCAGGAGCAACTTATCAGTGGTTGGTTACCAGGATGTTTAAGGACCAAGTGGGAGACACCATGGAAGTGTATATCGATGATATGCCCGTCAAGAGCAAGATCATAGACGACCACCTCTCCGACCTAGCAAGGACCTTTAAAATCCGCAGGAAGTACCGAATGAAACTTAACGCAAATAAGTGTTCTTTCGACGTCCAGTTTGGAAAATTACTTGGATACTTGGTCAGCGAGAGAGGTATAGAAACTAATCCCAACCAAATAGATGCTATCAATAGGGTGTAATCCCCTTGAACTATAAGAGATGTCCAGAAGCTCACAGGAATGGTCGCTGCCCTAAATCGGTTCATCTCTAAATTTTTAGAAAAATGCTAGTCGTTCTTCTAGTTTCTGAACAAAACTAAGAGCATGGTGTATAATGAGGATTGCTCCAAGGACCTAGAAGAGCTTAAAGCCTACCTCAGCAAGCCCCATTTGCTCATAATCCCCAGAGAAAAAAATTCCTTATATCTCTACCTTGCAGCATCTGATCATGCTATAAGCTCTGCCTTGGTATGTGAGAAAGAGGGGAGCCAGCATCCGGTCTACTATGCAAGCAAGACTCTTTTAGATGTCGAGCAGCGGTACCTACCACTGGAGAAGCTAGCCTTTGTACTGGTGGTAGACTCAAGAAAACTGAAGCACTATTTTGAGGCCCAATCCATCTTTGTAGTTACTTCACACCCCCTCAAAGTTATACTGAGGAAAGCAGACCTCTTAGGCCGACTATCTAAGCGGTCGATTGATCTCGAAAGATTTTACATTCATTTTCAACCAAGCACTGCTATCAAGGGGCAGGTACTCACCGATTTCATTGCCGAGTTCACAAGAGAACAACCTTATGATCAACCCGAGACCAATCATCCAACATAAGTTTCATAATAATAAGGCGTCTGGAAGTTATATATTGATGGAGCCTCTAATTCCATAGGGGCATGAGTAGGCATCGTGCTAGTTACCCCTGAAGACACAGTGCTCGATCAAGGAATCAAGATTAAATTTCAAGCCCCCAACAATAAAGCAGAGTATGAAGCACTAATCGCTAGTTTACGAAAGGCACAGTTTCTTGGGGTAAGACACCTTCAAGTTTTTGGTGACTCACAACTGGTCTCTAACCAAATAAGTAGCAATTTCCATGCAAAATACAAAAGGATGGTAGCCTATCTCGCCATTGTGAAAAGGTTAATGGCCAACTTTGACCACGTCAATGTTCAGCAGTTTCCTATGGGATAAAATAGCTATGCCAATGCCCTAGCAACTCTAAGCTCAGCGGTTGAATCTGAATTAATGAGAACAATTCAAATCAATTTCCTTTCACAATCTAGCATCAACTAAAGAACCGAATTTCCATGTTCTCCATATAGAGAAAGCTCCCAACTAGATGAACCCCATAGGTTACATGCAAATTGACGTACTGCCAAGTGATAAGAAGATCGCCCATCAGATAAGATTCAAATTTATCCGATTTCACTTATCTCTTGAGGGAAAACTATACAAAAGATCCTTCATAGGTCCATACCTACAGTGTGTTCATCCATAGGACATCGAAAAATTCCTACATAAGCTTTATGAAGGAACTTGTGGAAGCCATATAGGAGGAAGGTCGCTAACCTTTCGAGCAATGAAGGAAGGATACTGGTGGCCATACATGCAGAAGGAAGCTGGAATCTATGCTCAAAAGTGTGAAAAATGCCAAATGCATGCACCTATGGTCCACCATCTTGCTAGTGACCTAAACTCACTTATCAGCCTATGGCCCTTCGCCCAGTGGGGTTTGGACATCGTAGGCCCTTTGCCAACTGCTGCCAAAAATTGAAAGTATCTTTTGGTCGCCATAGACTACTTCACTAAGTGGATATAGTCAGAACCACTAGCAAACATCAGAGACACAGACATGATGAGGTTCATATGGAGAAATATCATTACTCGCTTCGGGATACCCAGGGAAATCATCACTGACAACGGTACCCAATTCGAGAGTGGACTCTTCTAAATATTTTGTAGTGACCATGGAATCAGGACCTACTTCATCTATGTGGCATACCTTCGAAACAATGGTCAAGCTTAGGCTTCCAATAAAACAGTGATTGATGGACTAAATAAGTGCCTAGAGCGAGCCAAAGGAGCATGGGTAAACGAACTACCCCATATCCTCTAGGCCTATCGCACCACCCCAAGGCGAGCAACTGGAGAGACATTGTTTGCACTCACATATGGAATTGAGGTAGTTATTCCATTGGAATTTGGTCTCTCTACTAAGAGGT
This sequence comes from Sambucus nigra, assembly GCA_949130495.1. Lineage (NCBI taxonomy): Eukaryota > Viridiplantae > Streptophyta > Magnoliopsida > Dipsacales > Adoxaceae > Sambucus > Sambucus nigra. The sequence continues at coordinate 176,376,608 of OX422217.1, read as the reverse complement.
CCACACTGAACGATAAGGCCAGAACGATGGAGCATTTTTCGATGAACTTGACTTAGCCAATGAATGGCGAGAATTGGCTCTAGTGTAACTAGCAGCCTACCAGCAACATCTAGCTAAACAATATAATAGTAAAGTCAATCCAAGGAAATTCTAGGTAGGGTACTATGTCCTATGGAAAGTCCTTGGCAGCGCTATGAAGCCATCAGATGGAAAGTTAGGACCGAACTGTGAGGGACCATTTAAGGTGATAAGGGACAACCTGCAGTGAGCTTATCACTTGGAAACGCTGGAGGGTAGGGAGATACCAAGAGCTTAGAATGTTGCCAACCTGAAGAAATTTTACTTCTAGATTTCTCTTTTCATGCACTATTAATTTAGGCAAATTTTTATTTTACAAACTCAATGTTGCTCTCTGTTCATGACTCTGATTAATAAACTTTAATTGGCCTTGGCATTCTATGAGTGTTGGTTTTCTCAAATATATTTTAGTATATGCATCCTTTCCAAGTTACATAGGCTTCACTCTTAATAGGCATAATAAAGATCACAGGTTATAGTAAGTTGGTCAACTTACTCTAGCCAAACGATCCTATATCTAGCCCCTACCATTGCACCACATTGGTCAAAGCATTAGCAGGGCTAACATATAATAACCCTCCTCGGGCCTTTGTTACTAGCACACTTGGCCTCCTAGTTTCCCCCCGACAATAAATAAAGCCCTATAAGGGATCCTTAGTCAATTTGGCCAACCCAATTTGGTCGCCAATATAGTTTGGCCCAAAAAAACCTCCTCGGATGGATTGCCTGCTTACCAGGTATATCCTCTCCATTGACCTATTTAGGCCTAAGGTAGTGTGATGATACAGCCTGAAAGGAAAAGTTATGCAGAATGATATGACTGAAGTGTACTGGACTGGGGGGATATTTATCTAAAAATTATCCATATCTAAGTCATACTTAATCGGCTAGAAGATAACTAGAGATGAGGCCAGTAAAACTAAAAATTAAATAACACACGTTTAGTTAGTAATTTCCCAAACATAAATATTTCATTACACCACTAGATGTATAAACAATTACATGTACCAAAATAAATCAAATCCTAAAGAAACTAGGTCTAAGGGCAAGATAATCAGCTACCCATGCTCTTCGACCATCATCTGGGTGAGGGATGAATTCTTCTTTAACATCGCCCGAGTTTGGCTTCAGTAGGTGTCTTGGGATTGCATCTATTGGGATCTAGTGATCATCTCTTTTGAATGGATTTGGCTTTAGAGTTGAAGGTGTAATCTCATGTCTATACCAAAGGACGGAGTTCTTAGGAACCTTTAACTCCCTAAGGGAACTCATCCACCCTCTAATAAAGGATAGCTCCGCAACCTCCTTTAACCTTTTGGGAGCATCTGTCCAGCCCTGGTCATATCCATCTGCCCATACCTGTCGAGGACCTTTTTTGAACAAGTGCCTTAGTAGGGTGACATCCCTTTGAAGCCCAGCGGTTGTCACGTACGCCCTACGAACATCTCCCCGTAGTTCGGCAATCTCCCTAGTTGAACCACTGTCATCAGGCCCATCTCACTACCTAGTTGATGAAGAAGAACCTCGTACGACTTGAGGAGCGATGCTCTGTGCATTCTCCCTAAGGCGTGTAACTTCCCTCCTTAAAGCATCATTCTCCTGTTGCAGTATTTATCCAACTTGATTGATCTCAGAGGCATCCAAAAGTGTAGCCTTCAAAGCATCCATTTCTTCTTTAACAGAGGCACCGACCTCCTCCATCTCCTCAAGTCTATCATTCAACTTGGCAACTAGCTCGGACTGGTCTTTGTAGCCCTATTTCCTTGATTTGAGAGACTTACAGATTTTTACGAAGGCACAGTGAACTTGGTCACTCACGTCGGTACCAAGAATTTAGCCTAGGCAAGAGGTAACAGGAATATATTCGTCAAGGTAAAAAAACTAAAAATCACAAAGGCACGAAAAGTAAATATATCAGAAGGTGCAAAAATCCAAAATTTCTTTATTTGATTAAAATCGACCCTAGTCGGGTACAAGTACATTGATCAAAAAGAAGAAAAAATAAGAACACAAAAATATAAGGGAAATCCTAGGAGACTAATTGGCAACCTCGAGCTGCTCAGAAGGGGCTGGCTATTTTCCTTTATTAACAGCGGACTCGCTCGTCCTAGTTCCACATACACCTCCCCCAATCGAAGCAAAGCCCTCTCCTTGATCAACAGGAGAACTAGTAGCAATGGGGCCTTCACCAATTTGAGCAACTGGAACCCCTTCCTCAATAACAGGAGTAGGCACATCCTCTATAACTGGTTTAGGACCTAGGTTATTCTCATCAAAAAGAGGGGAATTAATAGCCACCTCGGCAGCAAGCAGATCCATATCCTAACCCCTTTGAAGTTGGAACGGCTAATGTAACCAATTTGAACTTCGACATCGTCGTACGCTGCCGCCCATCCATCATTGTAAGCACTCTCCTTAATGGAGGAAACCTCAGACTTTACCTTTTTCACCTCCTCGATAAGCATCTTGTTCTCTTTGGTGACTGCCATTTTGTTCGCCACAACTAGGCCATGAAACTCTCGCAACTCCCAAAGTTCCTTGGTCGCTGCTTCTTTCTCCTTATCAAAAGAGGCCCTATACTCTATAAGGGCACACTCAGAGGACTTCTAAGACTCACTAGGAACTTTTAAGCTCGCCTCGAGATCATAATTCCTCCTCACTAGCTCGTCGCAATTGTAGTCAAGAACGGTATAGTTAGACAAGAATTGCAGAGAAAGATGGAATATGAGTAAAAAGAATATAAGGGGAACTAAAAAAAATAGAGGAAAGAATGAATAGACTTACCAATGCAAGACCCTTACTTTCCTTCAAGGATAACTAGTCAAGTCCCATTTTTTATGACCGCTAGCGGTCCTTTGCCAGAACTGACCTCTCGATCATCGCAGGAGTGAACCGAGGGGTCAAAGCCATAGAGGCTCCCTCGGTTAGGATAAACACAGGAACCAAAATATCCTATGACTTTTTCATCCTCGCCTCCTCTTTTTTTCTCTCTTCCCCTCTCTTCCCCTCTCTTCCCCTCTTTCAGCCTCCATTCACTTTATCTCTTCTTATCTTTTTCTCTCATTCTCTCTCCTCAACTCATCATCTTTTTTCTTCCTCTCTTTTTTATGTGCTGCGATCTTGGAACCACTGGCTGTATCCCCAGACCCGGGCTTTTGTATCTTTAACATATGCGACAGCAGAACATCATCATCATTATCATCAATGATTAGATTTTTCCTCCTTGGGGGAGACATATCCTCCCTACTCAATCTCTCTGAACCTGATTTCGAGAAGGAAGTTCCCTCACCAGATCCTGCCTTACCACCACCTCTAGTAGCACCAGACTCCGAACTTCTCTCCTTCTCTTCATCTAGGTCGATAGGTTGAGGAGGACCTTTTTAATCCTCTTATTCCTATGAGATGTTAAGCTGAGGAATATAACCAACTGGGCAGGCAATGAAGATGGAGGTAGTGTTCTTATATTCCATTAAAAAAGCAGCCAATCTCGAATGTGCCTTCTACAATGGAGTCTCGTATATTCCAAGCCTTAAGTAACTCAGTAGCATTAATCTCTTGGAGAGAAGGCTCCTAATTATTGGACTTTGCTGCAAAGAAAGAAGGAAAACATTAAAGAAAGAACACATTATAGCAACAATGAAAAGATAAAGAGATTGAGAAATAACCTATATATTCCTCTCCATAGGTCAGAATTCGAGGCCCCGTGTACCTCGCACCTCCTACCTGAGGAGGGAACTGCCAGTTCCTAGCTATAAATCCTTTAGTCCAATAATATTTATGGGAATCGGGTAGGTTAACTACCAACACCCTATCCGGACTCCTCGCTTTCAGATAAAGAAAACACGAGCTGGTGCGAGAAAAGGAATAGCAAAAACAAATTTCAACCAAGCCTAATTTAGTTCCATAGAGTTGGTTTATTCTATGAACACCATTGACAATCTTCCAGACGTTTGGAGAACATTGAGCTGGGACTATATCGAAATATTGAAAGAAATGTAAAAAGAGACGATTTTGTGGAAGGTTAAACCCCCTGGGACAGCAAAATAAAGTGAATCCAGCGCCCATCCTCAACGTCTCAAACGTTACGAGGAACAAGGGCACACTCAATATCCACCCAGTTGGGGATATTATCTCATTTCCTAAATTCATATAGAGACTTGTTGTCTATCTTCTCCATATACAAACCCTAATTACAGTAGCAAAGAAAGAAAGGCAGAAAAAGAAGAAAATTGGAAACTTACACAGTAAGGGTTAGCCTGAGGCGATGCTAGGCCAAGGGTAAATAAAGATGAGGGACAGAAACTAGCTTGAAGATGATAAGAACAAGCCAAAGAACAAGAAGAAGCTTTAAAGAGCAAGAGACTATTTGAGATGGAAAGAGTTTAAAGTGACGATGATGATCGTCTAACTCAACAGTTTAAACCTTCCAATGATGATTCACTCTGATCGGAGAAGATTTGCCTCCTAAATCTCCTGTAAAGAGACGTTTCGCACCCCAAACTTGTTATAATCCAAAATAGTGCAACCTGGAAGGAATCGGAATCAATGTTTAAAATTTTTGAGACCAAGTTGTGACCCTAAAATTTTAGGGGCAATTGTGGGTACCTTCTTTATCTTTTAGGCCCAATTGAGTAGCCGAACAAAGCCCAACTAAAAATAAAATATGTCCATCCCAAATTATGGGATGCTCTAAATAACAGTTAGAATTGAGGATTTGACCCATTCTATCCCCAAAAATCTCGGAGGAGATATTCAGAGGATAGTGGGCTAACTGGTAGGTATTAGCGCCCCTCTATCTTTTATGGAATATATATTGTACCCCTGGCCCGGGACAAGGGGCATACAGAAAAACCTCTCTTGAGAGTTACTTAACATAACAATAGACCTCTCCATGGACATAGGCAATTTGCCGAACCACGTACATCTTTGTGTTGTGTGATTGTGATCTTTGTTGTTCTTCCTTTCCTGGTGATTATCTTTCATTATTATTTGTGTTGAAATATTTGTCACCATAATAATTATCAACTTGATCGCGTGCCGTTTGGCACTAACTTACTTTTCGGGCTAATCTTTTTTTACTTTACCGTCGAGGACACGAATTAAACCCTCACCAAACTAGCGTGATAAGCCCAAACCAACACCGATGTTGAAAGATTCAATACCGACCTCACCACGTCACTCCCGAAAGTAACCTTGAATCTAGAGCTCTAATACCACTTGTAATGCCCCAACCCGGATTTATAGGTCACCCATAGTCAACCTGGTCCAACCCGAGCATTAAGTGTGAGGTGAAATAAAACAACCTATGTAATGTTTCTAGTCTAGTTTTAATTTTAATTAACATTTCACTTGTTTCGCGTAAGATTCCAATTTCTTGTCAAACTACGTGAGGAACTTGTGGGAAGCACCTGCAGAGTCTAATAATACAGAGCTACTAATGTAAAATTAAATAAAATACTTACCTGTACAATACTATCAAAATATAAACCCGCAGCAAACCTGTCGTAACAAAATGAGGGTGTGAACCAATGCCCAATAGGAATATACAAATGTAGTATAGAAACGAACGGCAGAAGGGAGACACTAACACTTTATACCTACGTACTCTTGCAGCTACCTTATGCATATATATACACATACATATACGTAATGCATGAAATGAGTTTACATCTGAAGACCTTGTGTATCTCGATTAATTTACCTTAATCTCAAAAAAGGCTTCTTTTTTCTTAACTTGGCATTTACCCCTCTATTTAACGCACAAGGTTAAATACTTGAACAACTACACTTGGTTTGACCAAAATTACATTTTTTATTTTAACCAATCCACATTAGTATTTTCGTTGAAATTCACCCTTTCAACACACGAACATCGTGTTAGAAAATACTTATTTATCCCTGAAAACCGTTCATAATGTGCCCTTGTGCTAATTATGGGTTTGACCACTTAAGTTTATTAACCTCCCGTTTACCCACTTACATTACCTTTTCTTTAGCATAGGGACGTTAATCAATGTACATATTTACTTGTACATTTTAACTTTTATCGGAATATATATTTGTGGTGACAAAAATCTCAACACAAATAATTAATGAAGGAAAACACGCACCAAGATAATTAGAGCAGCAATAATTACAATCACAATCACACAACACAAGAATATATGTGGTTCGGAAAATTGCCTACGTCCACAGAGAGGTTTAGTGTTGTATTTAAGTAACTCTCGATAAATTTTTTCATATTCCCTTATGCCCCAGGCCAGGGGTACAATATATACTCAACTAAGAGAGAGAGAGAGTGTTGGTAACCAACACGTTAACCGAGTATCCCTTCAATATCTCATCCGATATTTTTAGGAATGGACTTGGTCATATCCTTTCGTTATTCAAGACACATAAGTTGGGTCAGTGTCTTTCATTTTCTATTTGGGTTTGGCCAACTACTTTTATGGGCTTGTTCGACAAAAGGGTACCCACAATAGCCCTAAAATCTTTGGGGCCATAAGTGGGCTCATAAATTTTAAGTAACATCTACGGTCTTGCTCTGATGGCACTACTGTCATTTCTGGAATTGATAGGGGCGTGAATCATCATTTTGCGGTAAGTTTAGGAGACATATCTTCTTCGATTGTTGTGCACTAGCATTTAGGGTTTTAAATCGAGGTGCTGGATGATTCGCTTCATCACTTCAACGTCTTTCTTTCTCTCACTTCAAAACCGTCATTTAATCTCAAGCTCCCTCTTGCTTTCAAGCTTGTTCTTCATCGATCAAAAGATATTTCTTGCTTTTTGTCCTTATCCACCTGTGGTTTCTCATCATTTCAAACTTCATTTTTTTCCTTGTAAGTTCCCAGTCCCTTCTTTTTCTGCATTTCCTTTTGTCATTTTTCTTTCCACTGTAGCTAGGGTTTTCTTCATGGCAGGGATAAACAACAAATCTCTGGTAGAATTTAGGAAATGTTATAATATTCCTGACTAGGTGGATATTGAGTGCGCCTCTTTCCCTAGTAATGTCTGTAACATAGAGGATGGCCATTGGATTCATGTTCTTTTATTCTCTCAAGGGGGTTTAACTTTTCTCCCAAATTGCCTGTTCTTACACTTCTTTCAGTACTTCGATATAGTCCCAGCCCAGTGTTCTCCAAACGTTTGGAAATTTATAAATGGCATCCATATATTAAACCAACTCTATGGCACTAATTTAGGTTTAGTTGAAATCTGCTTTTGTTATACCTTTTCTCGTACTAGCTCTGGTCTTATCTATTTCAAATCGAGGAGTCTGGACAGGGTGTTAGTAGTGATCCTACTTGATTCCCATAAAGACTTCTGGTTTGAGGGATTTATCACTAGGAACTGGAAATTCCCTCCCCAAGTAGGGGGAGTAAGGTACAGGGGACCTCGAATCCCTACTTATGGGGAGGAATGCATAGGTTATTGTTCAATCTTGTTGCTTTTTTATTGTTACTCTAATGGGTTCTTCCTCTAATATTTTTGTTTCTTTTTCAGTGAAGTCAAAGAATTAAGAGTCCACTCTTCACAAGATCCGTACTAATGAGTTAATCAAAGCTTAGGAGATTAGGGACTCAATTGTAGAAGGTGAACATCCCAGTTCAACTTCCTTCTTGTTAGAATATAAGAACACTACCTCCAGCTTCATCGCTCGTCCAGTTGACTCCATCCCTCATCTTTATATCCTATAGGCAAAAGAAGAGGAAGAAGGTTCTCTCTAACACATCGAGATAGACGATAAAGAGGAGAGAAACTCAGAGTCTGGTACTACAATAGGTGATATAGGTGGTAGTAGTGAAGTAGGGTCTAGTGAGGAGGGATCCATCGAGGAAGAGTCTAGTGGAGAGAGGTCCAGTGAGGAGAGATCTAGCTCAGGAGGTTCTAGGTCAGGGAGATCTAGCAAGGAATACATGGCTCCCCCAGAAGACCAAACTTTATCCGTGATGACGATGATGATGTCATGTTATCCAACAGGTTGAAGATCCAGAAGACAAGGTCTAGGGATACTACTTGTGGTTCTCAAACAGTAACTCATGAGAAAGAGTTAGAGAGGAAGAAGAAAGAAGAAGAGGAGAGAGAGAGAAAGAGAGAGAGAGAGAGAGAGAGAGAGAGAGAGAGAGAGAGAGAGAGAGAGAGAGAGAGAGAGGAGGAGTAAGAGAGTAAGAGATCATAGGCTTCCTTTGTGCATGTGGTTGTCCCAGCCGAGGGGGCCTCTGTTGCTTTAGCCCCTTAGCTTGCTCCCATGATGCTTGAAAGAGAAGTGTTGACGGTGGACAGCGAGCGGTCTTCAAAGATGGGACCAGACCAGTTAGCCTTTAAGGAAGATCAGGGGCTTGCTTTGGTAAGGCCATTTACTTTTTTTCTCTATCTCTTTTAATTTTTTCATACTCTTTAACTCACATTTGTTTCTTCCTGTAGTTTTGGTCTGACTATACCATCCTCCGTCGCAGTCGAGATGGGCTGGCGAGGAGGAACGCTAAGCTCAAGGGGAGCTTGAAGGCTTCTCCGGAGGCCCAGAAGTCCTCTGAGAAAGCTCTCACAGAGACTGAGGATTTTTTTACCAATGAGAGGGCTGGGGAGACTAAGGATCTGAAAGAACTCCATGAAGCTTATGAGCTGGTCGTGGCGAGCAAACTAGCCATCACAGATGAAAATAAAGGGCCCACTGAGAAGGTAAAGAGTCTAAGGGAAGAAGTGACCACTATTAGAGAGAGTGGATACAATGAGGGTTAGGAAGAAGCCTATGAAGATGCTGAGAACTAGATTGACTACATCAGTCGGGCAAACCTAAAGAAAGGATGGGACCGTTGCCTGGTTGCTATTGGATATGTCACTAATTCTCCTCTGTTCAGCGAGCATAATCCTGTCCCCAAGACCATTATTGAAGACGATGTCCCAGCTGCTCGGACTGGTGAGGAATTTTCTACTGCTAATGTTCTTGTTGCTCCTTCTGCCCCTACTGCTCCTGCTAGTGACCAGGGAATAAACCTTGCCCCAGTTGAGGGAGGTGTGGTTGGTGATGAGACAGGCGAGGCCGCTGCTAATAAGGGGAAGGAGCCAGACACTTCTGAGCAGGTCAATGTTACCAACTAGTCTTTTAGGGCTCATTTTGTATTTTTTTTCTTTTTCTTCCATTCACTCAATGTATTGTATCTGGCTAGTGCCAATTTTAATGGAATGAAGAAATTCCTTTTCCAACATTTTCTAATATATGTATTCTACGTGCTCTTATGCTCTGTAGTTTGTCGATCTTGATGATTATATCCCTGGTACCTCTCGCCTAGGTCAAATTCTTGGTTCTAATATGAGCGACTAAGTTCACCCAGCTTTTATCAAAATCTGCAGATCTCTTAGGGCAAGAAATCCGGACTGCAAAGATCAGTCTGAACTGGTTGTCAAGCTTAAGGATCGACTTTCATAGATGGAAGAGATTGGTTCCTTTGTTCAAAAAGAGGTGAATGCTCTAAACGCTATGCTTTTGGATGCATATGAGATTAACCAGGTTGGGGAAGTGATACAGTAAGAGAATGATTCTTTAAGGAGGAAAGTTGCACGCCTTAGGGAGAACGCGTCGAGCATTACTCCTGTAGTTATGCAAGGTTATTCTTCTTCATCCATGCAGCGAGATAGGACTGACTATGTTGGTTTCCAAAGGGATATCTCCGAGCTAAAAGGAGATGTTCGTCAAGCATATGTGATAGCATTTGGGCATCAGAGGGACGTCACCTTACTAAGGCACTTATTCAAAAAAGTCCCTCAGTAGGTGTGGGCAGACGGCTACAACCAAGGCTAGACAGAGGCTCCCATAAAGATATAGGAGGTCGAGGAGCTGGCCTTCATTAGAGGGTGGTTAAGTGCCCTCAGGGAGTTAATGGTGCCCAAGAATTCCGCCCTCTAGTACAGGCATGGGATCAATTCCTCTTCCTTAGAAATAAATACATTCAAAAGGTATGATTACTGGACCCCAATAGATTCTATCCTAAGCCATCTTCTAGAGCCAATCTCGGAGGAGTTTGAGGGGGATTTTTCACCCCATCCTGATGATGGTCAAAGAGCGCGAGTAGCTGACTACCTTGCTCAGCGACCTGGACCACCTTAGGATTTGATTTATTTTCTTACTGATGCACATGAAACTATGTAACCTTTAGCAATAAAATAATTATGTTTTGGGCCAAGGCTGAATTCACATATGTTTTCTTATTTCCAATTTATTAGTAACCTCTAGTTATCTTGGGCATCTAGGTCGACTATATATGACTTTGAGTTTATTTTCAAATGAGTATTATCCTAGTCCAGTATGCCTTAGTCATACATTTTCTCCTTAATTTACCGTTTAGTTCGTGTCGTCACGTTGCCTTAGGCCTAAGTAAGGTGATGGCGAGGATGCACCTGATTATTGAGCACTCCGCCCGAGCAGGATTTTAGAGCCAAAATATGTTGATGACCAACTTGGGTTGGTTATGCTACCTAAGGATCCCTTGTAGGTGTTCATTTATTGTCGGAGAAACCTAGGAGGCCAATTATTTTATGAATAACGGCCTGAGGAGGGATATTATGTGTCAACCCTGCTAACTATGCTTTAGGAAAGTTGAGCCAATATAAACCCAACCACTGTGGTGCAATCATAAGAGGAAGAGCAAGTTAATGAACTTACTGTAATCCATGATCTATACCATATAAGTTATAAAAGTGAAGCCTATAACTTAGAAATGGTGCATATATTTGAGATAACCAATACATATAGAATGCCAGGGCCAATCGATCTTTATTAATCAAAGTCAGTAAGAGAGAGAAACATTAATTTGTAAATGAAAATTTTCTTAAACTAATGGTGCATAGATAGAGAAATCTAGAAGTAGAATTTCTTCAGGTCAACCGCATTCCAAGCTCTTGGTATCTCCCTGCCCTCCAGCATTTTCAAGTGATAGACTCCTTATAGGTCATCTCTTACTATTTTTAATGGTCCTTCCCAGTTCGATCACAGCTTGCCATATGATGGTTTCACAGCACTGCCAAGGACCTTCATTAGTACGTAATCCCCAATTTGAAATTTCCTTGGGTTGACTTTCTAGTTTTACTGCTTGGCTAGTTGCTACTGGTAGGATGCCAGTTTAACTAGAGCCAATTCACATCGTTCATTGACTAAGTCAAGTTCCATGAAAAATGCTTCATCATTGTGGCCTTGATCGACCAATGTAGACCTCAAGGTTGAGAAACCAACTTCTAGTGGAATAACTGCCTCCATTCCATATATGAGTGCAAAGGGTGTTTCCCCAGTTGCATGCCTTGGGGTGGTGCAATAGTCCCAGAGGATGTGGGGCAATTAGTTCTCCCAAGATCTTTTGGCCCATTCCAGCCGCTTATTTGGTCCATCGATCACTGTCATGTTGGAAGCCTCAACTTGACCATTGCTTTTGGGATAGGCTACAGAGCTAAAATGGTGCTTGATTCCATGATCGTCACAAAAGCTTTGGAAAAGGCCATTTTTAAATTGGGTTCCATTATCATTAATGATCGTTCTTGGTATGACAAAGCGAGAATGATGTTTCTCCATATAAACTTCATCATATCTGCGTCCCTGATGTTTAATAGTGGTTATGCCTCTATCCACTTAGTGGAGCAGTCTGTGGCGACGAACAGATACTTCCTATTTCCTGTCGCCGTAGGCAAAGGACCTACGATGTCCAAACCCCACTGTGCGAAGGGCCACATGCTGGTTAGTGACTTTAGATCGCTTGCGGGATAATGGACCATGTGTTAGTGTTTTTGGCATTTCTCGCACTTTTGAACTTAGACTCCAGCATCCTTCTACATGTATGGCCACCAATACCCTTCCTTTATTGCTCGAAATGCCAGCGACCTCCCTCCTACGTGACTTCCACAAATTCCCTCATGGAGTTCGTGCAGAATTTGCTCAACATCTTATAGATGAATGCAATGGAGGTAGGGCCCGGTGAAGGATCTCTTATATAATTTCCAATCAGGAGATAAGTGAAAGCGAGCACCTTTGATTCTTAACTGATGAGACGACCTCTTGTCACTTGGCAATATATCACTTCGTAAGTAGTCTGCGATGGAGCCCCTTCAGCTCGGATCCTTTTTAATACGAAGAACCTATTCGGGATTTAGTGGGTTAGCATTATGATCAATGCAGGGCTGCGAGAGGAAATCTATTTGGATTTTTATTCTCAAGTTAGAGTCTATTGTTAAGATCAGAGTTGTTAAGGTATCCGCATGGGTATTTTGTCCTCTGGGGAACTACTGAACATCCACTTAATCAAAGTTGGCTATTAGTCCCTTTATAACGGCGAGATAAAATGCTATCCTCTAATCCTTTTCATTAGAACCGCTATTTATCTGGTTGGATACCAATTGTGAACACCAAAGACTTGAAGGTGCCTTGCCCTCAATAATTTTACTTTATGCAGTCTGATGATCAGTGCCTCGTATTCTGCCTTTTGTTGGAGGTTTCAAATCCAAGTCTGATTCCCTGCTCAAGTACCGTATTTTTTAGAGTCACTATTACTATGCCTACTCTTGTCCCCTTTGAATTGGAGGCTCCATCAACGTATAAGGTCCAAACACTTGGTCCCTATGAGCTTTCCCTTGATCGGCTTGTTTCTAGCAAATCACAGTGTTATTCTCCTGTGAACTCAGTAATTAAATCAACTACTATATTCCCCTTACAGATGTTCTTGGTTGAAAGTGAATATCAAACCTTTCGAGCTCGGCCGACCACTTCGACAGTTGTCCAGAGAGGTCTTCTTTCCTTAAATCAACCTTGAGGGGGTGCAAAGTAACCATGAAGATAGAATGGGCCTCAAAATAATGCTTCACTATCCTTGAGGAGATCACCAGTGCGTAAGAGAGCTTCTCTAATGGCAGGTATCGCTCCTAGCCTTCTAAAAGAGTCTCTATTGCATAGTAGACTATATGTTGGCTCCCCCCTTTCTCACATATCAAGGTAGAGCTCACATCATGGTCAGATACTATAAGGTAAAGATATAAAGGTTCATTTTCTCTAGGAATCACGAGCAGAGGGGGCCTGCTAAGATAGACTTTGAGTTCTTCTACGGCCCTCGAGCAATTCTCGTTCCATGTCATGCCATTATTTCTTTTTAATAATTGAAAGAACGGTTGGCACCGCTTTGAAGACTTAAAAATGAACCTATTGAGCGCGGCGAGCAATCCCAAAAGCTTTTGTACATATCTCACAATTTGAGGGGGCTAAACTTTGTTGACAACATCAATCTGGTAGGGATTTTCCTTTGTTCCTCTCTTGCTGACTAAGTATCCAAGGATTTTTCCTTATTGGACACCGAAAGAACACTTACTTGAGTTGAGTTTCATTCGGTATTTCCTGAGGATTTTGAAAGTCCTTGCCAGGTTGGAGAGGTGATCGTCCTTGAGCTTGCTCTTCAGGAGCATGTCATGAATGTAAACCTCCACGATATCCCCCATTTTATCTTCAAACATCTTTCTAACTAGTGGCTAATAGGTCACTCCTGCATTCTTAAGGCCGAAAGGCATAACTTTATAACACTACAAACCAACAGTGGTTATGAAGGAAGTCTTATCTTGATCTGATATGGAAGGGGTATTTGGTGGTATCCATAGTACGCATCAAAAAATCTCATCCTCTCATGCTCTATTGTAGCATCAACCAGTTGATCAATCTTTGGAAGGGAGAAATTATCTTTGGGACAGGCCTTGTTAAGGTCGGTGAAGTCGATACAAACTCTCCACTTTACATTTCTCTTTGGAACTAGTAATGGGTTGGATAATCATTTAGGGAACTAAACCTCTCATATGGAACCTGCATCCAGTAGCTTCCCAACCTCTTGATCTACCGCTGTAGCTTTTTCCAGGGCCGTTCGACGAGCCTTCTATGTGACAGGATTGAAAGTTGGGTCCAAATGCAATTGATGACAAGAAATACTGGGATCTTTCCCAGGCAGCTCATAGGTCTCCCATGCAAAAACATCCAAGTTTCTCTGGAGAAGAGGGACTAGTTCTCTCTTATCGTGATCGGTCAAGGAGATACCTATCAAAAACTTCTTTTCAGTCGAGATACTCCAAGCTACGACTTTTTCCAGGTCTTCAATGACCTTCTCAGAGGGAAGGAGCCTGGTCTCCTCTACTCCTAGTCGACATACCCTAAATTCTATTTAGAGGGCACCAGCCCCTCTTAGGCTTCCTCCTTATTTTTTGTTTCCACTTTCTTCTCCAGTTTGGGGCATATGGCCATGATGAAACACTTCCTTGATGCATCTTAGTTCCCATGGATCTCAACCACTCCTCGATCAGTTACACACTTCAACTCCTGATGATAGGTCGATGGAACGACCTTCATTTCATAGATCCACCCTTGTAGAGGATGGCATTGTATGATGATTCGATATCAACAACAAAGAACTCAATCATTTCATATATGATTCCTTCCCTGATTGGCAAGGCGACCTTTTCCAAGGGTACCGTGATCTTTCCTACGAAGACGACCAATGGAACAGTGGCCTCCTTGAGGTCGGCTACGCTCAGCTTCAGCTTTCTGAATAATTCTAGGTGCATTACCTCAGACGACCTGCCTTAGATGATGAGCAACCTGCCGGTGTCCCAGTTAGCAATCATGAGTGTAATGACTGGTGCATCATGATGAAGGTTTCTCATCCCCACCAAATATTCATCCGTGAACACAATATACTTATTATAATCGACGTCCTCTGGTCATTGATGCTTCCCCGCCTGAGTCTTGGTTGTGTCAATTTGAAAGGTCTGGATGACTGCAGTAAGTTTCTATACTTCCATCTGAGTTGTATTTCCTTACATTTGTTTGAGTTCTAATGCTCCATGTATTACTGCAAATTCGTGGCTGACATCCTCCTCGAGAAAAGAGTATTGAAGTTGGGATACGGGTCAAGATTTACATCAAAATTTTATGCCTTGCAAAATGATTCAAGACTAAAATCATAATCCCTAGGAACCACAACTGAAATAACCTAAACAAAAAGATGGGAATAGTGTGGGGAGGATGAGGGTGTTGGAGTAGTGTTAGATAGATGAGGGCGTGAGGCTGACAACATTGGTACCTTATAGTAGCTTCCTCTGATGACCGTGAATACCATTTAACCATTCTATGCTCAGTTAAGCATATTGTCGAACACCTTCCATTTTGTCAAACAAACGCTAAAAAATTTAGTTCTTTATAATACAAATAATGAATGTTTTTCTTAAAAGAAACATGAATATTGAAAAAATATACAGTTAGTATAAAATAAAGACACTAACCTTGAATTTCAACAACCCTATATTTCAAAGCATAAAACCATATAGGCATTATTTTTTCTTGAAAACCACCTCCATGTGAAAACCCAAATTGAAATCCACCTCTATTTTGAAAACCCAAAGGTGAAACAGGAAACCCTCTTTTCATACAGAAAAAAATCCTTAATTTTGATATATTGAAGTGTATGCCATGAAAAATAAAACAAAATAATTATGGAGAAACATAGGATGAGAGAGAAATAGAGGAGAATACCTAGAGCTACGGGTGTGGGACACTGCACATTTTTTAGAACAAGGATTAAATCAACACTTAAACTTAAATCAACATTTTCAAGAACAATAGATTAAATCAATAACAACATATAAACTTAGCTTAAAATGAAACTCAAAGATTCAACACAAAATGAACAATGTTAAATGAAAAATCTTAGGGATAAAATTAAACCCAACAATAGAGATGAAGGTAAAGAACTTAGCTAAAATGAAACAGGAAGATGGATATGAACAACCTAACGATTCAAATGAAAATTGTACCTGGATGATGGAGATGAAGAACCGAGAATGTGAAAGAACCTCATTTTTTTCGAGCCGATAGAAGGGGGAGAGAGAGAAAGAATGAAGTAAAAAGAGGTGGAACCAAATAGGAGATGAAATATGTTGGTAAATTTCCTAATTTAACCTTTGTTTTCAATTAAAGTAAAATAGGGGAAACCATTTAATGGGAAGGAAAAGAGGGGGAAACAAAAAAGAAAAGGGTCAAAATTGGAAAATGTAATAAATAAAATCTCAACCCTCCATTTATAGACTTTTTGGCACCATCCCAACCTCTAATTATCTTATCATCTTATGGAATAGTAAAACTATTCTACTCCTTATTATATAGATATATGACACACAAAGACATATACCTTTAGTGTCTCTTTCGTGCTCTATCGGTAAGTTCAGAGGAATCCCTCGTACAAATGGACATCATAAAATACATACAAGTGGGGTGGTCCCTACACGGTACACCATTGTATGGTCCATACCCCAACGGTGACAATGGATCCCAACATCTACACCTACCACTTGTAAATGGTGTTGCCACATAGTACCTAAAATAACGACCTATACAATGCCTAGCCCACCTATGCCGATGTGTGCTACGGTCATGAGACGCATGTAACCCCAATAGATAGGCCGTCCAAGAACATGGGTATGTCCAAAGAAATAAATATGTACATATATTTTACACATAATATGTATTAGTAATTAATCCTATAATTACCCCCCCCCCCCCCATGAAGTCTTATATATATCCAAATAATATTTCAATTTCAAGGATTAACCATTTAATTAATTTATGACTTCCCAACTTAAATAGTAACACAATCTTTACATGGAATTGGTCGATGATTAAGTTAAGGTACTTCTTAACCTTTCCATTTATCCCTAAAAGTTCAATTCTAACTCCCTAACTCTATAAATCATGTCTCACCCTAAAAGATTGTCGAAAAATCACTAAAATCAAGGGTATCCATCTAGTTAAGCTGAACTAGTTCACTTAGTTGGTCGAACCGGTTTGGTCAGCGAACTGGTTCACCCTTGCTCGTGAATCGGTTCAGTTCAACTGGTTGCCTTGACGAACTAATGACGTGATTTAGTCTTCTCCCTTCAACCAAAGCACCTATAACCTTCACCCAAACATTGTATATGAACTCTAAATGATTTACCATATTAAAACAACATTTTTTACATGAAAACGTTCCTAAAACATAACAAATCCATCCGGTAACAATTATCTCAAGAATGATTCAATATATGAACTCTAGTTTTCAATATTGAACCTTTTCTCTTTTAACCCATTCAAGAACCCTAATTTCTTATTGATTTATTATGATTTATCATTCCTACAACATGAGATTCTAAGTTTTCTCTCCTACTCAATATGATCATTAAATTTTCGGGATTATCATCAATTTATCAATTCTCAATTAAAAAAAAAATCATATTTGTTCTTCAATCTTCATGAGGTTTATTCCAATCATATAACATCCATTCATTAACTATAAACTAGAAATTTGTATGGAAAAATACACATTTGAATTAAGAAAACATATTGGAAATTAATTTTAGCAGGAGAATCCATGCCTTAGATTGGAGATTGAGTCCTCTTTCTCTTGGATCTTAATCTTCCTCCCTTCTCTTGATCCTTTTCCCTTTTCTAACCTTGGTAACCTTTCTAATTGAATGTAGGGCTACTAGGGTTAAGTTGTGGTAAATGGGAATGACTCTTAAAATTTCTACCCATCATCTTATAACCCATAATACCATATTAACCTTGAACCCCCACTTCTATGCCCCCAAACGAGCCCAAAACCATACCCGGATTGGCCCAATAACTCCCCAAATAGTATACCTATACCCCAGACCTAATTTTAGATGTCTAAAGAACCTAAACGTGTCCAAAATCGTCCTGAAACATGCCCAAACTATTCCTAACGACCTTATATATTGTTCAATTTGGTTGAATGCTACATTCTAATAATTTAGTTTACATGCAAGTTTATTTTTCTACTAGTAACACAATATGCACAATTGAATTAAATAAATATGCAATCACGAATAAGAAATTTATTCTCAAATTAAATTCTACCAATTTAATTGATATTCTACCAATTTATTTTTATTCTCAAATTTATTAATTAAATTCAACCAAAATAATTTGTTATGAAAACACGGGGTATTACAGTTATCATATGTCATGACTAACGAGCCATACTTTTTACAAACGCAAAGTTTGGTCTCGCTAAAGTGATAAATAAATGAATGAGGTCGCTCAAGAAACTAGGGATTTAAGCTTCCTTAATTTCCCAAGTCGCGACGAACAAATAAGACACTTTGCTGATGGAAAAATCTTTGTCGCTACATCAAATTTCCAACGAACAAGTCATAGATAAAAACAGAATTTTCCACGTTTTGTCCGTGTTCACAAAACATCGAATTTTCATTGTTCACCCTATGAAAGGAAAATTAAAAATAGAAAAGATGCATTTAAAAAATATATGCTTTTATATGGAAAAAATATAGCATCTTATGTGTGGAAACCAGAAAAGTACCATGAGGTTAAATACATAAGATTTTCAGGTTATAAAGATTAATTTACTCAATGGTGAATCTAAGTTTGGAGCCAATATACCTTTATACGAAGTGATGAACCCAGGGAAGCATCATGAATGACATGGTAAGAGTTTGATGAATATATCTAGAGAACTCTTAGACCATACTCAAAGTTTGCCTTGCCAATTTGAATAAGACAACACCAATGTCATGGGGAGCATGCGTGTACTATAGTCTCACAATGTGGAATATTTTAAGATTTTAACAAATTTAAGTACTTTAAATCAAGGTTTGAAAAAAAAAATTTGATGATTGACACCTTAGCTTTTTATGCCCCTTCAAATCCAATGTCTACTTGGGAACCAATGAATGAATTTGAACCTAGAATGACTATGAGACAATGAACTAAAAATACATTTGGACTCGACATTATAATTTATATAGTTCATGGATATTTGAATGAAACTCGGGAAAAAATATGTTTTTTTTTTTAATATGGACGCTGAACTGATAAAATCGAGGGAAATTTTCTTTTAGAAAGAAAAAATCACTAATGAAATGAACTCAATTTTGTCAAATCAAGCCTGGGTCATTACGGATCTTCCTCCTGAAGCAACACCAATTATGTGAAAATGTAAATTTGTAAGAAAATTAAATCCACAGGTTGTATTGATAAATTTAAAGAGTGAATAGTTTCTAAGGATTATAAATAAAAACATAACTTATTAATTTGACATGTTCACCTATTGCATGTATCACTTCGATTAGTCTCTTAATATCTCTTAAATCTATTCACAATTTAGCGATACATTAAATTTATATAAAATGAATTTTCTAAATTGCGAGTTAGAAAAAGATATTTATATAGAATAAGATGAAATTTTTGTATTGCCTGACCAAGAAAAAAATTGTGACATTAGTAAAATCTCTTTTTCGACAAAAACAAGCTCCTATGGAATGACCTAAAAAGTTTGAAAAGATGGTAAGATACCGTGGTTTTCAAGTAAATGATTTCGAAAAATGTATCTATAGTAATTTAAAAATGATGACAATGTCATTTTTTTCTTATATGTGGATAAAAAGCTTATGTGTGGGTCAAGTACCAAATATATAGATGAAATTAAAAGGTTTCTATAATTAAACTTTGATATGAAGATTATTGGAAAAACTGATGTGATTCTAGGAATCAAAATAGTGAGAAAATATAATAAGTTACCATTGTCTCCATCTTACTATATAGATAAAGTTCTTAAGAGATATGATCATTTTGAACATAATCCAACATCTAATCTATTGGATCCTAGTATTAAATTAATGCAAATGACTAAAGTACTATGGATTAACCTAAATATTCCATTATCTTTAGAATTTTTATGTATGTCATGCATTGCATTATACCGTACATAGCCCACACAATAAAAGTGCTATGAAGATTTATAAGTAATCTAGGATAAGAACATTAGAATGTAGTTTCTAAAGACATTAGACACCTAAAAAGGGCTATGTATTATGGCCTACATTATGTAGGGTATTTATTCGTATTAGAAGGATATAGTGATTTTGGTTAGAATAACTTAAAAAAAATCCAATTGTACTAGATGTTCGATATTTATGATAGAATGAGCAACTATCTCTTGAGGTTTTACGAAATAAATGAATGTGTATCACTAAATAATGTTGGGAAGGTGAACGGCTCAAAAACTTATGATTTAATATTCCTTTATGGAAAAAGGCATCCAATACTATAGATACTAATTGCAGTAACTAGACTACAATATACAAGGATTAATGTAAAGCCTGTATTTGGAAATTTGGACACATTAGTCTAACACATCCAATTTTGAGTGAATTTCTCAAGGCATTAGAAATTATAGTCGACTACGTTGACACGGACAAGAATTCAATAGATCCCTTAACTAACAATATTGTTAAAGAGACTATATACATCACCTAAAAATGAATGGGACTAAAGTTTGTCAAATAAATCAACTATATTTAATGGGAACCTATCTTATGCATTGACAATATTGGCAAACTTAAATGTTGTCCTAACAAGTTTAATTGAAAGTCATAGAACACTACAAACTTATATATAAAGTTCCATTCATATGTGCTTTGTATTGGTTTATTTATAAAGAAGGACGACGATTATATTTTAATAAATAAAATAAATGTGACATGCATAATCATTCAAGTTTATTTACCTTTATAAGTATTGAAAGTGTGGATTTTTTATGAAAACCAAGACCCATCCTGTAGTGATATCATGGTAAGCACAAGATCATAAATGTGTGGTGTAACACAACATTCTTCAACACAGATATTAGTATGTGCAATAATTTCATGTCGTCTCCAAGGGTCCTTGGTTCAAGATAAATTCACACCAGAAACTGTATGAAGCTTTGAATTATTTTCACTAAGTGGATGTTCAAGTCCAAAAGACACTTCTTATTTATGTATTGGCCTCATTCTCTTATATCTTTGATTCCTTGTAATATAAGCATTATGTTTTATTTATGTGTATTTGAAAATGGTGAGAGATTGTTGGAAATTTTAACATATTAATTGGTATTAGTTTTTTTGTAGATGGGTATTTAGTTTGGTTTTTCCTGTAGAGAGAACATAAAGAAATGGGTGAAAAGGAAATCGGCATGTATTTTAAAGTCCTACATAAAAATATTAATACAAAAGTGAAAGTGTATATAAAAAATGACAACATAGATTATTTGTCTTCACAAAAGTGGAAAGCATCACCATCGCGACATGTGATGCGTGTTCACGTAATGTGAGAAAGGTCAATTGGGATACTTAACGCACATTGGATAAGTTGATGTACCCCTTGTATGTTCGCACATATGTATCATTGCTCTGAGATTGGGATCCAATAGTTTTTAAAATGTCAATAATATCGATGATTGTTGTGGAGCGATATGATCAAAGTTTGAATATCACCTCTCAAAATGAGTTAGCCTTATAAAATATATCCTCTTAGTGTCCACACCTTCTCCCCTGCAGATGGAACTAAAGAGAGCCCCGTTAACTCAACGGTAAATATACACGCACTAGAAATATTAACGATACCCGTACTAAACCCATTTCACATGCGAATCTCACATTAAGAAACTACTGTGACTCGATCGTGTCAAACAAAATAGACCCCAATCACCCTGGGATAAAACTCATACTATCAATTTCTAATAGTACTGGCGGTTCAAATGATTCCTGGACATAACACTCCCTCCCCAACCGAACCAAAAACTTCTTATAACGGTTGCCCCTATTCGGCATCTCGTTCCTGTCCCCTAAATCACTGCGGATAATATTTATGCATGTGTTTTTAGTATTTTCACATAAGACACCTCTATATGTCATTCCCCTTTCTTTGGCCCCACTGGCCATGTCATGGTTGTCCTCCTCATGGACCTAGTAGATTTGATTTCGATTGCAACCCTCATTATCCCTTTGACTCCATTGGCCCTATGGAACTCGTTGTTGGCCTTGACGACCCTGAATTAATCCACCATCACTTAGTAGGAATTCTATTGATCTCAATCATTACAATGGGTCCTTTACTGGGTATCCCCTCCTATAATGCCTCACTATAACTGTTAATTTTAGTCTTGTCCTTCGGTTAGGTTCTCCAACTCTCTTATCTCACTTCTCACAACATTGACGATAACAGTACCAAACGTTCTATCCGGATTTCCTCATCTACACTTTTATAATCTACCTACGAGTCCATCACTAATTTATGGACCTTTTTTATTCTTCGTATCCACCTCGTCGGGTATGAAGTTCACTAAACACGTCCACTCTCCTTCATGATCGACAACTGCACGACCTTCCTGAAACAAGTATTGAAATATTCTTTTCCTCTCTAATTAAATAACTAATGAGAGGATTTGAGATCAAACCGCACCCTAAATTCCTTGTTATTCATGGTATCTCTCCATGGATATGGTGACTGAGTCCTATCACTACAACACTACTCCTATGGGCCAAGCTTTTTAGTTGAAAATTAGTCCCCGGTGCCACTGCACTCCACCCTACACAACTGCATCTGGGTTATCTCCTTTTATTGACCCATCACACTCCCTCTCTTCCCCGAATCCTTACGGATGGCCCTTCAAAAGAGTTCCTCCGAATCTCCCCCTTTTTATCGACTACGCTGGGTGAGTCCGACTTTGCACCAGCGCCTTCTACGACAGTGCTTATGGAAACTACTGAGCCCTAGTGATTATCCCAATACCATTTGCCTAAACAATAACCATGGTGACTTCTGTCGCAGTCACCCTTCCCAGAATATTCCATGGCTTCTATTGAGCCTCTCCTCCTGCAGTCCTTCCAAAGGCCCTCAATGGTTGTCCAAAAATGTTTAGGGTACGAAGCCCAATCGAACACATATATGAATCGCATCAACTATACTTCATAGAAGGATAACATAAGTCGTATACAGGAAGGAATGCAAGAATCCTAATCAGGCTCTATATCAAAGAACTCTATGTAGAAATATAATAAGCTGCACAGATCCTAAGGACTCTAGAAATAGATGTTCTTATACCATCTGTGACACCCCGCTTAATTAAATACCGGTCGAACAGTAGTTTATTAAATTAAGCCATAATTTCCATTTAATTCATTCTTAGCATCACTGTCGAAAATCATACTAATTACTAATCACCTAATTAATTAATTAAACTGGTGCCAAATTTTATCTTTTATTAAATAGATAAGTGTATGCGAAAACAAAATGACTAATCCATGCTCACAATCACTGAGTCAAAAAATATTATTGAAAAAATAATTGAAAGACGTGTCAAATAAACAATTGGCTATAAATCCCAATCCAATAAAATAATCCAACAGATAAAATGTTGAATCTGAAAGTAAATGGTCAACATTCCCTAAATGGAACTATAACTGAACTAAAATCCTGAATCTAGAAATGAAGAAAAGATGCATCTAATCCAACTCCTACATGCATCCGCACATGCTGCAGTTGTGTATCTCTGGATTAGAATCTCAAGTCTGTCGTCCCTTTGACTGGGTACCTAAAAAAATTTTTAAAAATATTTGCAGCAAGGATTAGAACTCAAAACATTTTGAAAATATTTAGCAAGTGATTAAGTTTGCTGTAATTAAAATGCATGAATGCTTTTCATATTTAAGCTAGTGCCGCACTCACTTGAGATAATACTCACACCTCAACTATTGTGCACACATATCTCTTTTCCTCATAACCCTCATAGCTACACTACCCCGTCTAATAAGACTTGTTATAAACGTTGCCTGAAACCTTACTCTATCCCGAGTAACTTTTACTAATGATTGTTAAGTTATTTATCACATTAACTTAATTTCTCATCTTCAAATATTTATATAACCATTTCACTAGTTATATAAACAATACCATTTCACTCCAGGTATTTCACCCGTATATAATTATCTACAGTATCATATACATATATATATACACTAAACATTAACACACATGATGTATATATATATATATATATATACTCCCGAGTAAAAACCTCACCGGATACTTTTTCTAAAATGCTATCATCCCATGTATACTCAATCTACCCGGATACCAAGAATCGATTCACTCACACCGAATCATGAAATAAATAATAAAAATAGTAAAGGCGGTCATAGTTCCCCGAGTGTGAGACCGAATCATACCCAAAGCGTCCTATACCAAAATGAATCACAACATAAAATATCGGACGCTATGACCTGGGGATTATACTCGCCCTGTATTTACTAATCAGGGGATTCACCCACATTGGGCAACCTCTTATTACAACACAAAAGGGGTATGTAGTTATAATAATATCTTACACTGATATTAATGAGCGCACAATAATATATACAAAACCACAATATTCGTATATATATTTAATAATTTAAACATGTCTAACCCGTGCCTAACTCCCGTATCACTAGCCTGAAAATACCCGAGTCTATCACATTAATTAAATTTATTTAGGTAGTGTCACTCAACTACAATACCCAGACACATCTATGTGACACCCTGGTTAAAATAATAACGGGTGGTGAGCCCTATACTAAATTAAATCAGGAATCTCGAGTGGATCATTCTTAGCATCTACTGTCGATGCTAAAATAAACATAGCTAACTACCCATCATTACAATAAGTGGATGCCAAAAATTTTAAAACTACACAATGAACCATCAAAGCAACAAAAATAATATCAACATAACAAAGTAACTTGTACACATGTACAACAATAAGAGGTTGTACTCAATATAAAACGTAACAAGTACTAATAAAATAAGTATACCCGAATATGCTATCGGGTAACAGACAATACAACAATCTATGGGAAAGAAATAAAAAATTCTACAAGAACTCCTTGGGTATATACCCGATACACAAAATGAATCCTATCTAGATTTACAAACGGTAGGAGGGGCCACAACAAAATCCCGCAACAGTCCGCATCTGCTACGACTCCCAAGATACTGGATAGAAAAACATAATTGGTATCCTTGCGGTGGGAGACATGTAGTAAAATATATATATATATATATATATATATATATATATATATATATATATATATATATATATATATATATATATATATATATATATATATATTGAGAGAGAGAGAGAGAGAGAGAGAGAGAGAGAGAGAGAGAGAGAAAGGTAGAAATATAAACGCGTCAGAGCCCGTGGTGTGAAAACGTTTATAGAATGTGTGTTAAATTGCGTAATAATTATATATACACAACTTCATAAATAAAGTGGAGTCTCACTATCATGGAACTCAAATTCACCCCTCAACTAAAGCGCGCACCTAAACGTATGTATCTGAACCTTAATTAAACAACCCAACACCTTTTAGGGATAACCGAATATTAATCTACACATAGACTACACACGCATAACCCACTAACTCAAGTATAACCCAAAATCTTCTTATTATATCATACCCTAAGTTTACGCTCAAGCTTATATTTTAACATAATAATGTATACATACACACCTATACCCTACTAGTGTCCATCTGATTCTAATTATTAACTTACACAAGTCCTTAATAACGGAATAGGCACACATTAACTTCCTATTCTTATAAAACACTCTTTCATCCTTCAACATATACCCGAGTACCAAGGACTAAACTTCTCCCCACTCCCAACATTGCACTACGTTTTGTGTGTGTGACTTATCGCAAAGAGAAATCCAAAAAAGGAACCCTCCCAATACACTACTCCTTGACAATGTTGATCGTCGGGATCCATTATGCCCTCAACACACATCCTATAATCTCAGGTACTTATTTTGAGTACCATCTCTAATTACACAAGTAGGATCTCTCCTAAAATCTTTGGTGTCTATATAAGAACCTTAGTCACTAATTACGATCGTTTAACCCTAATAAGCTAGCACACCTAATCACAAAAAATGTACATCTTAGAATACCATAGCACATTCACCTATACGATATATATCATTACTCTAGATATATAATACAATCATTCAATCCTATAACCATGTACACATACCACACATAATGCATACTTTGAAATACTCATAACATATACGGTTATAGGACATAAAAATACTTCACAATGCTATCATCTTCCAGGAATTACTCACTTTATCTCGGGTTACCATATATAGGATTATTATCACACCGCCATGGTAATAAAATAAATCACAACGTATGGGAAGCGGTCATAGTTCCTAACCGAAAAGTGAGAATGAATCATACCCAAGACTTCTCACCCCCAATCAAAATCACACAAATAATAATGGAGGACTATGACCTGGGGATGATACGCACCCTGCTCCTCAAGCCAGGGGATTCACCCACATAGCGCAACCTCCCATGATAGCATGTGCTGAGTATGCTCACATAATAAGTACATGTATTATTCACACTACAAATATATATACATGCAATCACATCATATGTATAAATCATCATATAAGGAATATGCATTCGCACCATATAACCACGCATTTATATATATACGTACTATCTCCAATCCTTATCTATAGAGGAAAATAATTCGGCGATATGTATACAACTCTTATTATACTAACCGTCGTAATAACGCATACCTACCCAATGCATTTATTTACACGATCCCTCACTTGAAACATATACATCAAGTTCACATATGATATGATTAGTTTCCCATTATATCCAACATTAAGGATACTATATCAAAATCGAACGTATGTATCAATCCCTATACACACACCATCTATATCCGGATGCCCACCGATATATATTAACTAACCCGGCTATAAGTACACACCTAACTAGTAGTTGGTAATCTATTTAATTCTTTCAAACTAAAATTTCGGTTCAATTAATCATGTGAACCCTTAACAATATCGCGTTTTCGATTTAATCCCCAAGTTCATTGTCACTAAGGATACTTGACCTTTCTCTCATTGGTCTACCAATAATATCTAAGTAAAATCCTATCGCTCTAAGGATTCGATACAAAAGTCGGCATAACAATCTTATGTCATGCCTTCACAACTTCCTCGAAGAGTCCTTAACCTTGCATCATATGTTAACTCACTTATAATATCCAAATAGGACTCCCGTCCCTAATGAGTTTTCCCACTACATCGATGCGATAAACTCCAATACATACGAATGTATGTTCCCCAAAATAGCTCGACACGTCTCCACGATCATATCATGTGAGAAACTCCCAATAAATCTCCAAAACGTACTTCTTGTACCATAATAGGATGTTCCAACTCGAGAAACTCGATCGAAATGGAGTAAAATTCATTCTAAAAAAATCTAGCAAAATATCCATGTTTTTGAATCGATTTGGTCTGGTTCGAATCGATTTGGTCTCAATGGCGAATCGTATTGCCCCTTATGCGAATCGATTCGGTCCAAAGGGGTTTTAAGTCTGTCCTTATCTGAATTGATTCTCTTTAGGTCCGAATCGATTCAGTCACACAAACCTGTATCTCTGCAACATTTCGAATCGATTCGGAACGGGGTCGAATCGCTTCGGCCTGTTCAGTAGGCTACGAAATGGTCATTTTTCTCCAAAATCCAAATATATCATCTCCCAACCATAAATCTACAACCCAAATCATATTTCTAATATCAAAACTCATATATATAACAACTCCACTCATTATACAACCTTAAATCCCTATCTAAACATCAAATAAAAGGTTGAACCCACAAAATCTAGGTTTTTGATATTTATACCCAAAATCCATACTTTTATCCACAATTCATAAAATCAAATACGCATATGAATTATTTAGCAAGATTAAACACTTGCCTCAAAGTTGTAGAGGTTGAAATGCCCTCGAGATCACGTATTGGTCGAAAATTTCCAAGCTCCAAGATTTTCTCCTCTTTTCTCTCTTCATTTACTGTTCTCTCTCTCTCTCTCTCTCTCTCTCACTCTCTCTTTATGGCTTTAATAATCTCTCTCAATTGAGATTGTTAACTCATGTAGGCCTTATAAGCGTTATTCTCCAAGATGCCCAACTTTAAATCATAATACACACTTTAAACTACTCGTTTACTCCAATTCGAGTCAAACTAACTTAAAATATTCCGAAACTAAAATAAATCCCAATGACAGTCATTTTGAGTATCTCGACCCATCCATAATCAACCGCGCACTCCGAATCGTCATCCAAAATACTCTATATCGTCTTCAAATTTTGACCTCAATTGCCAAATTTCAAAATTCTTCGATTAAAATAAATTTTATTTCTCCAAAATAAATTAAACTCTCGGTCCAAAAATCATGGGGTATTACAGAATTTCCCCTTACAAGAATTTTTTCCTCGAAATTAAGATAAGCCTGAGACTCCGAACCTCAACTAGTTCCTACGCAAACTACCCTCTAGATTACCATACCTAATTCTCCCACTTCTCACGGAGAATTACTTTATTTAGAAATCGAATTACTTAACCAGGGCGCCTATACACCCTGTACCCGAGCTTAACTCGTATATACATTACCCGGATCCACTAGCCTTAAATCAATATATAACTCTCAACGAATTAATCCACAACATCGTACTAAGTTTGTAAATTTTTGAATTTTCCAATGATTCAACTCTTCTCAATTCCTGACATTCGCTACTTTCATGCGGGGGAGGTCTTGCAAGCGAAATCCAAATAAGGAACCCTCTTAATACACTATTGTGTAGCTCTGTGAGGAATTGAGATCAGTTGAATCAGGACTAAGGTTTTATAAAAGATTTTCGATTCATATATATTGCCCAAAGGCCTATATAATAATAAAATGTAAAATAGTTTTGTGTTTTTTGACAAGCCAATCAAACACCTCATGTTCAAGACACAAGGAATCAACAAATACGATGCTCTCATGAACACCTAGTTCTCAAAGCTAGCACAACCATGAGTTAAATTCTTCACTCAATAATGATCCCACTAAACCCTGAATCTTCTCAAAAATAAAAATTTCTTTAGAACACGCCCAAGCATCGCCATAAGATAGGCCCATCCACAACTGGAAAAATACACTCACGCGTATCTAGCCTAACTATAAAAATGATAACCTTACCGATTACCACCAAACACGCTTTAACCGTTCGCACTCCCAAAAACCAAAAGCATAACTCTCTACTAGCCTATCGCAAAATGTCTATTCTCCCGAAAGATACCATCTAAGTTCTCCCCCTTGCTCACTCCTCCCTTCAAGATAATCCTATAAACCATATGGTTATATAAACTAATCACTCACTAAAACCTTACACGCGATGCTCCCAATACCGCATAAGGCATAACCTAAACACATAGGAAAACAATTCACATACTACCTCCATACTTTAACTACCTCACTTAATCAATGGGTTCCAGATCAGAGTTCTATTTCCCAAACTAGCATATGAAA
The DNA here is from genome assembly GCA_949130495.1 of Sambucus nigra. Classification (NCBI taxonomy): domain Eukaryota; kingdom Viridiplantae; phylum Streptophyta; class Magnoliopsida; order Dipsacales; family Adoxaceae; genus Sambucus; species Sambucus nigra. The sequence goes on along the minus strand of OX422217.1, from coordinate 176,347,240 downwards.
TGTTGTAGGGGTTGCACATACAAAACTTCCTCAGAGAACTATCATCTACCTCTTTTAGGAGAATACCTATTCCTAGGGTCTAATTCTCCACAAAGAGATATCTCCTAGAAAATCCTTCTTGATAATCGTGAGGGACAAAATTCTGTTACACCCCTAAAAAATTCTACCTATATCCTCATTACAGCGATGACCTTGCTCCGCTGGCATCATCTCCTCCAATCCCACTTGACGACCCCAAGTCTCCAAATTTCTTACCCCTAAATAAAGACGATACTCCTGAAAATAAAACAATGTTGTGTACATCACATCGATAAAAGCCAGAAATGTCGGGTTCCTTATCGAATACTGCCGAATTCACCAATCTAAACCTCCCAAGAACTTCACTATTTTCTTGTCCTATGTATTTACCTTATCGAGCACAAAATTCTCCATTCGAATGAATTCTTCTTCATACTCATCCACCGTTCGATCACCTCTAGAAATCTCTTCCTTATCTCTGTCTAAATCGCGAAAAGAAAATAATTCCAATCAAAATGTACCCAAAAATATGCAACGAGCACTGTATCTATCTACTCTGATATGGTGACTAACTCCCACTAGTGGAGAGCTACACCCGTTAGTCTAAAGGTGGCGAGTATTGGTTTCTGAACCTTACTGCACTCAACCATTCAAGGGTTCCTTAGGATCCTTCTTCCACTAACTTGCAGTTATTGCAATGGCTCTCCCTAAAATCTCTGGAGGATGTCCTTTCCTAAGGGCTTCTCATACTCTTTCCTACACAGGTGTCCCTGGGTGGTCTTGAGATATCAAAATATCAGGATGACGTGCCATCGCAGCAATTGTTGCATCTACTGCTCGTACCATAACATTGACAGCTTCAGTTGCAGTCATAGTCCTTAGAGGAAATTGGGGTTCCTTTTCCTCAGCCCCTCGAGTTGCCTTGCCTGGATGACTTCTTATCGATAATAACCGAGATGAAAGAAGTTGTATCAGGACGCCGTTTAAGTAATTACACAATGCAGAAGAAAATATAGGCGTAGTGAACACAACAATCCTAATGATAGGATTCTACATCAAGAACACTAACGGAAGAACACAGAAAACCCGCACAGATCCTAAGGACACTAGAACCTAAGCCTCTGATACAACCTGTGACACCCCGCTTAAAATAATAACGGGTGGCCAGTCCTATACTAAATTAAATCAGGAATCTCAAGTGGATCATTGTCAGCATCTACTATCGATGCTAATATAAGCATAGCTAACTACCCACCATTACAATAAGCGGATGCCAAAAATTTTAAAACTACACAATGAACCATCAAAGTAACAAAAATAATATCTACATAACAAAGTAACATTTATACTTATATAACAATAAGAGGATGTACTCAATATAAAATGTATGATGTCGGGTAACAGATAATACAACAATCTATGGGAAAGAAATAAAAAATGCTACAAGAACTCCTTGGGTATAAACCCGATTCAAAAAACGAATCCTATCTAGATTTACAAATGGTAGGAGGGGCTAGAACAAAATCCTGCAACAGTCCGCATCTGCTACGGCTCCCAAAACACTAGATAGAAAAACTTAATCGGTATCCTTACAGTGGGAGACATGTAGTAAAATATATATATATATATATATATATATATATATATATATATATATATATATATATATATATATATATATATAGAGAGAGAGAGAGAGAGAGAGAGAGAGAGAGAGAAAGAGAGAGAGAGAGAGAGAGAAATATAAACGCGTCAGAGCCCGTGGTGTGAAAACGTTTATAGCAAGTGTGTTAAATTGCGTAATAATTATATATACACAACTTCATAAATAAAGTGGAGTCGCACTATCATGGAACTCAAATTCACCCCTCAACTAAAGTGCGCACCTAAACGTATGCATCTGAACCTTAATTAAACAACCCAACACCTTTTAGGGATAACCGAATATTAATCTACACATAGACTACACACGCGTAACCCACTAACTCAAGTATAACCCAAAATATTCTTATTATATCATACCCTAAGTTTACGCTCAAGCTTATATTTTAACATAATAATGTATACGTACACACCTATACCCTACTAGTGTCCATCTGATTCTAATTATTAACTTAAACAAGTCCTTAATAACGAAATAGGCACACATTAACCTCCTATTCTTATAAAACACTCTTTCATCCTTCAACATATACCCGAGTACCAAGTACTAAACTTCTCCCCACTCCCAACATTGCGCTACGTTTCGTGCGTGGGACGTCTCGCAAAGTGAAATCCAAACAAGGAACCCTCCCAATACACTACTCCTTGACAATGTTGATCGTCGGGATCCATTATGCCCTCAACACACATCCTATAATCTCAGCTACTTATTTTCAGTACCATCTCTAAGTACACAAGTAGGATATCTCCTAAAATCTTTGGTGTCTATATAACAACTTTAATCACTAATTACAATCATTTAACCCTAACAAGCTAGTACACCTAATCACACAAAATGTACATCTTAGAATACTCATAGCACATTCACCTATAGGATATATATCATTACTCTAGATATATAATACAATCATTCAATCCTATAACCATGTACACATACCACACATAATGTGCACCTTAAAATACTCATAACATATACGGTTATAGGACATAAAGATATTTCACAATGCTATCATCTTCCAGGAATTACTCATTTTATCTCAAGTTACCATATATTGGATTATTATCACACCACCATGGTAATAAAATAAATCACAACATATGGGAAGCGGTCATAGTTCTTAACTGGAAAGTGAGAACAAATCATACCCAAGACTTCTCACCCCCAAATAAACTCACACAAATAATAATGGACGACTATGACCTGGGGACTATACGTACCCTGCTCCTTAAGCCAGGGGCCTCACCCACATCACGCAACCTCCCATGATATCATGTGCTGGGTATGCTCACACAATAAGTATATATATTACTCACACTAGAAGTATATATACACGCAATCACATTGTATGTATAAATCATCACACAAGGAATATACATTCGTGCCATATAACCACACATTTATATATATATATATATATATATATATATATATATATATATATATATATACGTACTATCTCCAATCCTTATGTATAGAGGAAAAGAATTCGGCGATATGTATACAACTCTTATTATACTAACCGTCATAATAACGCATACCTACCCAATGCATTTCTTTACACGATCCCTCAGTTGAAACATATACATCAAGTTCACATATGATATGATTAGTCTCCCATTATATTCAACATTAAGGACAGTATCTCAAAATCGAATGTATGTATCAATCCCTATACACACACCATCTATATCCGAATGCCCACCGATATATATTAATTACTCGGCTATAAGTACACACCTAACTAGTAGTCGGTAATCTATTTAATCCTTTCAAACTAAGATTTCAGTTCAGTTAGTCATGTGAACCCTTAACAATATCGCGTTTTTTATTTAATCCCCAAGTTCATTGTGACTAAGGATACTTGACCTTTCTCTCATTGGTCTACCAATAATATCTAAGTAAAATCCTTTTGCTATAAGGATTCGACATAAAAGTCGTCATAACAATTTTACGTCCTGCCTTTACAACTTCCTCGAATATTCCTTAACCTTACATCATATATTAACTCACTTCTAATCTCCAAATAGGACTCCCATCCCTAATGAGATTCCCCAATACATCGATGCGATAAACTCTAATACATACGAATGTATGTTACCCAAACTAGCTCAACACGTCTCCACGATCATATCATGTGAGAAACTCCTAATAAATCTCCAAAACATACTTCTCGTACCATAATAGGATGTTCCAAATTGAGAAACCCGATAGAAATGGAGTAAAACTCATTCTGGATAAATCTAGCAAAATAGTCATGTTTTTGAATCGATTCGGTCTGGTCCGAATCGATTCGGTCTCAAGGGAGAGTCGATTCGCCCCTTATGTGAATCGATTTGGCCCAAAGGACCTGTAAGTCTATATTAATCCGAATCGATTCGCTTTGGGTTTGAATCGATTCGGTCACACAGACTTGTATGTCTGCAACATTTCGAATCGATTCGAAAGGAGGCCGAATCGATTTGGCCTGTTCAGCAGACTGCGAAATGGTCATTTGTCTCCAAAACACAAATTTCCAAAATCCAAATATATCATCTCCTAACCATAAATATACAACCTAAATCATATTTATAATATCAAAACTCATATATATATAACAACTCTACTCATTATACAACCTTAAATCCCTATCTAAACATCAAATGCAAGATTTAACCCACAAAATTTAGGTTTTTGATATTTATACCCAAAATCCATACTTTTATCCACAATTCATAAAATCAAATACACATATGAATTATTTAGCAAGATTAAACACTTGACTCGAAGTAGTTGAGGTTGAATCGCCCTCGAAATCGCGTATTGGCCGGAATTTCCCAGATCCAACCTTTTCTCCTCTTTTCTCTCTTCCTTTCCTCTTCTCTCTCTCTCTCTCTCTCTCTCTCTCTCTCTCTCTCTCTCCCTTTCTCTCTCTCTATGGCTTTTACAATCTCTCTCATATGAGATTGTTAACTCAAGTAGGTCTTATAAGCCTTATTCTCCAAGATTCCTAACTTTAAATCATAATACACACTTTAAACGACTCGTTTACTCCAATTCGAGTCAAACTAACTTAAAATATTTCAAAACCGAAATAAATCCCAAGGACAGTCATTTTGACTATCTCGACCCATCCAGAATCAATTGTGCACTCCGAATCCTTATTCGAAATACATTATATCATCTTCAAATTTTGACCTCAATTACCAAATTTCAAAATTCTCCGATTTATATAAATTTTATTTCTCCCAAATAAATTAAACTCTCAGTCCTAAAATCACGGGGTATTACAATCTACTCATCCCAAACTTTAAGTTAGACGAATTATATTTCACTGAATCCATTAATAAATTAAATCACTAATTTATTCACATAAGGTAAAATGATGTCCCACAACTTTCCCATCAAGTGTGCCTCATCCTTACATTTTAAACTCTGTTGGAAACCCCTCCGTTTTAACCCCCCAAATGAAATGGGAAAAATAGTGCTGCCAAGTCATCCCGAACCGGTTTACTACACTGAATTGAGAGCCTTCTTCTTCCCATATCTATTTTCCTCCATTATTTAACCTTTAAGCTTTTTATTTCCTCCTAGATCATCACCCAATCACAACTAATATTTTATACAAATAGAAACAGGCTCTAATCATCCGAGAAATCACTAATCATCAATTACTTTTCATATAATCACATATTTTCCATTTTGGGTTTTATTCAACCTACTATGAATCCGAGTTTATCATCCAAAATTTATCATCAATTTTTACTGGGCTTCTCATAGCATTTAGATTTCTACATCCTAGAATCATATAGCATCACCAATTTTAGTTTTAATCTCCCCAAAATGTCATGTTTAAGGAAAACCCAATTCCATGCAATTTCCCACCCAAAAACGAATTTTTAATTACAAATACTATGATATGAATCGATTATGAAAGATTTAAAGTTACAGCAAGTTAACTACTTGCCTCTATTGATTCGTAGTGTCTGATGCTTTGAGGTGGATGATCATTTGGCAAAGAACACACTTGCTCCCTTTTGATTTGGCTCCCCAAATCTCCCCTTTTTCACCCTCTTTTTTTCTCTGCAGAACTACGATTTTCTTTTTGAGTTGTGTTTGCCCCAAACTCTTTAACTTAGGTTTTATTATGAAAATCTCGAAATTAAGCTTATGAGATAAATTAAAATGGCCTAAACACCCCTGTGTGGGCCCGATTATGCCTAAAAATACTTCGAGACCCATTTACTACCCCTGGGAACTCTTCTTCGACTATCTCGGCCTATCCAGAATCAATTGTGCACTCAGAATTGTCATCCAAATTATTTTACCAAAAGTCCCTATCTCGGCGTCAATATAGTATGTCCCCGACTCTCGGTGGAGATAAAATAATACAACGTCATTATCACTCGTTATAACGTAAATATATTATTACCATTCACTTAGTAATTATTTTCTATAAATACTAGCTATTAACTCTCCCGATGAATATTTAAATGAACTCATAATAATTAATTTAATTAAATTATGACACACTAGTAATTTAAATTAGCTGAATTAGTTCAAGTCTTGCCCTTTGGTTAGGTTCTGTAACTCTCTTGGATCCCTTATCATGACATTGATGACAACGGTACGGTCCTTCTATCCAGATTTCCCCATCCATGCTTGTATATTCTACTCATGAGTCCATTATTAACTTACGAACCTTTTTAATTCTCCATATCTACCTCATCGGGTACGAAGTTTGCTAAACACATCAAATCTCCTTCATGATCGACCACTGCACGACCCTTCTAAAACAAGTATTGAAATCTCTATTTCCTCTTTGATAAAATAGCTAATGAGAGGATTTGAGATCAAATCGAGCCCCAAATTCCTCATTATTCACAATATCTGTCCATGGTTGTGGTAAATGACTCATATAACTACAACACTGCTCCTATGGGCAAATATTTTGCCCAAAATTTAGTCCTGGGTTCCACTACACTCCACCATACTTAACTGCCTATGGGTTATCTCCTTCCATTAACCCATCACACTCCCACTCTTCCTCAAATCCTTAGGGATGGATCTTTGGAAGAATTCCTTCGACTCTCCCCCTTTTTACCGACTATGCTGGGTGAGTCTGACCTTACACCATCGCCTTCTACGATGGTGCTTAGGGAAACTGCTGAGCCCTAGTGATTATCCTAATACCATCTTCCCGAACAATAACCACTGTTCCTAGAATATTCCATAGAATCTGTTGAGCCTCTCCCCCTTCAGTCCTTCTAACGGCCCTCACTGGTTGTCCAAAATTGTTCGGTGTACGAAGCCTAACCGAACTCATATATGAATCACATCAACTATACTTAATAGTAGGAGAACGTAAGTCGCATACGTGAAGGAATACAATAATCCTATAATAAGGCTCTACATGAAAGAACGCTATGCAAAAATATAATAAGCCGCACATATCCTAAGGACTCAAGAACCTGATGCTCTGATATCATCTATGACACACCCCTTAATTAAATACCAGTCCATCGGTGTTTTATTAAATTAATCCAGGATTTCCATTTGGTTCATTCTTAGCATCACTATCAAAAACCATATTAATTATTAATCACCTAATTGATTAATTAAACTGGTTCCAAATTTTATCTTTCATTAAATAGATAAGTATATGAGGAAACAAAATGACTAATCAATGCACACAATCACTACGTCGAAAAAAAATACTGAAAAAATAATTGAAAGACTTATTGAATAAACCATCGGCTATAAATCCTACACCAATAGAAAAATAATCCAAATATTGAATCTGAAAGTAAATGGGAAACACGCCCTAAATGGAACTATAACTGAACTGAGATCTTGAATCTAGAAATGAAGAAAAGATGCATTTAACCCAACTTCTACATGCATCCACATATGCTGCAGTTGCGTATCCCTGAAATAGAATCTCAAGTCCGGTGTCCCTGTGGCTGGACACCAAAAAAGTTTTTTAAAAATATTTGCAGCAAGGGTTAGAACCCAAAACATTTTGAAAATAGTTAGCAAGTGATTAAGTTTGAAGTAATTAAAATTCATGAATGCTTTTCATATTTAAGCTAGTTCCACACTCACTTGAGATAATACTCACCCCTTAACTATTGTGCAAACTACCGCCTTTCCTTATAACCCTCCTAGCTACTCTACCCCCTCTAAATAGCCTTATTATAAAAATTGCCTGAAATCTTACTCTAGCCCGACTAACTTTTACTAATGATTTCTAAGTTATTTATCACATTAACTTAATTTCTCTTATTTAAATAACTCTATAACAATTTCACTAGTTATATAAACAATACCATTTCACTCCAGGTATTTCACCTGTATATAATTATCTATAGTATTATATACGTATAAATATACTACACATTCACAACACATGTTATATATATATATATATATATATATATATATATATATATATATATATATATATCCTCCCGAGTAAGAACTCGCCAGATGCTTTCTCTAAAATACTCATCCCAGGTATACTCAATCCACCCGGATGCCACGAGACGCTTCACTCACACCGATTCATGAAATAAATAATAAATATAGTGGAGGCGTTCATAGTTCCCCAAGTGTGAGACTGAATCATACCTAAAACGTCTCACCTCGAAAACAATCACAATATAAAATATGGGACGTTATGACCTAGGGATTATACTCGCCATGCATTCACTATCCAAGGGATTCACCCACGTTGCGCAAGCTCCTATTATATCACTAGAGGGGTATGTAGTTATAATAATATCTTACACTGATATTAATGAGTACACAATAATATATACACAATCACACTATCCGTATATATATTTAATAATTTAAACCCGACTAACCCATGCCTAACTCCCGTAGCACTAGCCTGAAAATACCCAGTCCGTATCCCGACTCTTATTTTAATTAAATTCATATTAATTAAATTTATTTAGGTAGTGTCACTCAACTATAATACTCGTACACTTCTACTTGGCCCAAACTTTAATTTATACGAATTATATTTTACTTAATTCGTTAATAAATTAAATCACTAATTTATTCCCATAAGGTAAAATGATGTCCTACAACTTTCCTAGCAAGTTTGTCTCATCCTTACATTTAAAACTCCGTTGGAAACCCCTCCGTTTTAACCCCCTAAACTAAATGGGAAAAATAGTGCTGTCAAGTTCCTCCGAATAGGTTTGACCTGACCCCCAAACCGGTTCACCCCTACTTTTGAACCGGTTCGTTGCACTGGATTACGAATCTTCTTCTTCCTAGATACATTTTTCCTCCATTATTAAACCTTTAATATTTTTATTTACTCCTAGATCATCACCCAATCACGACCAACATTTTATACACATAGAAATAGGCTTTAATCATCCTAGAAACCATTAATCACCAATTACTTTTCATATAATCCCATATTTTCCAATTTGGGTTTTATTCAACCTATTATGAATTCGACTTTATCATCCGATATTTGTCATCAATTTCTACTGGGTTTCTCATAACATTTAGATTTCTACATCCTAAAATCAGATAGCATCACCAATTTCACTTTTAATCTCCCGAAAGTGTCACATTTAAGGACAACCCAATTCCATGAAATTTCTCACCCAAAAAAAAATCTTTAGTTAAACAAACTATTATATGAATCAATTATCACATATTTAAAATTACGGAAATTTAACCATTTTCCTCTATTTATTCGTAGTATCTGATCCTTTGAGGTGGACGACGATTTAGCGAAGAACACACTTGCTCCCTTTTGATTTGGCTCCCCAAATCTTCCCTTTTTCACCCTCTTTTCTTATCTGCAAAACTAGGGTTTTCTTTTTGAGTTGTGTCTGTCCCAAACTCTCTTACTTAGGTTTTATTATGCAAATGCCTAAATTAAGCTTATGGACTAAATTAAAATGGCCTAAACACCCCCGTGTGGGCCAGATTATGCCTAAAAATGCCTTGAGACCAATTTACTACCTCGGGTACTCTTTTTCGACTATCTCGGCCTATTCAGAATCAACCGTGAACTCAGAATTATCATCTGAATTGTTTTATTGAAAGTCCCTATCTCGAATTCAATATAGTTTGTCCCCACTCTCGGTTGAGATAAAATAATACCACATCACTATCATTTATTATGACGTAAATAAATTATTACCATTCACTTAGTAACTATTTTCCATAAATATTAACCATTAACTCTCCCGATTAAAATTTAAATGAACTCATAATAATTAATTCAATTAAATTACGACACCCTAGTGATTTAAACTAACCGAATTAATTAATTAATTAATTATATATATATATATATATATATATATATATATATATATATATATATATATATATATATATAATGCTTAAAAATATGGGGTGTTACATGTTCTTTAAAAAAAGGAAGTAATGGTGGCATACTCCATCCAAGTTATGACTTTAGACTTAGTTTGACATGACCATATTGATGGAAAACATTTCATCCATTGGTAAGAAAAAATCTTGTTTTTTTATCACATCTTATAAACTTTCTTACATTCTTATTGATGGAATTTTATATTTCCCGAACCCATAACAGAAGTCACCAAAGACATTAAGGAACGTAAAATATAGAGAAAAGAGTATGAGTTCATTTGTTAAAAATACGTTCTCAATGCGTTATCCCAATTAGTATAGAGTGCACATTAAATGATTCCTGTGACAAATTAGTTGTGGACAGAACTGGGAAATAAAAATAAAAATGAGTAAGTAAGAAATAATAAGTTTCTTATTTCTTTATATGAATTATATAATGTGTGATGACAAATCTATCGTTCCACATGCCCATAAACCCCAACAAATAGTTGTTGATGTTAAGGCGATTAAAATAAATTTACAAGATGAATTTCAAGTGTGGGTGAGTGTTTCTAAACTTTCATCCCCTTCAAATAAAGATAATAAGAAACTCACTCATGATGAAAGGATATTCACAGCCGAATCTCTTCTGCACAAAATTCTTACTGAATAACATTCTCACATTTGAGAGAAGAAGAAAGAACAAAATGACCATCATTCCAAGTAATACATGGTTGAGGATAAAAAATTAATGGATGCTACAGGTTCCAAACTTTAACTGAGGTGCTATTTAATTTAAAGAACAAAAGTGAAAAAAAATAAGGGTAAATGATACATTTATTAAAAACAATGCCATTTTTATCTATAATGTTGGCTCAAAAGAAGTCATTCGAGGGGGAAAAAGTTACCAAGGAATCCAATAATGTTAGATATCTTATTGCAATGGTTTGAAAAGAGAATTATGTGGATAATTAAAATGTATGGTGGTTGGATACCAGTGTAACCATTGATTTATGTAAATACCGTTTTCTTTTCAAAAATTATCAAAAATCGATAAAAGCCAATAAAAAACTAAATAAGCTTTTGACCAAAGTAATTGGGAAGGACATAGTAAAATTCAAGTTGAGATCTGGGAAGATTCTTACTTTGATCGACATACTTGTACTTGATGTCTATAAAAATATAGTGTATTGAGACCTTGTGTATCAAATAGGTTTCAAAGTAGTGTATGAGTTGGACATAAGAAAATTTAATTTATTAGCAAATGATATTCTTGTAATGTCATGATAAAATGTGAAATAATAAATGACATTAGTTGTTATTATATAGTCATTTCTATTTATTTATGGCGTAGTATATTAAGTTATATTAATTATAAAAATATTTAAAATATGACTAATCTAGGAGTTATATTTGATTGTAAAATTGGTTATTATGATAAATGTGAAATGTATGCCAAATATAACATAACTAGAAATCCATTAAGATATATTGAGAGGATATCTGAAATGCTTGATCGTATATATAGTGATATATGTGATATTACAAGTGAAGTATTATAAGTAAAGTCACTTAACCTCTTTCGATGACAACTGTTAAGGCAAAAATATTACGAATGTAATGAGAGGAATAGTAAAAGAGTGCAAATAACAAGTAAAAAAAGGAAAACAAAGGGATGTGGTCGGTTCAGAGTCAACCTGCCTCCACAGAGTAAAGGGAGGGGTGTAGTATATCTCTTGGAAACATATTTCAATGTTACACTAATTCATCATGTCACATTGCTTTCCCTGTATGGATTTTTATAGCGGTCGTATAACAAGCATCATACAATGTAATACACACGAATACTAAGAGTAGATGTGGTAGTTAAACACATGGACGATCCTTAAGTGGATGGCATTTCCCACATTTCCTATCTTCTAGGCGAGTAAATTAATCACTGGTAATATGTTACTAGGTAGTATAATGTCCCTCCAATTTAGCAGGAATAATAAGGAATGCACAAAATGTATTCTTAAATTGAACAACGGTGATCATTTTTGTCCGCTCGATTAGGGAGTACTGAGATGATTAGTTCTCCATAATGGATGAAATACCCATTAGCAAAAAGGTGACCAACCTGAACCACCATGTGTTCGTTAAGTTAAATAGATGATTTTCTATCATCACACAGAAGGATGACTCGGATGATTAGGCGTTCGTTAAGACTGACCTCAATTCCCCTCATTAGTTTCTACTAATCTCGTTGCATTCATAAGCAAAAATAGAAAGGATTCATTCAGATATGAGGGGATTTAAATTGAAATACTCATTTTCTTATAGAAACGGGGTTTGGATTACGTGTCAAATATTATGAACCCAAGGAGATGAATCTTCCTAAGTTGTGCATAAGTGTAATAGACTACTCCATGAGATATGCTCGTGTATGAACTTACTTGATCCCTTTTATTAATTTGAAAAATTAAATCATTTTCATAGATGTATTATTTTCCATTGTATAAGTACTCCCAAGTTTTAACTTTTTAATAATTAACCATCCCCCCATTTCAGATCCCCCCGAGAGATGACTCATTCACCAACTTTAGACATATTCCATCACATGTATTCACTAAGCTTCTTCACTCACATTTCATACATCTCTTAGTTCCCATTTTCCTTTCATCGAGATGAATGAATAACATTCTCGGTTCTTTTCTTATTAATCATTTCTCTCATTATTTTCTTCAAGTGTCATTTCTTAGAGTTTAGACATTATTTTTCATTTCACAAAAATCAACGACCAGGTAGCCTATTTTTCTAATGGTAACTGATAGAGAGCGTGGGAAAACCGCTGCTCAATATTCACCCTATGCCGGCTATTTATTTTTGGCTCCCACTACTACGCAAAAAAACTAAACTTATGACCACAATCTTTTAAGGGAGTATAGAGGCCAAGTCCGGGTATCGAATCCACAGAGACAAGTTGCTAGAATTTAATTATTTTAATACTTCTATAATAAAAGTGTAAAAGGTAATTTGTTAACTAAAAAGAAAGAAAACAAAAACTAGGCATGGGTGAATTAAACTAAGATTAACAATGCGAATAAAAACTATAGGTTGCGTCGGATATCCCTCACCCCGAGTTAATTAGTATAAATGGTTACATGGGTTCACAAATTATTAAGATTGAGTCTCGTTTCATCAATTAATTAAATCAAGAGTTGTCACACCGCTAAATTTGCATAAAAGCCTACTGAGATTTTGGCGTCAACAAATACCCTGGAAATTACACACGCAAGGTCATAAATGCGGAGAATACGTGATATACCCCGTTAAATCTCCTAGGTGTAATAACTAGGACAACTCAATCGAAATAAATGAGTAAAAACCATCACCATAGCAAAGCAACCCATTAACCCTAGGTTAGTTCAATCCAACATAACCTAATTTAAATTAGCCGCTAAACATGATGAAAAACATAAATAAAGAGCCTAATTAATTAAGGCAACACTAATTAAATTAACTAAACAAATAAACTAGGCTTGAAATAAATTACAATGTACAAAATAAAGAACAAACCATAAATAGCGAGATAGAAGAAGATGAATAGTATCAAACCTTACATTAATGGGTACAAACCCAACACAAATGGAAGAGAGGGGAGGTCTCCACAAATAAACCCCAAAGTTGCAAACCCTAGGTTACAAACTAAAAGAGAAGAGAACTAAAAAGAAGATATAATGTGTGTCTCTTACAAATAAAACAAGCCTCCCCTATTTATACTAAGTTACATAAAAGAAATAAAGAAAAAGGAAAAACAAAATAAAAAAAGGTCAATTTAAAATTAAAGAATAAAAGAAAAATGGAAAAGAAAAAGAAAAGGGGTAACAGCAAAGCAAAAATCTCGAACAAAACAGAGCACCGGTCGACCGGTGACCAAATCGCGTTCAACCGCATGTAAGAGGGAGAACACACGACTTTGGCTCACGGCAAAAAAACAAACACCCGTCAAACGGCATCCAGGGGCCGGTCGACCGGTCATATCAGCAATTGCCCACTATTATCCCAACTTATGCCGAGACCTCCAAATTAGTAACAAACTAAGAACTATTTGTGCACTATGCACCTTGGCGGACATCCAATCCATGTGTAGTACAAACCTCGAGATCTAAGGCTAAAAAATTGAAACTCCATGGGTATACCATTAAGACCCGAAATCGAAGCTCCATGGCCCAATACCCGACATCATCAAGCCCGCCAACAGACCCACGTGTGGTGGAGGACCCGAGTTGCATTTCATGCCAAAGCCTAGCTCTAATTTCACAGAAACCCAAACCCGAGAACAAAGACCAAATCGCCATTGACAAAATAGAAGTTTGCTGCAAAAGATGTAAAAGGGACATGGAGGGAATTATTAAAATTGTTAGTTAATAAATTAATAAATTAATTTCTTATATTTCTTCCCCGTTCAAAGGCCCATGGAAAATTCATTCGAAATACGATTCAAGAACTATTCATGGCCATGCAAATCTTGGTCTGGGCGCTAAAACTTCCATGAAGACGTTGGTAAAAAAATACCAAAGTGTGAAATTACGATAATGCCCCTGAACATGCGAACTTTGACTAATCTTTATCGGAACGCAACCAAACTCTACACTTAGCATCGTAACACCTACAAAAGCTCAATAATACCTTAAATAACATGTTAGCATACAAAACGGAGGTTGTCTGATTAATGAGAATAATTATAGACATTAAAGTACCCGAGGGGGCTAAAATGCATAAGTTTCGAGGGTAATAAGTGTTATGATTCGGGACGAATCAGTTACCCTTCCCTTTTTATCTTCAGTGATTTTCCATTAATAGGTACACAAATTTGTATCATTCATTTGGTCATTGGCTTAGGTCTGCACACCTAGAGTTAGAGAGGGTGGTAGAAGATAGGTGCAAATGGTAGGCACACATGGCTAATACAATAGTAGTTGTAGACTACTTAATCCATTAATACAGTAAGAAAGGGGGTTAAGATCATGGGAACTTTTATTAATGATTGGTTGGCCATATAGGTCTTCTAAGTTTTCTCATAACTCCCATATTTTGTTGAATTAATAAAGTCGTGTTATACTAACATACTCACGTAATTCGTAAATTATATGGACTTGGATTTATGAGAATTTAATGGAATTAATATAAATAGGTAATATTTACACTACAATTAAGGTTAAGGAGAAAAGTTTAAATGTCACATACCGGGTTACACGCGCTAAATTAAGTTGTGCATTTAAACAGAATTAAAAGAAATTTCACAAAACGAAATATACAATCACTTAAATTTATGTTATAATATGATTAAGAAAAATAAAGAATTCAAAAAAACCATACCTGAAGGGGAGAATCGATTCGGGCTAAGGATGAATTGATTCGAACCACTAGAAAATTGATATTCAAAGGTTAATGTAGTATATAAGTTTCGCTTGTTAAATGTAATGATTCCCTAGCAGTTGGGACCACTTTTTTCTCACATTTTGACTGTCCAGTGAATAGGGGACTGCCTCAAAGGGTTGGGAGCATTTATGTGGGTGATTGAGTCACTAAAAAGCGTGTAAATAGGTGATAGAGGAATTATGCACATAAGCCAAATATGAAAATGCATTTCTCTTTACCCTGTTTTATTGGCCCAAACCTTCATTATCCTCCCTATATTCACACAAACTAGAATACATTTCCATAATACATTTTCAAGTGTTTAAGTGTGTTGTAAAAAAGTGTTCTTGGGTGTAGAAGTGGTTTTTTGGAAAAATACACTTTCAGAATGTTTGGAGCTATTTGGGACCTTATTCAACAACTTCTTCAATGTTTAATATCTTCTTGAAAAGTAGGGACTCCACAATCTATTTTCATGTTTAAAAATAATGCATGCTAGATATATGTATGTATATATTATTCAAATGGTTATTTTTCTTATTATTCTTACATATGAATATATACTGAAGAAGATGTTAAAAAATATATTAAATCCAAAATTTTAAAGAAGGATATTTTTCAGATTGTGTAAGCAAATTTTTTGTTGTACAAATCATAGAAAACTTGTTGATTTCATGATAAATGTTGTATTCAACTTGTTGAAGAAATAGTAGGTTGCATATGTGGGTTTATGGGTATAAAACCTCATATCCACAATATAAACTCAAGTTGTTCGGCTATATAGGTTAAATGTGTTGAAAGTGAACGAAAAATAATCCTTTGAACATGAAATGATAAATGAATAAAATTCAAAATACTAATTACATGATATGATACAATTTATGTGAACTTAGCTTGAGAAACTTTAAGGAAACAAAGTAAATGGGTGGTAAGTATAAAAAGTAGTAAAGGCATGGTGTTCAATGTGAAATATAAAAAAGTTATGGCCCAAAGTAAATTAAACAATGCAGAGTTATCAATTTGTAAGATGATTTTTGAAATGTCAAAAGTGTGATTTTCATAAAGTTTTAACGAAGTAGTATCATTTCCAAAAGTGACTATTATTTGGGAAAATTGGTTTTAAAGAAATAATATTAAATGATAAATAAGAGGTTAATGTTTTCAAAGGTAAAGCCTTAAAATGTCAAAGGAAATGTTTTAGCACAAAAGTGTTAGTTTATGTGAAATATGGACTTAAGAATCATTTCACAATTTAAAGGACTCTAGGTAAAGATTTAGATTTTATCTGATGAAAAGTTATGTTTTGAAGTAAAGATGAAAAGAAGCATTTTTGGCAATGTGTATAAATCATAAAATTACAAGTGTATGTAAATAATGAAAAATACATTGAGGTGTATAAAATGGGTATTGTACCTCAAAGGTTAAGTTCACAAGAAATGATTAATAAAGTTGTTTTCAAAGATGAAATATTGAGTTAAAGATGAATTGAAAACATACATTTTATAAAGTGTGAAACTTAGAAATAAGGTGTGTTGGGACTTGTCTCTTCTGAAGTATTTGGCTTCATTGGACGGTAAAAAGGAAATAAAGAAAAAAGGCCTATAGGCGGATAAGAAAGAAAGAAAGGAAAAAAGGATTGCTATTGTGTAACAAGTAGAGATACACTCGGAGGTAACTTGGAAATTTAAGAAGGGACAGGAGACCTAGGGTTCATCTTAATGTTTAGACTCCAAACACCTGATCAAGAACATATTCTAGTGGGGTGGGAGTCAGTGAAAGGCGGTATAACACTCATGGATTGATATCATGATTAAGACAGTGAATAGGTGATTTTGAGCATGAAACTCATTAATGTAAGTCAGTATTGTGAAATAACTTGGAAAATTTGAAAGAGGATTTAGGAGTAGTACTAAAAAAGATATTAAGTGTCAGTGGGCTCATCGCCTAGTTTGCATGATCAAAACATCAACTTTATTGTTACGATACAACTTCCATGAGAAAATTTATTCAAATGAGAGATGATTTCATAATTGCTAAAATACATTGTATATGAATGTAGCTATTCATTTCTATATTATACTTTGATAGTATATCTCATACTAGGAGCATGCTCATACCCCTCCATTTGCCAACCTCCTAGTTACTTATAGTAGAGGAAACAAAATGGACAATGGGAAAGGAAAGGAGCATTACAAATGCAATTAGATCTTTATGACTATTCATTTTAATTATGTAATGTATTTTCGAGCACTAGTTTTTATCATTTAACTGTAAATAAAAGGCTATACATTTATTTGTAATAATACATGACAAATGCAAATTTACTTTACTGTCTTTTTATTTTAAGAAAATGCAAAACTCTTATATTTCAAGTGTTCCTATAAATTTCATGATCTTGACAGCATTTCATTATTAAATTAAATATATTTTGCGACACAAATAAATAAAGCAAGTGTTTATTCTAAAAAAGGGGATTTTTTACATAAAATCAAAGTATAAGAGGGTTTTTACATTGATGCTAAAAAACGGGGCTTAAAACTGAATAAGAAAGAAAGAAAGGAAATGGTGTTACAATGATCAAAGAAGTAAAACACGCTCGAATGTAATCGAGAAATTTAAAAGAGGGCCCAGAGCCTTAGGGTACGGCTTAGTGATTAGTCCTAAGATAATTGACCACGTGCATATTCTGACATGGTTGGAGTCGATGAAATGTTGTATAACAATCATGGGTTGGTATCCCAATTAAGAAAGTAGAAAGGTTATTTTTAGGACAATGTTCATTAATGTAAAGGCAATTTTGTGAAACAACTTGGAAAATGTGAAAGAATGTTGACGATTAAATTAATGGGATACATGTACTATTAAAAGAAATACTAAGTATCAGTGAGCTCATCGCCTAAATTGCATGGTCAAAACATCAATTTTTGCATAACGATAAAACTTACACGAGAACACTTAATCTGATGAAAGATGATTTAATAATTTCTAAAATACATTTTACATGTATGTAGATATTTGTTTCTATATTAAACTCTGTTAGTATTTCTCCC
The DNA here is from genome assembly GCA_949130495.1 of Sambucus nigra. Lineage (NCBI taxonomy): Eukaryota > Viridiplantae > Streptophyta > Magnoliopsida > Dipsacales > Adoxaceae > Sambucus > Sambucus nigra. The sequence continues at coordinate 176,328,781 of OX422217.1, read as the reverse complement.
ATGGGCGCATGCTCATAACCCGCCATTTACCACCCCCCACCCCCCCACCCCAAGTACTTCAAGTATAGCAAACGACAAGGATAACGGGAAAAGAAAGGAGAGTTATCAATGCAATTAGAACTTTGTCACTATTAATTTTAATTATGTCATTTAATTTTAAGGATTGGTTATTATCATTTGACTTTAAAGGAACTACAAAATTCTTTTATTTCAAGTGTTCCTATGAATTTTATGAGCTAGACATCATTTTATTATTAAATTAAGTATATTTTACGATGCAAATAAATAAAGCAAGTGTTTATTCCAAAAACAGGGTTTTCTTAATTAAAATCAAAGTATAAGAGTTTTTCCGCGTTGAGATACATAAATGGTGTGTCACAACTTGGTATCAGAGCCAGGTTACATAGTTATCGAAGTGTGGGCTTGCGTTTCTCTTTTATATGAAGGTAAACAGTTATATTATGTCTATGCTAAGGTATTAGTTAATTTTAGTCACAATGAGGGTATGTGTTGGTTATTATTATGAGATTTAATCCTTATATGTTTAGGTTGGAATTAGAAAGATAACCCGTAAAGTGAATTTAGTATTAGACAAATTTTATATAAACTAGTGAGGCATTAAGATGATAGAGTTTCTCACAATAAGTAATAACATGTTAAGGTTATTGAAGGTCATGCCATAAGGTATGAATTAACAACAATATTTAAGTTATTAGTGTCAAGGATATGTGATACAATGGAATGTTTCAAGTGGACCCTTAGAGATAAAGTATCTATATAGGGATCTAGAAATATAAGTTTTTAGTCTAAACATAAGGTTTAACATTTAAGGAATTATATGGTAGTGTACAAATCTTCAATACTTGGAACAAGGTCAGATATATGACATGAGAACTAGAATGTAAGGTGTCCCATGTCATTATAACACGCTGAGCATTTAGGGACGTGAAGACACTCTATTTAATCATAACAAGTAAAGGGAAAATATTGTACTAGTTTCTTGGATGAAAGTATTGAGTTTCATAGTATGCATATGATAAATCACTCAATGGTATCTAATGGCAAATAAATTTAATATGAGTTTGAAAGTGGAATTTTGAGGTTTTGTCCTTTTCAAATTAATAACTTCTTTCTTGATGAATTCTAATAAGGAGTTTAATTCAGCATCAAGTATAGCCCCTTGTAAAGAGTTTAGTATACAAAGGCAATGTAAGAATTACCATGTGGAGATAATTTTATGAATTTTTAGGGTTAATTAAATAAATTTTAGTAATGAGTAAGTGAAATAAAATCCTGTCACGACTTAATGAAAGCCTTTCAAGCAATTGTATCATTAAAGGATAATATTGTTGATTTTTATACTGGCATTTCAAATTTTAATAAACTTATGGGTTAAATGACCTTGACGTGTTCAGTAAAGATATTGGAGTAAAGACTTATATTTGTTAATGGATAGATTTGTGAACACTGCATAATGATTTCACATTTTTATTACTTCCTTATCTTAGTTGGGAACAAAATAACAAGATATATTACACATACATTAGAATCTACTACTCATAGGATAATCATAGTTGTGGTAATATAAAAACACAAGTTAAGACCTAAACGTGGTGTCAACGTAAATGTTAAGTAAGTACGGCCTAAGGTGAAGTGTCACCTCCTTAGATAGACATTGAGATAAGTTAGGATGATTAATTTACTAATTGATGCTATAATTAAATTTGGATAAAATTATGTTATGGTGTTATTTAGTTGCATTGATTCCCAAGGTAGTAAATATTGGTTTGTTTAATATGGCATGTAGCCCTAAAAAAGGAACAATGACAGTAATAATATGGAAATAGCTTCCTAACTAGCTTAAGTGAATTTTAATACAATAAGAGTCAACAATGATACTCTTGGACAAGTATCAATATCATATTAGGATAATGATTCTAAGTTCAAGTATAAACAATTGGGATTAGAATGTTAAGAGATCAAATGCCCATGGTAGATAGTGAATAATAGTTAATGATCGCTTCATTTTGTAGTGTACCATGATCATGAAACACAATGAGTATGTATAACCTCTATTTAGGGAAGCATCTTAGTTCTTGGCAATAACATCCCCTTTCTTTCAAATCTTTTCAGGTCACCTTTCGACTTAGTACGATTGATATGGGGTAAGGAACTCATTTTGATTGGGATAATACCTCACTTATTAGTAAATGATTTCATAAACAATGTAGGTGATGATATACTTGTGTGGTTCCATTTTGGATAAGAAGAGGGTTCATAGTCTTTGCATCACAAGTTTAAATATTTTATAGGATTGTGTTGCGATTATAGACAACAATTGTGATTTTATTTTCTAGAGTGGTAAAAACAATACTAGGCCAATGTTAACTATGTAATAGTTTGTGAATAGTTATAGATTAAAATCTTGTTGATAGTTCAGGATGATAAGTTGAAAAACTATTAAAATTCTTTAAGATCTCTGAGGTACAGTAAGTTTTCATTACACGTGGTTTATTGGTTGGGTTGGGATAAACGATCTGTAATGTCTATGTCAGTGAGAGTATAACTAGTTTCTCTTAAAGTTTAGAGTGTTTCATTGATGATGAATTCGTATTCTTCCTAAATTGTAAGTTTTCATCCTAAGGTACAAAATACGGATCATAAGTTCAAAATTAGGATTTATATAATGATGATACATACTCTTATATTGAGTTTATTAGGAAATTAATAGTCCTTGATGATTAATTGATTTTATGATGTGAGAAGTTGTCATGGTTGTAATTGATGCGTACAAATTATATAGTTGTATTCTATAATGTAGGTAATAATTTTCCTAAGTTTATGTTCGGGTACAGTCGAGAACTTAGCAGATTTAACTATATAACCCATTGGTGATAAGAGTCTATCAAAAATAGTATGTGAGATTTATCAGTGTAAACACATTGAATAACAGGACTTTGGAGAAATTAGAAACAACTGGAATACTCTGGATTAATGAGAAGTGTAACAACCCTCGATTTTGGAGACTGAGAAATTAAATTTTGGGAAAATAAAATTTAATTGAATTGGAGAATTTCAAAATTTGGGAACTTAGGCCCGAAAATAGAGAATATTTTAAAGTACTCCAGATGATGTTTTTGAGGGTACCATCGGTCCCGAAAGGGTCGAGAGAGTCAAAATGACTGTCATTGGGTCTTATTTCGGCTCCAGAATGTTTTTAAGCTATTTTGACTTGAATTGGAGTAAACGAGTCATTTAAAGTGTGTATTAACATTTAAAATTGAGATTTTGTTTTAAAGGTTTAAGTGGCTTACGGATTAAGCCATTCTCATTTGAGAGAAAGAGAGAAAAGCCCTAGAGAGAGAGGAAGAGAAGGAAAGAAGAAGAAAGGAAGAGAGAGAGGAAGAAAGCTTGGGATTTTCGGCCCAACCGTGTCATCGAGGACGATCCAACCTCTACAAATCTGAGGCAAGTGTTTAATCTTGCTAAATAGCTATTTGTGTATTTCATTTCATAATTTGTGGGGTAAAGAATTGGATTTTTGGGTATAAATACCAAAACCTAGATTTTTGGGTTTAAATCTTGAAATCAATGTTATTCTATGGTTTAATCTCATATAAATGGTTGGGATGAGATGTAGGAGGGGTTTTCTTGTTAATAATATTATTGGGTTAAATATTTGGGGGCTTAGTGATGAAATTTTAGGGTTTAAATTCGTGGGGTTTGCTGAAAATGGAAAATCGGCCAAGGCAACTGGTATGGCCGGTCGACCGCGGTCTGGGGACCGGTCGACCACGTCTTAAAGGAAAAGCCTACTGCATTTCTTCGTAGGCAAAATTTGGACCCGCGGTCGACCGGGGGTCAGGGTCCGGTCGACCGGGCCCCTGTTTTTAGCCCAAAACTTGGATTTCTCCTCCCCCTTTTCTTTTGGAGTTTATTCTTAGGGGCTTCCTTAATGGGCTGTTTTATGGGTTTCCTAAGATGACTTCTAGCCCTTTTTAGTCGGGTTCATTGATTTGGGGTTCTCTCTTATAAAGTAAGAGATATCTTTTGGTGACTTATAGGGGGTCTCTCACTTAGTATTTTATAGTGGGAACTTCTTGGAATCAATGGATAAGAATTATCCATGTAGGTGGTGAAATTTCTAGGCCCACATTTATGTCAAATCCTTATGAGGATAGGATATGGTTAAGATAATTTGGGGCCAAATGAAAGAGAGTGGTTGCATACTCTTTAAAAGTGAGGGGTCTCATATCCTTAGAAAAGTTTAGTCTAAGGGCAATTGATAACTCAATAGGAGTGAGGGTTCCTGATTTTGATTCGAGCCATAGGTGACATTGAGAACGCTTTGAGATCGTACTATCGACTAGAATAAGCGGTAGCATAAATTCTAGTTAGGGTAGTTTTCACGTATTATGGGGATATGACCGGTGAGATTCCAATACTTGAAATGAGGTTGGAATAAATTGAGGTTTTAGACTATTAAGTCATGTGTGTGCCTATGGTTAAATAGTACTAAAAGTAATTAGGTACTTTTGCATATGGATGAAATGTGTAGTGATGGATTCCTACACAAACTCTTGGGTGATAACCCTAATGTTGAATATATATGTATAGATATATCCATATGGTTTTGGGAGACTATTCATCATAGGAAAAATGATTGAATATGTTTCAAGTGAGGGATTGTATTCACATATCGAGGTACATTTAATGGAAATTGTGGTGACGGCTTGTATATTGAGGATTATGTATACTTATAGCCGGGTTTATATATCTTATACATATGAACGAGAATTAGTTTGTATATATATTGATATAGCGATGTGTGAATATATGTACATATATCTATGTATGAATGTGAATATATGGATATATTTTATGTTGTGGACATACATAGTGTGGATATTTAAACCGTATATGATGGTTTATTATATTGTATCATATGATGGGATCATATGGATGTATGTATATTGCGTATGTGAGCAATATATATACTTATATAATGGTCTATTATATTGGATCATATGATGGGATCATATGGATGTGTGTATATTGCGTATATAAGCGATATACATACTTATGTGGTTAGGCATACCCCGCTCATGCTATCATTGGGAAGTTTACTCATAGAGGGTGAGCATCCTGGCATATAGAGCAGGGTGTGGATATTCTCCAGGTCATAGTCGTCCCTTGTGTTATTATACGATATAGATATATATTTTTGGGATGAGACGTGGTGGGTATGTTTCGTCTCATTGCCGGTTGGAGCTATGACCGCTTCCCGAGACATCGTGTGTGTGTGTTACCAGGAGGTGGGTGTCGTTGATCCCCACCAGGTGGTCCCTAGTTGTTACGTGAGCCGGACTCTAGAAAGATGATAGCATTGATGCAGTTTTATCGACGCTATATATAGACGGGTATTATATTTGCATGGCCATTGTACATCATATATGGTATGTACACTTGGTCATGGGTATATGGATGATTGGTATATGTATATATGTGGTGAGAACAAAATACCTATATATATGTATTTATATATCCCATAGAGGAAAGGATATAGAATTTTGGTAAGTACATCTTGGATGATTATGGTGTACTAGATTGATGGGGGTTGATGTATCGCATAAGGAATATTTCGGTTACATCATCCCAAGGATATTATTGGAGATTCTTTTATTTGATTTTATTTGTTTTCTTTTTCTTTTCTTTCTTTCTTTCTTTGGTAGTTTATAGGTTAGTAATAATGGTAGTATTATATAGTATGTTAAGGATTATGGATCTCTAGGATCGACATTTCCTAGGAGTAGTGTAACGAGGTGGTTCCTTGTTTGGATTTCGCTTTGCGAGACACCTCACGCACGAAACGCAGTGCCATGTCGAGATTTGAGAGAAGTAGTTCTATTTGTGGCATCTCAGATCTCTGGTCTTGACCTTGTCAGGAGTAGTGTAACGGGGCAGTTTCTTGTTTGGATTTCGCTTTGCAAGACTTCCCATGCATGAAACGTAGTACAAGTTTGAGATTAGAGAGAGGTTTTGCCAATATTCCATGTGCATGATATTAAGAATATAAATTCTTATATTTTAGCCTATATATATGTATGTATGTATATATATATATATATATATATATATATATATATATATATATATATATATATATATATATATATATATATATATATATATATATATATATGTATATGTATATATGTAGGGGTAACGTATTTAGAATTGAAATTCATGTGATTATAAATCGGAATTCATTATGCCTTTTATGGCATAATTGTTGTTATCATAATCTAGTAGGATTAAGGGTGGTTCCTTGGATTATGATGGGAAAGTAGCTCCCGTGGGTATGGGCTAGGCCTATGATAAGTGAGGTTGTCCTTACATAATGGGGTAATTTAACTAAAACTTGAGGACACGATTAGGTGCGTGTCTTTAGATGAGAGGTGAGTTGGGGTTCCACGAGAGAGCGGTCTCACTTTAATTATGAAATAAGTGCACCGGTACTTATTATGCACGGTTATAACACTTGCTAAATATTTTTCACATTCGGGGCTCTGGCCCGTTTACTTTTCTCTCCTCCTTGTATATATATATATATTATCACAGGTATCCTACCGCATGGATGCCGGATGACTTTCTATCCAGAGTCTTGGGAGCCGTGACAGGTGCGAACTGTTGAGGGATGTTTCATGTAGCCGCTTCCTACTTCTTTAAAATTTTAGGTAGGATTCATGTTGTATATCGGGTTTGTACCCAAGGGATATTTATATACATGTTTATATTTATTCCATTTCAGCTATTGTATTGCCTATGACCCGACAGCTTATTCGGGTCTACTTTGTGTAGTACATTCGGTTGTATTTATTTAGTTCATTTTATTTCTAGAATTTCATTTATCTTAGTTCTTGCATGCATCTTTATTTTTCTTTAGTTGTAGTGTTAGTGTTGGTTTGTTGTCTGTTGTGTTTTTATTTTAATTTTTCATACCCCGCTTATGTGATTTCGGGTAGTTAGTCCTATATTGTATAGTACCGACAGTTGATGTTAAGACTGGACCATCTGAAACTCCTGATTTAATATAGTATCGGGCTGGCCACCCGTTATTATTTTAGGCGGGTTGTGACTGATGGTATCAGAGCATCAGGTTCTAGAGTCCTTGGGATCTGTGTGAGTTATGGATTCTTCCGTTAACGTTCTTGACATAAAACCCTATAAATAGGACTGTTGAGTTCACTGCGTTGTTTTCTTCTGTGAAGTATATTCACTTGATTGGCGTTCTGATAACAGTTGCTCTTGTTTCGTTTCAGACGTCGCCTAGATATTGTCGTCTAGGAAAGGATAAGATTAGAAGTACCATACCAATAGTATGTTCTGGGTACGCTTTAATCGGGGGTATTTGTTTTCCCCGGTTCCGAAGGAGTTATTGAGGAGATTTCTTGCAGTGGTTCGAGGTGATTTATCGGCAGTCGGGTAAGAAAGGAAAGTTTACTCGATTGGCGAATCTTGGTCTTAGTAAGGAAAGTCCGAGGAGAGGCATGTAGTGTAGTCCTTGGGAGGTTTAGATTGAGAATTTGTTAACCTTAGTTAGGAAACCTTATGTTGGTAACTCTTACCGAGGTGAGGTTGGTGTAGTTATCCCAATATCAGGGGTATCGCCTTCTAAGATGAGGGAGAATGCCTTTGGAGACTCAGTTTCGTGTGTAGGACGGAGGGAGTTTTCGACAGTTGCAATCGCACCTTGCCCTTCATTATGGTTAAGAAGGGTTTTGAGTAAGATGTTTCTCTTGTGGAGAAATATTCTTAGGGATAGTGATTGTCCTAGAAGTAGTTAAGGACCCTGAGTTGAGATTCTAGGACAAGGGGAAACCCTTGAGTTACGGAAATGTAAGATATAATACCTTTCTTTGGGTTTAAGTTACACTTGTGCGAGATTGGGAATGTCGCCTGTGAGGTGTGATGAGTAGCTAACCGCTTTACCGCTAGGGTGCATAAAATTTTCCTAGAGGAGGAAGTGAGCAAGTGTGGCCTTTGTATGGCGTCTTTGGAGATGTTTCACCTTTTCATGACTGAGAGGTTCAGAGTTTGGTAGATTCTGTGGAGCGGATAGTTTAGCTCATAGTTGTGCTAGTCTTGAGAACAAGATATTGGTTAGCCATATTGTATTTATTGAGGCCTTGTGTTTTAAACATAAGGTGTTTGTTTGGCGTGTCGAAAGACGCGGGATTGATTTATATAGTATTGTTGCATAGGCCCTCGGGCAATATCTAAAATATGGAAATCTTTCTTTTTATAAAACCTTAACCCTGGTTTAACTAATCTCAATCTCCGACCTAGCTACACAGTAGTGTATTGGGAGGGTTCCTTATTTGGATTTCGCTTGCGAGACCTCCTCCGCACGAAGGTGGCTAGTGTCAGGAATTGAGGAGATTCTACCATGGGGAAATTTTAAACTTGTATATATTTAGCATGTTGTTATGGATCATTACTGAGGGTTATGTTATGATTTGAGGCTAATGGAGCCTGATCATGATTTTACGAGTGGAAACTCGAATACGGGGTGTATGGGCGTCCTGGGTAGTAGTTGCTTTAAAACTATATGGTTCGATATGAGAACCAGGAAGGATCGGTATAGTGATCCTTAGGATTGATGTGAGGACTAGATGATTTTGAGGTCCTAGGCGTGTCTTAAATTTCGCGGACGAAATTTTTGTAAGGGGAGAAGTATGTAACAACCCTCGATTTTGGAGACTGAGAAATTAAATTTTGGGAAAATAAAATTTAATTGAATTGGAGAATTTCAAAATTTGGGAACTTAGGCCCGAAAATAGAGAATATTTTAAAGTATTCCGGATGATGTTTTTTAGGGTACCATCGGCCCGGAAGGGTCGAGAGAGTCAAAATGACTGTCATTGGGTCTTATTTCGGCTCCGGAATGTTTTTAAGCTATTTTGACTTGAATTGGAGTAAACGAGTCATTTAAAGTGTGTATTAACATTTAAAATTGGGATTTTGTTTTAAAGGTTTAAGTGGCTTACAGATTAAGCCATTCTCATTTGAGAGAAAGAGAGAAAAGCCCTAGAGAGAGAGGAAGAGAAGAAAAGAAGAAGAAAGGAAGAGAGAGAGGAAGAAAGCTTGGGATTTTCGGCCCAACCGTGTCATCGAGGACGATCCAACCTCTACAAATTTGAGGCAAGTGTTTAATCTTGCTAAATAGCTATTTGTGTATTTCATTTAATAATTTGTGGGGTAAAGAATTGGATTTTGGGGTATAAATACCAAAACCTAGATTTTTGGGTTTAAATCTTGAAATCAATGTTATTCTATGGTTTAATCTCATATAAATGGTTGGGATGAGATGTAGGATGGGTTTTCTTGTTAATAATATTATTGGGTTAAAGATTTGGGGGCTTAGTGATGAAATTTTAGGGTTTAAATTCGTGGGGTTTGCTGAAAATGGAAAATCAGCCAAGGCAACTGGTATGGCCGGTCGACCGCGGTCTGGGGACCGGTCGACCATGTCTTAAAGGAAAAGCCTACTTCATTTCTTCGTAGGCAAAATTTGGACCCGCGGTCGACCGGGGGTCAGGGTCCAGTCGACCGGTCCCCTGTTTTTAGCCCAAAACTTGGATTTCTCCTCCCCCTTTTCTTTTGGAGTTTATTCTTAGGGGCTTCCTTAATGGGCTATTTTATGGGTTTCCTAAGATGACTTCTAGCCCTTTTTAGTTGGGTTCATTGATTTGGGGTTCTCTCTTATAAAGTAAGAGATATCTTTTGGTGACTTATAGGGGGTCTCTCACTTAGTATTTTATAGTGGGAACTTCATGGAATCATTGGATAAGAAATATCCATGTAGGTGGTGAAATTTCTAGGCCGACATTTATGTCAAATCCTTATGAGGATAGGATATGGTTAAGATAATTTGGGGCCAAATGAAAGAGAGTGGTTGCATACTCTTTAAGAGTGAGGGGTCTCATATCCTTAGAAAAGTTTAGTCTATGGGCAATTGATAACTCAATAGGAGTGAGGGTTCCTGATTTTGATTCGAGCCATAGGTGACATTGAGAACGCTTTGGGATCGTACTATCGACTAGAATAAGCGGTAGCATAAATTCTAGTTAGGGTAGTTTTCACGTATTATGGGGATATGACCGGTGAGATTCCAATACTTGAAATGAGGTTGGAATAAATTGAGGTTTTAGACTATTAAGTCATGTGTGTGCCTATGGTTAAATAGTACTAAAAGTAATTAGGTACTTTTGCATATGGATGAAATGTGTAGTGATGGATTCCTACACAAACTCTTGGGTGATAACCCTAATGTTGAATATATATGTATAGATATATCCATATGGTTTTGGGAGACTATTCAGCATAGGAAAAATGATTGAATATGTTTCAAGTGAGGGATTGTATTCACATATCGAGGTACATTTAATGGAAATTGTGGTGACGGCTTGTATATTGAGGATTATGTATACTTATAGCCGGGTTTAGATATCTTATACATATGAACGAGAATTAGTTTGTATATATATTGATATAGCGATGTGTGAATATATGTACATATATCTATGTATGAATGTGAATATATGGATATATTTTATGTTGTGGACATACATAGTATGGATATTTAAACCGTATATGATGGTTTATTATATTGTATCATATGATGGGATCATATGGATGTATGTATATTGCGTATGTGAGAAATATATATACTTATATAATGGTCTATTATATTGGATCATATGATGGGATCATATGGATGTATGTATATTGCGTATATATGCGATATACATACTTATGTGGTTAGGCATACCCCGCTCATGCTATCATTGCGAAGTTTCCGCGCAGAGGGTGAGTATCCTGGCATATAGAGCAGGGTGTGGATATTCCCCAGGTCATAGTCGTCCCTTGTGTTATTATACGATATAGATATATATTTTTGGGATGAGACGTGGTGGGTATGTTTCGTCTCATTGCCGGTTGGAGCTATGACCGCTTCCCGGGACATCGTGTGTGTGTGTTACCACGAGGTGGGTGTCGTTGATCCCCACCAGGTGGTCCCCAGTTGTTACGTGAGCCAGAATCTGGGAAGATGATAGCATTGATGCAGTTTTATCGGCGCTTTATATAGACGGGTATTATATTTGCATGGCCATTGTACATCATATATGGTATGCACACTTGGTCATGGGTATATGGATGATTGGTATATGTATATATGTGGTGAGCACAAAATACCTATATATATGTATTTATATATCCCATAGATGAAAGGATATAGAATTTTGGTAAGTACATCTTGGATGATTATGGTGTACTAGATTGATGGGGGTTGATGTATCGCATAAGGAATATTTCGGTTACATCATCCCAAGGATATTATTGCAGATTCTTTTATTTGATTTTATTTGTTTTCTTTTTCTTTTCTTTCTTTCTTTCTTTGGTAGTTATAGTTTAGTAATAATGGTAGTATTATATAGTATGTTAAGGATTATGGATATCTAGGATCGACATTGCCTAGGAGTAGTGTAACGGGGCGGTTCCTTGTTTGGATTTCGCTTTGCGAGATTCTCCACGCACAAAACGTAGTACAAGTTTGAGATTAGAGAGAGGTTTTGCCAATATTCCATGTGCATGATATTAAGAATATAAATTCTTATATTTTAGCCTATATATATGTATATATATATATATATATATATATATATATATGTATATATGTAGGGGTAACGTATTTAGAATTGAAATTCATGTGATTATAAATCGGAATTCATTATGCCTTTTATGGCATAATTGTTGTTATCATAATCTAGTAGGATTAAGGGTGGTTCCTTGGATTATGATGGGAAAGTAGCTCTCGTGGGTATGGGTTGGGCCTATGATAAGTTAGTTTGTCCTTACATAATGGGGTAATTTAACTAAAACTTGAGGACGCAATTAGGTGCGCGCCTTTAGATGAGAGGTGAGTTGGGGTTCCACGTGAGAGCGGTCTCACTTTAATTATGAAATAAGTGCACCGGTAATTATTATGCACGGTTGACACACTTGCTAAATATTTTTCACATTCGGGGCTTTGACTCGTTTACTTTTCTCTCCTCCTTGTATATATATATATATATTATCACAGGTGTCCTACCGCATGGATGCCGGATGACTTTCTATCCAGAGTCTTAGGAGCCGTGATAGGTGCGGACTGTTGCGGGATGTTTCATGTAGCCGCTTCCTACTTCTTTAAAATTCTAGGTAGGATTCATGTTGTATATCGGGTTTGTACCCAAGGGATATTTATATACATGTTTATATTTATTCCATTTCAGCTATTGTATTGGCTGTGACCCGACAGTTTATTCGGGTCTACTTTGTGTAGTACATTCGGTTGTATTTATTTAGTTCATTTTATTTTTAGCATTTCATTTATCTTAGTTCTTGCATGCATCTTTATTTTTCTTTAGTTGTAGTGTTAGTGTTGGTTTGTTGTCTGTTGCGTTTTTATTTTAATTTTTCATATCCCGCTTATGTGATTTCGGGTAGTTAGTCTTATATTGTATAGTACCAACAGTTGATGTTGAGACTGGACCAGCTGAAACTCCTGATTTAATATAGTATAGGGCTGGCCACCCGTTATTATTTTAGGCGGGTTGTGACAATAAGGTTTGTGATTCCTAAGGAGTAAGATTATAATTATTTAACAGTAACATAATTAAATGATAAGCATTAAACTAGTAAAATATCTTATGGTCATACAGGCTGATATTATTTGTCGGTAGGGGATTGAAAAAGGGTTTATCATCATAACCTTAAAGGAGAAGCATTATAACATGTATGGATTGATGAAAATAATAAATAGGAATGAATAATTTCTATGTTTTGGATAAACTAGAGGTACAATTATACATGCAGGGAACTGCATGGATGTTTAAGCTTGAGTTAAATAAATTAAATTGCATAACTTGGTGTCAAAAAATACCTAATGAGTTTTAAAGAAGGAATCGAGGATTATAATAATTTTGTGGTCATTAAAGTCAAGTCTAGTTCTAAAATAGACAGTTTGATAATAAGGAGAAGACAAAGGTGTATAGGGTATTATTTATAACTAGTAGGTTATCATTATGAAGGAATTTGTGGAAGACAGATTTTTCTTTGAAAGTTTCCTTGATAAATAAATAGTAAAAAATGGATGTCATTCACTATCGCATATAATGTATCACGATTATAAGGTAAAAGGTTAAATGCTAGTCAAATTTAGAAAGTGAACCGAGGGATCTAAAAATCAATTAGGTCTGATAGAGTAAAATGTTGAGCCTAAAAAAGGTTGCATAAATTATCTAAGACATTGAGGAGTGTTTGTTAAGGTTAACATGTCGACGAGGCTTGAGGAATCAAAAGTAATGTACAAATAGGCATATAATCCCTGGTCTTAGTATGAAATTCAATGCAAAATGATGACGTCAAAAATTTCTTATGTAATGTTTTTGATTTTGGGGGAAAAATTCCCAAGTTATGATGGTTGTAAACACTCGGATTTTGTTGAATTAATAAAGTTGCATTATATTGTCGGACTGGCGTAATTCTCTAATTATATGGACTTGGATTTATGAGAATTCAATGGGATTACTTTAAATAGGTTATCTTTAAATTTAAACTAAGATTAAGGAGAAAAGGTAAAAATTTCATATACCACATTACGTGTGTTAAATTAAGTTGTGCATTTTACATTGAATTAAAGGAAATGGTATGGAACAAAATATATAATTACACGTATATTCATGTTATAATATCATTCAAATAAATAAGGAATTAAAAAAAATCTTACCTGAAGTGAAAAATCAATTCAGGCTAGGGCCGAATTGGTTCAGCCACCCCCCGTATTTAAGGGTTATTGAGGTCTATAAGTTTAGGGTGATTTATGTAATGATTCCCCATTAGTTGGGACCACTTTTATCTAATATATTGACTTTCCTAGGCATGGGGTGTTTGCCCTAAAGGGTCGAGAACATTTATTTGGTTTATAGGGTCATTAAATAAGGTGTACAGAGGGCCACCAACCCCATATCATCCATTTATGCATAGAGGAATTATCCACTTAAGCCAAGTACAACAATTCATTTCTTTCTACCTTTTTTACTTATTCAGAAGCCTTATTATCTTCCCTATATTCACACAAACAAGAATACATTTGCACAATCAATTTTTAAGTGTTTAAGAGTGTTGTAGAAGAATGTTATTGGTTGTAGAAGTGGGTTTTTGTAAGAATACATTTTATGAATGTTTGGATTTAGTTGGGAGATTATTGTAACACCCCATATTTTTAATGATTTTTATATTGCGATTGATTAAAATTACACGGGGAAACTATAATCCGGATTAAAATATTAATTAGCGAGACAAGGGTTAATATTTATTTGTATGAATTATACTGAATATTACCTACTGAATCAGTAATAAATTATTAAGAATGAAATATGATTATGGTGAGCAAAAAATATGATTATTACGGTAATTTAGTCGAAACGCGCGTGTTAGTCATGTCAGAACTTAAATTTATGAGATAAAATGTAATTTATTTATGGATCATCCAAGTGGTCATTTTGAGTACACCAGTGTGTCTGGAAGGGTCGAGACAGTCAGAAAAGTGTACTCAGGGGTTTGGATTGGGTCCCAGGACATTTTTAGGCCAAACTAGCACCCAGAAAGGATATTTTGGTCTTTTGACTTTTTAGAGTAAAGGTACCTACGAAATTGTGAGGGTTATACCATCTTATGAGTTAAGAGTGCTAGTTTTAGAGTTAAAATATGAGAGAAACTCCACCAGAGGAGGAAGGCGAGGAGTTGCATGGTTTCCCACACCACTTTTGCACCACCACCACCACTGGAATACAGATCGAAAGGAGAGGAAGATAACTACACCATATTTCTAAAAAAATCAAACCTACAATCTTGAGGAAAGTCTTTATCTTGTATGTTTTGATTTAATTATATTACCCATGTAGTGTAGGGGTTATAATTTCATGATTTTAAATAGTGTTCTTGAGATTTTAAGTGATTAAAACTCATAAATTGGGATAGGAATGCATGTAGGATGATTCAACATATGTATAGGAATGCATGTAGAATGATTCCATATATGTTCCAATTTTATGGAAGAAATCTGGGAAGAATATTGGTTATGCCGGAAGAACATGAACTAGGGTTTTAGGTAGAAGAACCTTAAAGAAATATTGAGAATTTTACGATTTAATGAGGTTTTGATGATAAAGATTCATTATAATTGATGCACATACCCAAATATGATGTTGGAACAAATTATAATGTAGTTTGGGGTTGTAAGGACATATTTCTCATTTCCGATATCTTACATTTGTGTCTATCGTACGCTGCTACAAAAGGCAGGTCACTTCACGATCTCACACGATGGCCTCAATCCAAATTCTGGGAATTAAGCATTTAACATCTCCATCATGTGTCCCACATCTACCTCAACGACTTCACGTTCCACGATTTTAGGCACTTTATGCAAGTGGTATGCAAGAGAAGTCAAAACAATGAAAGAAGGAAAGATATGAAAGTTCAGGGGAATTTTGGTAATTTTATAGCCACTATCCTGTGACAACCCGCGATTCGAAATAAGGGGTTGCCAGCCCGATACTCCAAAATAACGGAATCATGGATGGAAATCATTCTCAGCATCACCATAACAAAAATAAGTAAATGGGAAAACCACCCAATAAATCAGAAAATGGGTTGCCAAAATTTAGATTAATTAAAAGTTAAGGAAAATAAATTAAACAACCCAAATCTGATGAGAAAGTGGAGTTCCAAAAGAACTTATATTAATACTAAAGCAACATACAATAAAAAGACCGAATAAGTTGTCGGTCAACAGTTACATCCAATGTCTTACAACAGTTCAATAATATACATAATACATCCATTAACAATTACAAAAGTTTAGGCTACCCGCCCGAATAAAAGACCCGATCATATCTAGAATTAAAAAATGACAGCGTCTAACAAAGCATCCTGTAATAATCCGCAAAATCTTACAGCTGCTCAAAAGTGCTTGGAATAGGAATTATTCATAACGGGCCCCCTTGCGGAGGAGCACCTGAGCGGATACAATAACATGCACAATATGGGAAAATAAACGGGTCAGGGCCCGGTTTATATATGATTACCAGATGAACAAGAAGCATGATAGTGATGGACAGTTATTCATGAATGATGTAGATGAAAATCTAACAACCTAATCAACAAGAATAATAAGGTAATTTAAATGATTCCAACAGTGTTAACTTATACGAGAGAATTAAATTAAACATCATTATTCGTCATGTCTTTTCCTTTTTCCATTCCTTAAGAGGAATATAATTACCATCATATTTTCTTATGGCAATTCACATATCTCAAGTCCCACTTGAGTTAGAAAGGTTATATTCTTATACATATAACGATTCTAAGACCGCCCCTCCTAGTTTCCCCACTGGGCATGCCCCTAAATAGCTATCATCTTCGAGGGCCTATTTATACAAGACAACCTAGGCACCTAACGCACGTCGGGAAGTGGCCATATGCCTGCGAGTGAGTCATAACCACACCCGAAATTACATCATTAGCGCAGAAAAATATATAAAAATCCCGCATATGGCCGAGGACTATAGTCTCCCTGCATTCACTAGTCAGGGGACATCACCTCATGTGCGATCTTCCCTTATGATAGCATTTAGAGAGGTGTGTTTAAGTAAATTAACATTTACCAATTTCATCTCATTATCATTTTCATTAATCACGTGTATGTTTCATTTTATTTGAAACCATAATCCTTGAATATTCTCATTAATATTCATCATAATTTTAAGTACCGATCTATTCTCAAAATGATCACCAACATCTTACAAGTCCCAAGGAGTTATATACCTCAATAGGGATTCTAAAATCTCCACATGAGGGCTTAGAACTCTCAATTCCTAATAATATGCGACAAGAAAAGTAATGCCTAAACAGCACTTTTGGTACCCATAGAACAAACCCCAAGTGAACCCATTCAACTCTAGGGTAATGACCAAACTCAACTAAAACTCTAGGACTCTATGTTTACTTCTTACAAGAATGTTCCTAGGTCCTAATCCTAAAGAAAAGGGTCAAAATTTGAAAAGAAAAACAATTGAAAAAATGCAGGATTTCCGAATCAATTTGGGTTTAGAAAAGCGAATCGATTTGGACTAGCCGAATCGATTCGGTCAGGGGAAATGACTTTCTGCATAAATGCTGAATTGATTCGGATGAGCCGAATCGATTCAGTCAACTCAGACCTGGAAACTGTCTCAAGGCGAATCGATTCGGCCAGGCCGAATCCATTCGGTTCTGCAGATTTGCCAAGTTTGGCTAAGGAGTCTTGGACTCCTAATCTCTCCCAACTTCAACCAAACAAAACCCTTATCATTTATTACCACGAACTGATTATAAATGCATCCAACAACCATAATTTATCTCAATATCCAATCAAATCAACCTCCAAAGATTAAAAGCCCATTAATCCAACAAAACCCTAACTTTCTTAAACCATAATTTACCACAAGTATCAACACTAATTATTCAACTTAAATCATATAATAGCAAGTAGAAAACTTGCCTCAAGCTTGAAAATTCAGAATTTGATGAAGTTGTATGCAAGAACAATCACCAAATCTTCAATCTCTCTTTTCTCCACAAGGTTTCTTCTTCTCTCTTTCTCTCTACGTTAGGAATACAATTAGGGGAAAATAGAAGACTTAAGGAGACTAAATAGTGGCTTTAGTCCAAAATTCCAACTCAAGTGATCAATACCGCGATAAAATAATACACAACTACACATTTAAGCTAAAACCAGTCAAAAGTGCCCGAAACCTCAAAATACAATATGGCACATAATTTGACTATCTCGCACCTTCCGAAACTAACTACACCTTCCAAATTATCATTTGGAAATTTTATAATTCATTTTAGGTTCCGGTTTCATTTTAAACCAAATGTCATTTTAAATCATATGACACAATAAAACACATCATGGTGATATTTACCTACACATAAGGTAAATATGCAACATCTTAGTAAATATTAACTTTTCTTCCTTAAATTAATACTTACTCCACATTCCAACATTTTATATCTAATTACTATACCTAGCAAATAAATATAAAATAGGTTCACAAAAGCGAGGGTTGTTACATATCCATAGGTCCAGTCAACTGGAAAGTTGAAGAGTTCGACGCCACGAAGATATTGGAAGAAACTTCACCTCAATCCGAGCTACGATGAAGAAGTTATAGCTCTTTGAAAAAGGAGAAAATTCCGAGAAAATCCTTATGGAGAATGATGTTTATTTTAGCCCCAAAACCAACAAAGTTATGTGAACCGAAGGGGGAACCGGTTCGGGGTACCTGACACTGGCAAGAGTCCCAATGACTTCAAATTATTTTTGGTTTCCATATAAAAGCCAACTTCGGGGGAGTTATTTTGCTAGACTTGGAGAGACGATTTTGAGAGTTCTATTATCTCAAGTCTTCATATTTTTTAGTCCCAAAACTCATGTTTTGATTCAAACATCATTGACATACCTTTGTGAATCCTTTTGAAACCCAAGAACACAACTTTGGTTTTATTCATTCTTGTGGAGAAGTCATCTGTGTTCTTTATTGCTACTCACCTGGATTTCCTAAGGGAGATTCCAGCCAATGACACCAGAACCGACACCTACGGGTATTTCTGTGTCACATTGTATTTTCATTGTAATCCGTGTAATTATATCTTACAAAATTATAGTGAAAATAAAAAGGGTTTTCCCCTTTGGGGGATTTTTCCTCACATGTGGGTGTTTTAAAGTTCTTGCATGATTTCATCATCTTCAATCACACCTAATGCATGTTTAGGGTTTAATTGGGAAAACTGAGTGTAATTAAATAATTTATTAATTTGAATGCAAGCGCACTCTTTCAAATTGTTATTGAAGCCAATTACACAACTTAACCATGTAATTTTTTGCAAAATGTTTCAAAGATATCAATTTTCAGAAAAAAAAATTTCTTTTGAAAAAGAGCGTGTTCAATAGAGAAGTTATATAATAAAATGCCAGTTTTTGACGGGACAAACTATGCATACTGGAAATCCCGCATGAAATCTGCATTAAAGGCCATTGATGAAAGAGTATAGATTTTGGTTGAAAGAGGGTGAACACCTCCCTCCATCACTGTTGAGAACGTAACTAGTTTAAAATATGTCACTACTTGGACTGAAGAAGAATTTAAATTGTCTTCTTTTAATTCAAAGGGTTTAAGTGTTATTTTCGGATCCGTCACTCCTGACAAGTTCAAACGCATAATGACGTGCACCACGTCAAAAAAGGCATGGGATGTTTTACAACTTACCCATGAAGGAACTAATGTTGTGAAAGAGTCTAAACTGCAAAATTTGACAACTCAATTTGAAACCATCACCATTCTTGAGACTGAATGTTTGTGATGAATTTAATCTTAGTGAACACATTCCTAATGCTAGAGTTGTTAAAAAGATTCTTAGATCACTGCCTAAGCGTTTTATCCCTAAAGTCACTGTGCTAAATCTATGGGTAATTTAAATACGCTTAAATTGGAGGAACTTGTAGGAGACTTACAAACATATGAAATTGATATGTTTCTTAAATCTGCTAAGCCTAAAGATAAGGGAATTGCACTTAATGACCAGGAGAGAAAGAGTGAGGGGTCGGCATGAAAGAGGGGAGTTTCATCTAGAAAATTATAGATAGATACGTCAGATTCTAAGTGTGACTTTGATTTAGATGATTTGGCCCTGTTTGCTAAAAATTTCAAGAAAATTCTCAAATTCAAGAAAAATGGTAATTTCAAAGATAAAAAGAATTTTGAGAAAAATAAGTTTGAAAATAAAAATGAAAAATAATTTAATGATCCTTCTAAGAAAGACAGTGATAGATGCTTTGAGTGCGATGGTAGGGGTCATAGAGATTTTGAGTGTGCTACTAGGCTGAATAGAGAAAAGGGCAAAGTTATCCTTAATGCTACCCTTAGTGACGATAGTGAGGTCGAGTCGGTGGACTTTGGAGATGAGTCATCGCATGAGTGTAACTTCACCGCATTCATGGCTAGTTATGTGAGCCCTTCTAGTACTCCTCACGACGATGAGGATTCTACTTCACAGGGACACCTCGATAGTGAGAGCGATGTGAGTAAGGGGGAGGATGATGCAAGTTAGAGTGAGAGTAATCTTCAAAGCACCTACGCTGAGTTATATAATGAGTCATTTAAAACCAAAAAGCGTAACAAATCATTAGTTCTTAGGATCACTGCATTACAGGAAGATTTAAAAGAAGAGAGAGAGAGAGAGTCCTCCACCTGCACTAACTTGAGAGAGAGAGAGAGTCTGCCTATGCTGAGAAAGAAAGTTTGTTTAGAGAGAGAGGGAGATTGTTTAGAGAGAGAGGGAGAGAGGATGGTTTTGAGAAAGAGAATGGGGACTTGACTAAATAAGTGGCTAGTCTTACGAGTGAGCTCCGTTCCTTCCTGAAGACTCGGAAGAAACTTGAACCCCTTGCTGTCCAGCTTACTTATGATCTTAACAGAGCACGAGAAGTCAAGGTTCAAATCGAGGACAGATCTGGAAAGATGTGAAAGATGTTCCTCGGCCCCGCTTTAGGTTTCAATAATAGGCAGGGAATAGATTATGACGGTTCCTCCACGTCCCAAATTGCACCTGGACCAGTTCCTGAGTTTACAATGACTCCATATGGCCATCGTCAAAAACCTCGAAGGAGAGTTCGACCAAGAAAAGCAAACCAAGGTCTTCCTAAGACTGTGTTCTTTTGTACGTATTGTAAAAGAAAAGTCCACCTCGGGGAGTTTTGCTATAATTTGGGTCGGACATGATGTACTACTGGTCCTCCACATCATACTGATGATTTTGCTAGTCTGAGAGATTGTATTGAGTTTTTAGCCACCACATCACAGAGTTTGATGGAGGAATTCCGACGGATGTCTTTGCCGTCTGTGAATGCTTCTCGCATCCCGACTAAAACTAACAACAACAAGGGTAAACAAAAGGTTACCACTTCTTGGGCGACTAAGAAAGATAAAAAGTCCCTTGTTGTTCATGTCGCTCTCAAAGCACATAATACCCAATAGTGGTATTTTGATAGTGGGTGCTCCAGACATATGACTGGGGATGTCTCATTTTTTACCTACCTTGAGGATTATAAGGAAGGTAGAGTAAACTTTGGAGACGGGAGCATGTCTAGCATCGTAGGACGAGGTACTGTAGAGTTACCTGGATTTCCTAAGCTAGAGAATGTTTTGTACGTCAAAGGTTTGAAAGCAAACCTTCTCAGCATTAGCCAACTGCGCAACTCTGACTTCACCGTAAAGTTTGACCGGGATGCGTGTAATGTCTATAATTAAGCCGGTAAACTTTTAGTGTGAGGTGTGAGGGGTGAGGATAGAGGATAATTGTTATGGAACTATGCCCACATCCTCACTTGTCTGCAACAGCGTCACGATCACTCCTATGGATCTGTGGCATCAACGTCTAGGTCACGTGAATGTTAGAGATTTATCTCGATTAGATAAAAAGGACCTAGTACGTGGCTTACCATCTCTTGGAAAGAAACTTCCACGATTTGTGGACCCTGTCAGTTGGGAAAGAAAATTCGTAGCCCCCATAGGAAGTTGCATTCCATTACCACCTCCCGTGTACTTGAGATGATTCGCATGGATCTTATGGGTCCTACTCGTACTGAGAGTCTGGATGGTAAGAGGTTTATCCTCGTGATATTAGACAATTTCTCCAGATATTCGTATGTAGGTTTTCTGAGAGAGAAATCTGATGCTATAGAGTTTTTAACGACCAAATGCCCTGCAAAATCAACACGCACTACAAGAAAAATGAATATTAGGGACGGGAGTGTTAGGGACGGACATGTCATTTTGTCCCTTATGATATACCAAAAGGGAAAGTTTTAATTACCGTCATTTTTTATAGTAACAAAAGGGACGGTTTTTTAAAAACCCTCCCTTTTGGTATTTCTCTAAAAGGACGGTAATTAAAATCGTCCCTTAAAGTATATACGAATTTTTAGCACTGATTTTTCCTGGGGTAATTTAAGGGATGGAATTTAAAACTGTCCCTTTTGCTATATCAAAAGAGACGGATAGTCAAAACCGTCCCTTTTGATATAGAAAAAGGGACGGTTTTAAATTTCGTCCCATTTAGTATAAATTGATTTTTTATTTTTTCCAAATGAGTATTTGGGACGGATTTTTTTAACCGTCCCTTTTAATATACCAAAAAAGACGGTTTTAAAATCCGTCCCATTTAGTATATATTGGTTTTTTTTCCAAATGAGCATTTGGGACGAATTTTTTAAACAGTCCCTTTTAATATACCAAATAAGACGGTTTTAAAATCTGTGCCTGCTCATCCGACCCTTTTAATGTTTTCCTTAATTTTCCTCCAAGTCTACACGTACAAACTCTCTCTCTCTCTCTCTGCTCTCGCGCTCTTGCTCTCTCTCCCTCTCGCTCGCTCCGTTGCGCCCTACCCCCTCCGCCTCCGCTGCGCAGCTCTACCCCTCCACCTATCCCCCTGCTCAGCTCCTGGGCCTCCGCCTCTCCCCTATATTGGATTACCCCCTCCGCCTCTTCCCTGAGTTGCCCTACCCCCGCTCCACCCCCTGCGCCTCCTCCTCTCCCCCTCCACCTCTCCCCTGCGCACAGGTATTATATCTCTCCCGCAATATACATATATATATATATATATATATAGAGAGAGAGAGAGAGAGAGAGAGAGAGAGAGAGACACATATACACTATATGTATTGATTTGTTTAGACATTTGTTAAGGATTTGCTTAGATTGTTATCATATTAGTTTCGTCATTATTTACAATTTTGTTTAGTGATATGTTTACATCTTTTAACAGACTAGTTAGGGATTTTTATGCACTTAACATCAGTAAGTGTAAAGCATATTTTTAATTATTTATAGCAAACCAAATTTAAAAAATAAAAACAAAAATCAGATTGGAATACCGGATCGGACTACCGGATTGTTAACAAATTCGGATTCGGTTGCCAATGTACTGATCCGTGTCTGACTATCGAATCTCATCCGAATCCAAAAATGTCAAACGGATTCTAGGTGAAAAATTTATGAGTTTTTATAATTTTCAAAATCCCATGAGTCAAATGAGAACGAAAGATTTCATTTTTTTTCCAGTTTATTATTGCTTTGTACTCCATCCATGTTTAGTTAGGAATTCATGTTCATAACATTGATACAGACACTTTTAGAACATTGACACGGACAAATGATATTCAAATGCAATTTTGTATATATTTATATATCTTTTTTTCAATTTGTAATAGGGGTTCAATAAGATCAATATGGATAAGAGTTGGATCAGAGGAGATAGGACCGCGAAGGCGTACGCCGATGGAGTTTAAATCTTTATTGATTGTGCATATAGAAATAAGTATATTCTTACTTCTAGCATCAAATGCCCATGTAGTACTTGTGTTAATCGTGTCTACTATAACTCACAAACTGTGAGGAATCACATAGAGATGTATGGTTTTGAAAAGAGTTCCAAGAATTGGATTTATCATGGGGAATCATTGGGTGATTTTAATATCAACGTAAATAGTTAGAGAGATGGTATGGTTGTTGATGATGTATTAGACAATTTGAACTCGGGGGCAAGCGTGATTGCAATGGTTCAAGAAGGAAGGGGGATTCCATGTAAAGAGGAAAATATGGGCAATTATGAAGAACCTAACACCGAAGATCATGACGTGCCCAACGCAGACCTCCCAGAATATTTTAGACTTTTAAAAGAGGCACAAAGTGAGTTGTATGAGAATTGTCCTAAGGACATTACCGAGTTGTCATTTGTTGTTGAATTATTTCACTTGAAACAACTAAATGGATGGACAAAACGTTCTTTTACGATGTTGATATTATTCTTACAGAAGGTGTTCCCGAAAGCCAAGATTCTAAAATCCTTCTATCAAGCTAATAAATTGACAAAAGATTTAGGATTTAAATATAAAACGTGGGATGCATGTCCTAAGAGTTGTATGTTATTTCGAAATGAGAGAGAGAATCTTGAGAAATGCAAAATTTTTGGGGAATCCAGGTTCAAAAATGGATTTGATAGTGGTGAGGGTACAAAAGTAGCAGCGAAAAAGGTAAGGTATTTTCCTTTGAAATCGAGATTACAACGATTGTATTGGTCATCGCATACTGCTCCACTAATAAAATAGCATGCTGATGAACCGATCGATGATGGCGTTTTAAGGCATACCGTTGACTCCCTTGAATGGAAGACATTTGATGAGCGAAATCCATCTTTTGTGAGTGATTGTCGTAATGTTAGACTTGCGCTAACAACTGATGGATTCAATCCATTTGGTAATATGAGCATTGCTCACAGTACTTGGTGTGGTAATGATATTAAACTTGCCCCTATAGTTATGTATGAAATAACCCCACTTAATTTTGTCTGTTCTTATTGACGGACCAAAAGGGCCCGGTGATAAAATTGATGTATATTTACAACCACTAATTGATGAGTTGAAAGAGTTATGGGCTAATGGGATACGTACTTATGATGAATCAGTGAAATAATTTTTTCAGTTACATGCGGCGTTGTTATGGACAATCAGCGATTTCCTTGGTTATGCCATGTTATCAGGATGGAGCACAAAAGGTGAATTTGATTGTCTTTATTGCAATAAGGACCATCAAGCTATACGATTGAATAACGGTCGTAAGTATTGTTATTGGGGTCATCGTCAATTCTTACCAATGCGACATAAATTTTGGAAAGAAAAAGTTACATTTAATCGCAAGGTTGATATGAGGCCACCACCATTGAAACTAACTGGATCACAAGTTCTGCAACAATTAAATGAGCCTAACATTGTAGCTGAATATAAGAAAGAACACGTGCTAAAAAGAATGATAAGTGACCAAAAGGAAATTGAGCTTGCAAAAAAGACTAAAGGTAATATTCCAAAAAAAAGACTGAATTGGAAGAAGAAAAGTATCTTTTTTAAATTGCAGTATTGGGAGAATAATTTGATTCGCCATAATCTTAATGTCATGCATATTGAGAATAATTTTTGTGACAATATTCTTTTTACATTGTTGGGCATCAAAGGGAAAACAAAGGATAATTTAAATTCTCGCAAAGACCTCAAAGAGATGAGTATTAGGCGCGTGCTACATCCTCAGCCGCGAGGAGAAAATCAACAGTATGTGGCCCCAGCAGAGTTTACGATGAGAAATAAAGAGAAAGATATATTCTTGAAAGTGTTGCTGAATCTCAAAGTTCCAGATGGTTATTCATTGAATATTTCACGATGTGTGCACCGACAAAAGAGAAGAATTTGGGGAGTTAAGAGTCATGACAATCACATTTTAATGTAACAACTACTCCCGATGGATGTACATAGGGTATTGCCCAAGAATGTTGTCAAATATTTAAATGAATTAAGTAATTGCTTTGCGATACTATGCTCAAGTGTAAATACTTTAGCTGACTTAGAGAAATTTGAAGACCGTGTGGCTCTTACTTTATGCTGTCTCGAGAAGATATTCCCTTCAGGATTTTTTGATGTGATGGAACATTTGCCCATCCATTTGACTGATGAACTATTAATTGTCAGATCATTGCTTTATCATTGGATGTATCCAATGGAAAGGTATCTACACACATTGAAACTCTATGTGCAAATCGTGCTCATCCTGAGTCCTCAATTTCTAAGTCTGTTCTTTTAGAAGAGTGCATGACCTTTTCCTTGAGGTATTTGGGTGATAACATGGAAACCAAGTCTAGTCGACCTATTAGAACAGATGACAAAGGTAATGACTCTGGTCGCGCTGTTGGGAAAAAAGTTCAATTTCATCTTGATGAAGAAATATTGGTTCAAGCTCATCATTATGTGCTTTTCAACACTGATTCAGTGGCACCATTCATCGAGTAAGTTAGGTTTTTGCCTTAACAACATGCACAACTTTGTTACTTGTAGGTTTTACTACATTCATTATGAAATTAACATGTGTGCATTTTTATAGAAAACATCTTGTGGAACTTTCAAAAGAGTATCCTCAACTTTCACAGCACGATATTCAACGCCTTCATAACGAAACATTCAGCACATGGTTTAAGAATCATGTAAGTCAGTTTATTCCTTGTTAATCTTAATCGTGCTTTAGTATATTTGCTATATAAAATTTTGATTACCTTTTCTGTTGGGCAAATATCAGGTGCGCAGTTTGACAAATAATGCCCAACTAACCGAAGAAATTAGGAGTTTGTTTTTAGGCCCTTTAAAGGATGCTTTTAGATTCCACTCTTATATTGTTCATGGTTTTTGATTTTGGACAAAGGCAGTTGATCAACGTAGAAAAACTCAAAATAGTGGGGTGGTTCTAAAAGCTGCACAGATGAGTTATTCTAGCCGTAGAGACAAAAATGCTCTTTTAGGGGATGTTACTTTCTATGGACAAGTTACAAACATCATTGAGATTCATTACATCAACATCATAAAATTTGTCTTATTCAAATGAGATTGGATCGATAACCGTATGGGTAAAAAATTAGATGAATTTAACTTTATGCTAGTTAACTTCAACTATTTGTTATACGAAGATAACCGAGTAAGTGATGAACCTTTTATCCTAGCATCTCAAGCAGAAGAAGTTTGGTATGTGGAAGACCCGTTATAATCAGACTGACATTTTGTTGTTTCGATGACACCAAGAGACAAATTTGATGGATATTTAGCCAAAGAAGACTTAGATGTCCATGAAGTTGAGCCATTTAGCATGCAACAACTAGATCAAGATAAAAATGTATCTTGGACGAGGCAAGGGATAGATGGATCCATAATTGACACAACTGTTCTTGATGATGACGATGGCATGGAGGAAGAAAGGGATGAAGTTATTGAGGAATGACGGGATGGTGGTTGAAATGGTTGAACTTTTTTACCTTTGTATTATGTTAGTGAGAATGTATCAGAATTACAAATTGATGATTGAAATGGATGTTTTATTAAATCTTTGTTCTCATATTCACGTGTTGCCTTTTATTTTTTTAATATTAACAGTTATCTTATAAATGTTGTGCTTGAATGTTTTTTGATATTATGACAGGAAACAATGCGATCTTCTGTAAATTTTAATGGTAATATTAAGAATGCATTAGAAGAATTTGAAAATTCATCTTTTAAAGAGGGCAATCCAATAACTTTCTATGGATTCCCTAAAATCAAATAATGTCGTTACTTGCAAAAATGTGGAAAACATATATGAGAACAATATTTGTTTGAAAACATAGTCCAGACGCTACCACCAGGTTGGGATCAAGCAAAAGAAAAGATATTTCAAAAAATGTGGAGAGAAAATGCATACTGTCAAAGGAAATACGATGTATTATAAGTTTTCATTTTGTGTTTCATGTATAACGTTTATTCATATTTATTTTGATGTATATGTTTTTTATACAGATCTATCATGCCAACTAACACCCTTATCATCCCATGGGAGCAGGATGGTCATCGGATTCTCAAGCATAAATGACCCCCCCATGTGCTCGAACATCAATAGGATCACATCGGTCTCAACAAGAGTCATCTCAGTCAATGATAAGCCAACCTTCAGATAATATGGGTGCGGGTATGTGTCTACCTATCTAGTAGATAATTGTAAAATTTTGCTTAAAATATTTTACTTTTATAATTATTCATGTCAAATTTTCTTTTGAATTTTTATCAGGTAGTGCTGAGGGTACACCATTACCCACTCAAAATGGTCCCGCTACTAGTGTGAAACGTAGAGGGTTTTCCAAACCATGGAAATAATGGGATAGTAGTCAAAAATTTATAATTGGGTGGAATAACGACAGTCAGCCAATTGAACCCAAGGGAAAGAAGCTTGCGAGTCTGTTGGGATATTTCGCTAGACAAGGATCGTTATTTCCTTTGGATGTGGACGATTGGAGAAGAGTATTGGAGAAAAATCTAGATATAGTTTGGGATAGTGTGAAGGTACTTGTCTATCAATTCCAATATAAATTTGAATATTTTAAAATGCTCAGTTAATACGTCAATCAAATGATCTATTTATAATTTATTTATATTGTTTTGTTCGTAGCGCAATACAAATGCCCCTGAAGGATTTAAGCAAAAAAAATTTCAAATGATGGACAATGCTTGGAGGCGCTTTAAGTATCGTATCAAAAAGGACTATTATGAGGCATATTATAATGACAAAGATCGACTTGAAAATGTACCTCTCCAAGTTGATCCCGATATATGGCCTAAATTAGTGTCTTATTGGGGTGAAAAAGAAACGGTGGTATGA
Organism: Sambucus nigra; assembly: GCA_949130495.1. Classification (NCBI taxonomy): domain Eukaryota; kingdom Viridiplantae; phylum Streptophyta; class Magnoliopsida; order Dipsacales; family Adoxaceae; genus Sambucus; species Sambucus nigra. The sequence goes on along the minus strand of OX422217.1, from coordinate 176,300,351 downwards.
CATATGTAGAATTACTTTCTATTTATTTTTGTTGATTGTTTATATATATCAAAATTGTAACATGATTTAACTCTTTATATATCAAGTGGCGGCCAAAAACACCGAAAATAGGGTAAACCTTTGTGCCCACGCCTAGGATTGGGAGGATGTCAATTCCTCAAGTTGTAGAAAAGGTTAACATCATATTTTATATTCCTTACATATTCTTTTATGCTTTTAGTTTGAGGACGATAATGTTGAATTTCATCATTACTATTATGAACGTAATATGTTTTTTTTCCTATCTTACTTAAAAAATAATAGATGAAAAAGGCCAACTTGCCTATCGACAGGCTTAGTGTGTATAGAGAGACTCGAAGGTTGAAGGATAAGACGTATAATATGGAGGATGGAGCGGCTGGTATAGAGGTATTATATTTAATGTCCATCCTTATTACCTAATGTAAAAAATATTGCAATAAATGTTTTATGGTATTGCACACTATTTAAAACTCTTTTCTTAATTTGTAGGAAAGTATACAAAGTCAGTTGAATGTGATAGAAGAAGAAAACAGAATGACACAAAAGTGAGATATCAAATCTTTGAGGATGTCATTGGTCGTGACGGACATGGACGTGCATTATGTAGGGGAGTTGGTATTCGACCGCAATTTGTAAAGTCCATGCCTTCTCACTTTTACGAGAGCGAGATCGAAAGGTTGCAAAAGAGGATTGATGAGGGAGAGACTCGTTATCGTGAAGAGATTCAAGAGATGAAAGATACCACCAACAAATTGTTTCGTATGATACAAAATGATGGATTCCCAATACCACCAGATGATTCCCCGAGTACTTCCAATGTTCAGCTATAGGAAACATGTATCCTCATTTCTCATCGTTATCCAATTATCAGAAAGAAATTATGTTGGATAGGAATACTAAATTGTACAATTATGTATTAGAAATCACAAAACAAAGCAAGACCTGCTTATGTATTAAACAAAACAAAATCAGAACAGAAAGATCATTTAATATTTTTACAAAAAAACATGTTTCCATAATTAAAATTATGGCAGTTCCATATTTAAAGTGTGAAAACCTAAAACCACCAGAAAATGGTCCCGTTAGAGGCACTATCACCTCGCACGGGACCAACGTAACTCGTAAGGACCGACCGTGTAGTCACGGGACTCCCGGTTTGAGTATACGATAAGAATTTATAAAAATTTAGACTTAGGGTTAAAAACATAGCGTCAACGGGTGAAAACGTAAAACAATCCCAAAACGGTCCCGTGAGAGGCACGAGCACCTTGCATGGGACCAATGTAACTCGTACGAACCAACCGCGTAGTCCCCGACCTCCTGGTTTGAGTATACGATGAGAATATGGAAAATTTAGACTTAGGCTTAAAAACATGACGTCAAAGGGTGAAAACGTAAAAGAACAAAACGTTCCCATTAGAGGAACCATCACCTCGCACGGGACCAATGTAACTCATACGAACTGACCACGTAGTCACGGGACTCCTGGTTTGAGTATACGATGAGAATTTACAAAAATTTAGATTTAGGCTTAAAAACATGGCGTCAATGGGTGAAAACATAAAATAGCTCCAAAACGGTCCAGTGAGAGGCACGATCACCTCGCACAGGACCAATGTAACTCGTAGGGATCGAGCGCATAGTTCGCGGCCTCCCGCTTTGAGTATACGATAAGAATTTGTAAAATTTAGACTTCGGCTTGAAAACTTAACGTCAAAGGGTGAAAACCTAAAACAATAACAAAATGGCCCCGTTAGAGGCACCATACCTCGCACGGGACCAATGTAACTCGTACGGACCGATCGCGTAGTGCCCAGCCTCTCGGTTTGAGTATACGACGAGAATTTGGAAAATTTAGACTTGGGCTTGAAAACATGACGGCAAAGGGTGAAAACATAAAACAACAACAAAACAGTCCCGTTAGAGGCATGATAACCTCGCACAGGACCAAAGTAACTCGTACGAACTGATTGTGTAGTCACGGGACTCCTGATTTGAGTATAAGACAAAAATTTGCAAAAATTTAGACTTAGGCTTAAAAACAGGGCATCAACGGGTGAAAACATAAAACAACCCCAAAACGGTCTAGTGAGAGGTATGATCACCTCACACGGGACCAATGTAACTCGTAGGGACCGACCTCGTAGTCCCCAGCCTCTCGCTTTGAGTATACGATGAGAATTTTTAAAATTTAGACTTCGGCTTAAAAACTTGACGTCAAAAGGTGAAAACCTAAAATAACAACAAAATGATTCCGTTAGAGGAACCATCACCTCGTACGGGACCAATGTAACTCGTACGAACTGACCGTATAGTCCTCGGCCTCCCGATTTTAGTAGTTGATGAGAATTTGGAAATTTTAGACAGTCTTGAAAACATGACATCAAAGGGTGAAAATGTAAAACAACAACAAAACCGTCCCGTTAGAGGCACCATCACCTCGCACGGGACCAATGTAACTCATATGAACCGACCGTGTAGTCACGGGACTCCCGGTTTGACTATACGACGAGAATTTGCAAAAATTTAGACTTAGGCTTAAAAGCATGGCGTCAATGGGTGAAAATGTAAAACAGCCCCAAAATGGTCCAGTGAGAGGCACGATCACCTCGCACGGGCCCAATGTAACTTATAGAAACCGGCCGCGTAGTCCCCGACCTCCCGCTTTGAGTATACGATGAGAATTTGTAAAATTTAGACTTCATCTTGAAAACCTGACGTCAAAGGGTGAAAACCTAAAACAACAACAAAATGGTCCCGTTAGAGGCACCATCACCTCGTACGGGACCAATGTAACCCGTACGGACTGACCGCGTAGTCCCCGGCCTCCCAGTTTGAGTATACGACGAGAATTTGGAAAATTTAGACTTAGGCTTGAAAACATGACGTCAAAGGGTGAAAACATAAAACAACAACAAAACGGTCCCATTAGAGGCACCATCACCTCGCATGGGACCAATGCAACTCGTATGAATGGATCGCGTAGTCACGGGACTCCCGATTTGAGTATATGATGAGAATTTGAAAAAATTTAGACTTAGGCTTAAAGCATGGCGTCAACGGGTGAAAATGTAAAACAACCCCAAAACGGTCTAGTAAGAGGCACGATCACCTAGCACGGGACCAATGTAACTCGTAGGGAACGACCGCGTAGTCCCCAGCCTCCCGCTTTGAGTATACAATGAGAATTTGTAAAATTTAGACTTTGGCTTGAAGACCTAAAACAACAACAGAATGGTCCCGTTAGAGGCACCATCACCTCGCACGGGACCAATGTAACTCGTACGGACCGACCGCGTAGTCCCCCGGCCTCCCGGTTTGAGTATACGATGAGAATTTGGAAAATTTAGACTTAGACTTGAAAACATGATGTCAAAGGGTGAAAACTTAAAACAATAACAAAATGGTCTCGTAAGAGTCACCATCACCTCGCACGGGACCAATGTAACTCTTACGAACCGACTGCGTAGTCACGGGACTCCCGATTTGAGTATACGATGAGAATTTATAAAAAATTTAAACTTAGGGTTAAAAACATGGCGTCAACGGGTGAAAACATAAAACCGCCCCAAAATGGTCCCGTGAGAAGCACGAGCACCTCGCACGGGACCAATGTAACTCATAGGAATCGACCGCATAGTCACGGGGCTCCCGGTTGGAGTGTACGACGTAAATTTGCAAAAAATTAGACTCGAGCATAAAAACATGCCATCGAAGGGTGAAAACGTAAAACAATCACAAAACGGTCCCGTAAGAGTCACGAACGCCTCGCACGGGACCAATGTGACTCGTAGGAACATACCTGAAAGTTAGGTTAGTCAAGCAGCTTCTAAAGGACAGTTTTTTGGTGGTGTAATATTTTCTCAAAGTACTAAGGTTTACCTAAGACAATGAGTTATAAGTATCATTAGTATAGCTCCCATATTTTGGTTTCAAGCAGTTTTATAGATCCCATATAGCTGTTTTCACAACTAAAGCACATAAATTGTTTTCATAATAGAACATAGTAGTTTCTAAGATGTTGCTTTTATATGTTGAATTAAGGCATTGTTCTATTATGAAAACATGTTGCGACAAATGAACATTTTGTAATATATATATATATATATATATATATATATATATATATGCATATGTATATACTGTTATATATACATATGTATATACTGTTATATATACATATACATATAACAGTATACATACAAATACATATAATAATATATTGTTATACTGTTTATACAGTTTATACATACATATATATACATACATATACATATAACAATATACTTAAATGCATATATACGTTATACTGTTTATACAATTTATACATACATATATATATACATACATATAGATATAACAGTATACTTAAATGCATATGTATATATAATAGTATATTGTTATATACACATATGTATATGTGTATATAACATTAGTTGTGCTGTTATATACACGTATACATATGTGTATGTAAAAACATATACTGTTATATACACATATGTATATGTGTATGTAACAGCATATATTGTTATATAAACATATGTATATGTGTATATAACAGCACATGATGTTATATACACATAAACAATTGTGTATATGACAATATACCGTTATATACACGTATATATATATGTGTATATAACAGCAGCAGTTGTTATATACACATATACATATGTGTATATATATAACAGCAGCAGTTGTTATATACACATATACATGTGTGTATATAACAGCATATACTGTTATATACACATATGTATACGTGTATATAATAGCATATATTGTTATATACACATATACTACACAGTATACCGTTATATACACGTATATATATATATATATATATATATATATATATATATATATATATATATATATATATATATATATATATATATATATATATATATATATATATATATATATATATATATATATATATATATATATATATATATATATATGTGTGTATATAACAGCAGCAGTTGTTATATACACATATACATATGTGTATATAACAGCATATACTATTATATACACATATGTATACATGTATATAATAGCATATACTGTTATATACACATATACTACACAGTATATGCTGTTATATACACGTATACATATGTGTATATAACAGCATCAACTATTATATACACATATACATATGTGTATATAATAGTATATCCTGTTAAGTACAGTATATATATATATATATATATTATACTGTATATAATAGCTTGTGTTGCTAAAATGGCGTCAAGGGATGAAAACATAAAATAGTCACAAAACGGTCCAGTGAGAGGCACGATCACCTCACACGGGACCAATGTAACTCGTAGGTTTAAGCATTATTTGATTACTGAATCTTTTTTGTTTTGTTTCTTATATTTTTTTTTGCAGGATAACATTTTAGGGTTATATTTTATTTGCGTGGAACACATGAACAAAGCAATGGTTTACGACAGGTAGATTGTTTATTTATTATTATTGTTGATATGAGAGAAAGTTGTTTTAATTTTTTTTTACTGGCCGTGCGGGCTTTTGTATTGATTAAACAGGTTGGTTTTCATGTATAAACAAAGGAGACTATGTCAATTTTTTTTTTAAATTGTAAAGAATTGTTGATATGCAGGATTCTTTTAGCCGTGCGGACTTTTGTATTGATTAAACAGGTTGGTTTTCATTGTATAAACAAAGGAGACTCTGTCAAAAAAAAATTAAAAATTTGTTGATACAATTAACTAATATATTTGGATATTTTATTTTACTATAATATTATTTTGATAAAATGATCATTTATTGATTGCAGGTTGTGCACACAAGAAGTTGAAGATACAAGTTTTTGAGTGCGTCTACTATATGTGACACTAAGAGAAGTTTTTGAAGCGTGACAACCATATTTATCATCTTAATTTAGGGATGATATTTTTTTTTACAATTGTATATATTTTTTATTAGTATGATTTTGTACTCATTTAAATATTTTGACTTGAATCTAGTTTAATGGAAGAAATTGTTATTGGATACATGCTTCAATGAATGTGGTTGATATATTTGCATTTTTGATCGAATGATTTGATTTATAATGCAAATTAAACGTCATTTATTATTGCAACATAAAATATATAATAATATGACTATTTATGATAATTTTTTATTTATCAATTGGGATGGTTATAAACCGTCCTTAATACTGATTTGTATTAATTGAGAATACCTTTTGGGACAGTTTTTACCATCCCTAATACCCATTTTTGCATCATTGAAATTACCTTTTGGGACAATTTGTACTGTCCTAATTGGGTTCCCAGAATTTCAGTAGTATTAGGGACAGTTTATCCATCCCTAATACTATTGGCGGGAGCGGGAATATTTTCCCGCGAACACCATTTGGGACAGAAAAATATGTCCCTAATATCAAATCTAGAGTGTCCATGAATTAACATTTAAGACGGTAAAATCCGCCCCTAAAATATTTTGGACGCCTGGTATAAGGGACGGATTTTTTTCGTTGCAAAAATCGTCCCTAATACTCTTTTGGGATGATTTTTGTACTTTTAGGTACGGTTTTTTACCATCCCTGATACTCATTTTTCTTGTAGTGACGGACACAGATGATTCCGAAAGGGTCGAATTAGTCAAAATAGTGTACCCGGGGGTACTAGTTGAGTACCGGGTCATTTTCGGGCTAAACCGGGACCATCCGAGGGCATTTTGGTCTCCTTACATTTATGGGTAAGTAGACCTACGAATTTTGAAACCCTAAATCATATTATAAGAGTTGAGGCTAGGGTTAGAAAGAAAGAAAATACACCATAGCCATTAGATAAGAGAGAGAGGTAATTTCCTAAGGCAAAAGAAAGAAGGAAGGGAAATTCTAAGGATATTTCACCACATATTTGTTAGGAAGAAGGATCAAAATCATCAACCATCATCAAAAACCACGAAATCAGACCCTACAAATCATAAGGCAAGTGGTTATTTGCAAAATAAATTGAGTTATAATACCCGTATTTAAGCTTGATGAAGAACATGGTTTTTATGATGTTTTTTAGGAGAAAAACAATTGATTATGATCCATGATTGGTAGGGATTTGCATGTAGGACGTTTTTGGATCTCCAAATATTCTGATATCATAGAAAACTAGATGATTGAATCGAACTAAAAATCTGGAATTATGATGAAAGATGTAAAGAAAGTATTTTTAGAGTTCTTGAATATTAGTAAAATTTTTAGTTAATTTGGCCAAGATTTATAATGATTTTGTTGTTTTAAATCGTTAGTAATCATCCCAGAACATGTAGAAATGATTAAAAATTGTTGGTTGTAAATATGGTGGAGTATCATGAAAAATAGATAGATAAAAATGGAGAAACCCGCATGAAGAAGATGAACTGGGTCTGTCACTGCTTGATCGATCGATTGACCCTTGAATGTCGATCGATCGAGCAGTCGATCGATCGAGGAGTCGATCGATCGACCATATCCCATCGATCGATCGACCCTCGATGGACTTTAGAGAATTTTGTGAATAATTTTCCTTTTAATTACCGTCGCTTAATGGGAACCTTAGTGATGATATTTTACCTATGAGGAGACTTCACAAATACCAGTAGGTGTACCATTAGATTTCTTCATAAATGATTGAGTGGGAATTTTGGAGAAATGGACCAACGGGAGGACGAACGATTGAGCCGTAGGTTGGGATTGTGAGAATTTAATTACAGAAAGAGTGAGATTTAATTTTGAAAAAATACCAGTAGGTTAAAGTTAACTTAACTACTGAATTAAGGGAGGGGTAACTAGGGCCCTTAGAGTTGCGTGAATACTCGAGTAAATACAATAGTAAAATAAATTGTAATTAATGAGTACGGTGAATATAAGTAAAATATATTACGTACGGGCATGATTTAATAGGTCAGGTGTGTACCTGCTAAATTATATAAAAGTTTGGGTTAAGAGAATTTTACCTAAATTAATTATGTTAGGGTCGATGTGACATTCCGAACTAACATAAAGTTATTATATGTTTGGGGTCGATGAAAGAGTCCCAAACCAGAATATGTGTATATATTTATATTTTTAAATAGTTGGGGTCGATGGATCATTCCGAACCAACTCTTACTTGGGGTCGATGAATCATTCCGAACCAAGAGTCCTTTATGTGTGGTAAAAGGATATGTTAATGATAACATATATTAAATACATGATTGTGTGATAAAATGTATTCTATGTTCATAATCTACAGATTGAGAATAGTATATAGTGAAATGAATTGTAAATATCTTAGTAATAATTTATAGCGTGATGTAATTATTACAAGAATAAGGATAACGAACAGTAAATAAGTTACCTACGCTTATGGGTAGTATAACTAGGTGAACTAAGTGTCCCCGTTAAACATGCACTATAGAAGAGAGGTGAGAAAGTTCAAGGGAGTTGTGCGAAAATTTAATATGTGTAATCAATAAGTCAATTGTGATAACTGCTTGCAAAATATTTTCAAATGTTTTGAGTACTAACTCTTGCTATGTAAAATTTTTAAAAACCTTTTAGGTGCCCAGCTACAGGGACACCCAGCATGATTTCATTCCAGGGATTTGGGAGCTGCAGCACGTGTGGATGTTGCAGGGATTGTTTAGACGCTTCCTTTTTTTGTTCTAGTACAGGATCTCAGCTTTAGTACTCTTAGTTGGGAGATGTTGTCCTATATTTAGTTTTATAGTTATTCTGATTCTGGATTTTGAGTTGTCTTTTATTGGCCGTGGTTTTCGTCAAGACTTTACCTGCATTCAGTTATTTATGCAACTATTTTATTATTACTAGAATGGTAATGTGTGTGTATGGATTATTTGTTCTACTTAAAGAAGATAAAATTTGGCACTCGCCTAATTTCACTTAGGTGGTTAGTAAATTAAAAAGTTTCCGGCAGTGATGCTAAGAATGAACCATTTAAGAAACCTATTTTAATTGAATTAAGGCTTGATCACCCAAGGTTTAATTAGGCGGGGTCTCACAAGATAGTATCAAAGCATCAGGTTCTAGAGTCTTTAGGATCTATGCGGACTTGTCACGTTCAACCGTAGCGTTCTTTGATATAGAGCTTATTGTTAGCACGGTTTTATTGCTTATGTTTGCGATCTTCTGCAAGATAGATTGTTTTAAATAGTATTCTAATTCTATTGTTTCTTCATCTCAGATGCCGCCTAAAAGAGGCCACCCCGCTAGAAGAAATAAAGTTGTAGAAGAGGATGTTAGTCCTCCACCGCCGCCATAAGGAAATATAAATGATGCTGAAGTAGCAAATATAGTGGCCCAAGCGGTCAACGTAGCGATGACTGTCGTGGTTCAACAAATTCCACAAGCTCAACAACAACGAGCTCCAAAGGTACATACTCCTGAGGGACCATTTCTGTGGGAGATAGTTAGGGAGTCCATTTTAAAGGGTCATCCCCCGGAATTCAAAGGAGGTTCTGATGTCATAGTAGCTAATCAATGGAAGAAGGATATGCAGCGCCATCTGCGTATGGTGGAATGTGGTGAGAAAAAGAAAAAAATCCTTGCTACTTTAAAACTTGTTGGAGCTGCACTGCATTAGTGGGAGTCGATGACTACGCCAGAACAGAGAGATACTATGACTATCAACGAGTTCTGGATTTTGTTTGATCGGAAGTTTTTTTCTCCCGCAGTTTAAAGGGATATGAGAAGGAAACTTCAGGATGTGGTGCAAGGGGAGCGTTCTGTTGCAAAATATGAAGAGGAGTTCAACCGGTTAGTGAGTTTTGTACCGAACGAAGTGACTCCAGAAGAGAGGAAGATATCAAGTTTAATGGGAGGGTTGAACTGGAGGATTCAACAACATTTGCTGAGTAATCTAGCTTTGTAGACTTTTGGGGATGTGATGAATGCGGCGTTACTCCATTTTAAGGAAAATCAGTTGTATGTTCAAGGTAGTAAGAAGGCTACAGTGATGGGGAAAACTGGAAAACCTGGAGGCAATGGGATAAGAGGAGGAGCATTTCCCTCCTCCCAATCTTTGGGAAGTAAGCAGAAAGAAAGGGATCCCTAGTAAGGGGATTTGTCTAAATGGTAATGTTTTTGTGGGTTTATTGAGGGTGGAAATAACAATAGGAAATGTCAAGGTGGACCGAAAAAACAACAAATAGGTCGAGGTGGTCATGGGGGTAGGGGCCATCCAGGCCAAGTCATTACCCAGTTTAGAAATAACCGGGGCCGAATTAAGGAGAATATGACGGGTCGTTGCTTCCAATGTGGGGAGGCGGGTCATTACAAGAAGGAGTGTCCTCAGTTGGTTGGGTGTCATCTTCCTAGGGTTCCTCGGCATCCACAGGTTCAGTTACCACCACAGGTACCTAATCCGGTTGTCCCTCCACAGCAGGGTTAGCTATAATATGGGCGTGTTTATCATATTCAGGATGCTATGCTTCCTCCGGCTCTGCGGGCGCTGCCAGCTATTGCGGGTAAGTTTCTCATTCAGGGGAACATGGGTCGTGTATAGTTTGATACGGGTGCGACACACTCTCTTATTTTTAGAAGTTTTGCTCAGACTACAGAGTTGATTAAATCTGCAAAGTGTACCTTCACTAGTGTTGAGTCTTCTGTGGGTGATGGTTCACTCATTTTCTTTATTTGTTAACAAATAGGAATAAATCTTAGTAACTTGTGCTTTGAGGCCGATTTACTCGTCCTGGATATGGTCGGGTATGATGTGATCCTGGGTATGGATTGGCTAGTGAAGTATCATGCGATAGTAAATTGCTATGGGAAGAGTATAGTTTTTTCCATTCCGGGGAAAGAAATGTTTTTAGTGGTTATTCCTTGTTCAGAAGGAGGTACTAACACTTAATTATATCATATTACGGAAGAGACTTCTCAGGGTGTAGTTGTTTCCTTAGATTATATTCCAGTTGTTAGACATTTTGAAGATGTTTTTCAGGAAATACCGGGTTTGCCTACGAGTCGGGAGATTGAGTTTGTGATTGACTTAGCATCGGGAACTCGACCGATTACGAGAGCTCCATATCATATGGCTCCTATTGAGAGGAGTGAGTTAAGGGATCAGATTCAGGACTTGCTAGAGCAAGTGTTTATTAGGCGAAGAATGTCACCGTGAGGCGCTCCGGTGTTATTTGTGAAGAAAAGGGACGGTTCTCTCCAGTTATGTGTTGACTATAGAGAGTTGAATAAAGTCACCATCCGGAACAAATACCCATTACCTCGGACTGATGATTTGTTTGATCAACTTAGGGGAGCATCGTACTTCTCTAAGATAGATTTGAGGACGGGGTATCGCCAGTTGCGGACACGGGAGCAAGATGTGTCCAAAACCACTTTTCTAACGAGATATGGGTCCTATTAATTTTTGGTTATGACCTTTGGACTAACCAATGCCCCCGCCGTGTTTATGGACCTCATGAATAGGGTGTTTTAAGACTTCTTGGACCAGTTTTTCATTGTGTTCATTGATGATATTCTAGTTTATTCTCAGATAGAAACTGACCATGCTACTCATTTGCGGTTGGTCCTGCAAAGGTTGAAGGATCACCAATTGTATGCCAAGTTTGAGAAGTGTGGTTTTTGGTTGCAGGAAGTACAGTTTCTGGCTCATATTGTGACAGCCCAGGGTATTTTGGTAGACCCAAGTAAAGTCGATGCGGTGAGGGAGTTGGGTCAGCCCACGACACCTATCGAGATTCATAGTTTTCTGGGTTTGGCGGGTTATTATCACTGATTTATCAAAGGTTTCTATAAAATTGCTAGCCCTTTGATAAATTTAACCCAAAAAGGGGTGAGGTTTGTTTAGGATGATTCTTGTCAGTCTTCTTTTGACGATCTCAAGGATAGGTTGACTTCTGCTCCAGTCCTTGCGTTACCAAGGCCAGGATTGGAATATTTAGTCTTCACTGACGCATCTCTACAAGGATTGGGAGGTGTGCTTCAATAAGAGCGACGGGCTATTGCTTATGCTTCTCGCAAGCTAAAGCCCCATGAGAGGAATTATCCGGTGCATGATTTGGAACTTGTCGCAGTAGTTTTTACCTTGAAGATTTGGAGGCATTATCTCCTAGGGTAGAAAATTAGTCTTTTCACGGACCAAAAACTATTGTAGTATTTATTTTCACAAAACGATTTAAATATGCGACAACGCCGGTGGCTATAATTCGTGAAAGACTACCAATTTGACATCCACTATCACCCGGACAAGGCGAATGTGGTGGCGGATGCTTTGAGTAGAAAGCCCAAGGGGGAGTTAGCGGAGGTATGGAAAGCCAAATAGAAGGAGCTTAGTCAGGAGGACGCGGTTGCTAGGGCGTTTATGTCAGTTTTGATAGTTACGCCTACTATTGTGGCAAGGGTTGTAGAAGCCCAAGGAAGGGATAAAGGTTGTCAGGACCGTATATGCCAATTGTTGACCAAGGGAGTAGAATCCTACTCAATAAGCTCAGAGGGTGGATTACGTTTCCACGGGAGACTCATTATCCCGAATAAAGGGGATTTAAGACGGACCGTGATGACAAAATTTCATGGATCTAGATTTTCTGTGCATCCTGGTGGGGACAAGATCTACCAAGACATGCGTCGTCGATATTGGTGGGCGGGCATGAAATGAGATATTTCTGAGTTCGTGTCCCAATGTGCTACTTATCAATTGGTGAAAGTAGACCACCAAAGATTGACGGGTTTGTTGCAACCGTTGGAGATACCGGTGTGGAAGTGGGAGAGTATATCGATGGATTTCATCACGGGCTTGCCAACGTCGCAGAATGGTAATGATTCTATTTGGGTTATCGTTGATCGTTAGATAAAGTCGACACATTTCCTACCGGTACGCACCGAGTACAACATCGCTCGCTATGACCAGTTATTTATTGCGAAGGTTGTTAGACTCCATGGGGTGCCAATAAATATAGTCTCCGACAGAGATAAGATCTTTGTTTCCCACTTTTGGCGAAGTTTCCAAGAAGATATGGGAACTGGATTGAAATTGAGTACTTCTTATCACCCTCAAACAGATGGGGAGACAGAAAGAGTCAACCAAATGTTGGAGGATATGCTCCAAATGTGTGTGCTTGATTTCAAAGGTAGTTGGGAACAATATCTCCCTTTTATCGAATTTGCTTATAATAATTCTTACCAATTTACTATTAGGATGGCAACTTATGAAGCACTTTATGGACGGCCTTGTAGATCGCCCACTTGTTAGTTGGAGGTGGGGGATAATAAGTTTCTTGGACCTGAAATGATCCAGGATACTTCTTCCAAGATTGAACTCATCCGGAATCGCATTCGGATAGCTCAAGATCGCCAAAAGAGTTATGCCAATACGAATATAAGGCATATAGAGTTGGATATCGGAGATCAAGTCTTGGTGCGAGTATCGCCTATGAAAGGTATCAAGCGTTTTATGAAGAAAGGAAAGCTTGCGCCGCGCTATGTGGGACCTGTTCCTATTATTGCCAAGGTAGTTCCAGTGGCGTATCAACTTTGCTTACCGGAACACCTACAACAACTCCATGATGTGTTCCATGTTTCCTCTTTGAAAAAGTATAAGAGGTGTGAAGGAGCCCTTTGGCATATTCTTTTGGAGGATATCGAGTTACAACCCGATATTTCATATGAAGAGCAACCGGTTTCTATCCTAGAGCAGGGGGAGCGTAGATTGAGATCTCGAGTGGTGCCCCTAGTGCGAGTTCAATGGGGTCTTCATGACGCCAATGAATCGACATGGAAGCGTGAGGACGATATGCGAGAAAAGTATCTGCATCTCTTTATCCAAGGTATGCTTGAATTTTGAGGGCATAATTCCCTCATAAGGGTGGGAGTATGTAACAACCCTCTCTTTTGAGAACTGATTTTATATTAATTCACTGTGTGGAGTAATTGTATAAAATGTTGGAAAATGGAGTAAATATTTACTACATTATTGCATATTTACTATATGTGTATGTAAATATCATCATGCTACGTTTTATATAGTGTCATATGCTTTAAATGACATTTATGGTTTAAATGAAATCGGAACTTGAAATGAGTTATAAAATTTCCAAATGATAATTTGGAGAGCGTATCTAGTCCCGAAATGTGCGAGATAGTCGAAATAAGTGCCATATTGTATTTTTGTGTTCTATGCGCCTTTGACTGGTTATAGCTTAAATGTGTAGTTGTGAATCATTTTAATGTGGTATTAACCATTTAAGTTAGGAATTTAGACTAAAGCCACGATTTAGTCTTGCACCCCATTTCATTTCTTATTTGTGTATTACTAACCTAGAGAGATAGAGAGGAAGAGAATTGAGGAGAAAAGAATGAGATTGAATATTGAAGATTTGGGATTGTTACTACCACAAAGAAATCTGAGATTTCAACCTCAAGGCAAGTTTTCTACTTGATACTATATGGTTTAAGATGAGTAAATTGTGTGATAGTTGTTTATTAGAATTAATGGAGCAATTATGGATTTTATTGTGTTTGAGCCCTAATCATGGTTTATGTTGATGATATTGTGGAGTATGGTAGTTGATAATCATGTAGGATGATTTGGGGTAGATTAATATTGTTGGATGTGTGTAAAAATCGAGAAGAAATAGGTTTTGGGGGAAACTAGGGTCCATAACCCGTAGCCCCTTTCTTGGCCAAATCGCAAGGGTGAATCAATTCGGCCCAAGGGCGACTCGATTCGCTAAGGGGTCATCCTACAGGTCTGCAAACCCGAATCGATTCGGGTTATGGCCGAATCGATTCGACTGAAGCTTAAAGTTGGATTTGTCATCCGAATTGATTCACTTTTGGGTAAATCGATTTGCTGCTTGGGGCGAATCGATTCGGCCCTAGGGAGAATCGATTCGAAATCAGGCTGTTTTGAGTTGTTGTTTTTTTAACTCAATTTTTATCCTTTTCTTTTAGGCTTAGGACCTAGGAACCTTCTTGTATGAGGTAAACTTAGAGTCCTAGAGTCTTAGATGAGTATAGTCATAACCCTAGATTAGAAATGCATTAGATGTGGGTTATCCCGGAGACTTATAAATAGATGATAAAGCATTATTTTCCTTAAGAGGTTAGCTTGAGTTTAACTTATAAAATAAAATTTTTGGCAACTCATTTTTCTAAAATATAGGGTGGTTATCCCGCATACTTATAGTATTGTTGTGGTGCTGAGAATGATCCATCTATGATTCTTGTTTTTATTTGAGTATCGGGCTGGCCACCTCTTATTTCGGTGAGCGGGTTGTCACAACGACCTATGTAATCATTGCATTATCTTCTTTTCCACTATTTTCACTTACTCTACCAAACACATTTAATTGGGAATTCAGTGCAGATAAGTTCACGGACATCGGCATTTCCCAAATTCGTCCTCATCCACTCAGTGAATATGATTTTTCCTACATCCATCATGTTGATGACATTCTCCAATCTCTTTGAATCTTTAAATATTATATTATTCTCATTAAGTAAGTGGATTTTTAATCTCTCCACTGTTACGCTTTGATGTTAAATGTCAAAATTAAATAATCTTCAAACAAACTCATAAGCTGATACGTACCTATAGTCAAGAAGTGATCTAACCTCATCGAATTTATGGCATCATCCTTGTTTGTGTTGTCATTTCTAACGATATTTTATTAGAGAATAACTCTTGCTTTGTCCGCAAACATACTTGAATAGGTACTTTATAGCTCCTGATTCAGTACATAACTCAACGTTAATATATGTCTTGTAGGTAACAAATAAGTCTCTGTTATGAAGAACAACAAACCTATTGTTGGGTTAGATACCATTTATCTGACAACCCCATCATTACTCCTTCTGTAAATAATGGAAAACATTTCAATTGATAATTTCTCTCTTAGAGAACATGAGGCGTGACTTCAAAAGATATTCATGTTAGTTAAGTACGATGGTTATCCTAAAGGATTTTTTTAGGGTGAAAATCAGTTAGTCCTAAATAATTATAGCATAATATGTATATTATATTGAGACCTTGGTGATTGGTCATAATAGGTGGTTATAATATGCACACAGGTGATTGATGGATATGAAACAATGGTGATAATAAAATGGATGAAATCTGTGAATACATAGATGGAATGAGTTGGCCATAAAAGCGCAAGTAAACTAAATATGTGTAGATGAAAATAAAGCATTTTCGATAGTAAAGATGTTAGAATAGCCTTGTAGGATTTGATATATTTTTAACTAATACACACCATAGAATTTCGATTTCATGAACGATTCTTGAATTGGAATATCAAATTGTGTTTTCTTAATGACATAAAAATAAAAATTGATACATAACTCATCAGTGTTGGTTTTATTTAATAAACAAATACTTCTCAATTTCAATTATAACAACATTTATAAGTATATATAAATCTCAGAACATAAATTATAACACAGATATCTAATTGGATATCTTATTTATATATGTTGCCTATATGGATGGTCTTTTTTTGGAAAATCTGAAAGTTTATATAATGTTTTAAGTTAAGGACTTAATAATTAGATATTTGTCAAAATGTTACAATAAACAAAGTAGTTGTTTGAATAACTAATCAAATTATCAAAATTTAGATTCTAGTATATATCATAGATAAAATATGCAAGAACTTATTAAAAGCACATGTGAGCGTATATTTTTATTAACATCCAAGAGTTTTATAGTTATGAAAATATGTCCAAATGTGAGGAAGAATTATAACAAAGTCTATAGCAGATTGGATTGGAAATATTACAAATCAATGATGAAATTAAATGTGCTTATAAAAGGTAAAAGTACCTGCAACGATAAAGCGAAGAAAGTTTGATGAAGCGCGACACTAAATCGAAAGACTCAAGTATACTGTTGTGTACAAAATGAGATAAATCAAAATGTCAATATAATTGAATGTTGAATGTTTTAAAATAGAGGAATAAATTTGAGAAATAGGCATAACTTAAAATGTGCTCATGTTGTAAAGATGTCAATACAACCCATTATGTATTAAAGGGGATGAATCTTAGAAAAGTAGGGTGCCAAATTGAATACATTCTCAATGATTTTTTCTAGGTTTTGTAAATGTTGGAGGATCTTCTCCCGAGTCTACTATTTTCCCCAATCTGACACCTTCATTTTGTTCATTCATTTTAGACCATTAAGCCACCCAAAAGGTGGCGCTTCTGAATCGTTAGACCATAAAGCCACCCAAAGGGTTTCCCTTTCGAACTGGAACTGTCATAGCCTTTTTGGGGATCAAACTCTGGATTTCTGAGTCTATTGTACAATTTTGCATATGGTTTTGGGGATAGAGTTGAGAAGATAGCATAGAGTTTGTGTGTGAATATAGAAGATAGCATATAGATAAAAAGAGATGGGAAAGAAGAGTGTGTTTACCAAGACGTTTGGGCGGCACATTAAATCTAATATTTTTATTTTCGACAATACATTGGACGTCCACGTTTAATTATGAGGTAGATTTCAATTGTTTCATCCCACGTTTAATTAAAGTAATACGTAATTAGGGATATTAGTAAGAGTAAAGATAATTAATGATTGTGACACGTGGCAATTCTAAATGCAACAAATATCCTCCCAAAGTTTAGCCGACAATTATATATATATATATATATATATATATATATATATATATATATATATATATATATATGTATGTATATAGATGTGAATATGGATGGTCACTTAACCTAACATCAAATTACTGTGACAAACGATAATACCCATTATATTCTTATTTTAAACTTATCATCACTTTATTTAAATTTAGCTGTCAAAATCAACTTTTACTACATTGTAGCCCTGGGCGATGAGCTAGCGGGTTGTAGAGTGGTTAAGGTGTGGTCTATGTATTTGTATATGAGTTTAAAATTCAATGTTAGTGGGAGTCATTTTTGAAAGAATGAATAAGTTACGAATTTATTAATATATTTATATATGTGAGTACAATTTACCGAAAAACAAATGAATGTAGAAATCTATAAAAAAAATGCCTATCAAAACCACATATGCAGTAGTAAATAACATATTGAATGCATATGTGAGCTAGTAAACTCGAATACCCTGCAAGGTTAAATACCACATTTTATAATTCATAAGCAAAGAGCATGTTCCCCCAAAATAATCCCTACAATACAAGAAAGGAACACCAAACCTATAGGATAATAAGTTAAAAAAAATTGAATTCCACCAATAAATATCAATAACCTCAGTTAATAAATTGCACTCCCGGTCCAAATCTGTATAAGAAGGCAATAACTTGGAAAATTCAAAAATGAAATCAGACCTAGTTGGAGAAAAATATAAAATACATGGATTTTTCCTCAAAATTGATATTATTCATCTAACTAAAGAGTAACATGAAAGTTAATGAAGTAAACCTATTCAATGGTGCACCATATCGAAATGTACAGTGAAACCATTCCAAGCAATTGGATGGAGATTATTAAATATGGAATATGAATTCCTAGTAAGCTAAATATGTGTGCTTAAGTACAAGAAATGAAAACCATAATTAACCAACCCTCTCGGCTCAGTAGTATAAGGTTGCCTCTGGGATAGACTTAGGGTCCACTGGGTTGGCTCCTAGTTCGACTCCCAACGCTGTCAAAATAATGCTTGGTCAGTGGAAGCCATGAACCGTGAATGAGAATTATTTGATGTGCGCGTAAATTGACCCGGACACCTCATGGTTTTGTTACAAAAAAAACATAATTAATGTTTGAGTATGTAGATAGCAAAACTAGTGGGACAATCCAACGTTAAAAATTAGTATAACAATGTGTCCGTATTTATTTATATTATGATTGGTGAAACTTTAATGGTTGGAAATTGTAGGAATCGTAATGAAATGATTGTCGAATCTAGGAATATGAGCTCTGCACAGGCTGAAGTAGTTACTACGGTACAAAGCGCCGAATAATTAACGTGAGTTATAGAGTTATGAAAGACAATTATATAGTTAGGTTTGACATAAAAAAAATTAAGTTTCAAGTGTTTGGACTATTTTTTATCAATTTTCCAGTTGTCCAAGTCTACATGTATTGCAACCATTACCCTTTAGGAGAATAATTTTGATATAATTTTTTATTATTTTAACATTTACTAATTTCCACAAGAACTTCCAATCTCCCAAACCTTCATATAAATGAGGAGGTTGAAGTAGGGGCATAAATTAAAGGGTATTCATTTTATAAGAGCAAATACTATTATAATTCATGAAAGCAAAGTTTATAGTGAATTTATCGAAGACAATCAATAATTTATTTCAATCATAACTATTCAAGGGGTAACAAAAAAAAATGACAAAATTTATATATCATGTTTATTTTTAATCGGTTGCAAGCAAGCGTATATCACAATATTTATTAAGTTTGGTCCATGAATCAAAGGTATTCCACTAGTTGTATTACCAAAAAATCATGTTTCCATTATGGGTGACCTTTGGGGTAATCATTTTTCACTGTTTGGTTTGGTATTATAACAATGCTAAATTTCATGTTTTATCCTCTCACTCACTCGCTACATTTGATTAATTATTGTAGTCAAGCTATTAACCATGTGTTTGTTATACGTTAGAAGTAAAAAGGTAAATTGAAATCATTTAAAATATAAAGATGTGAATATCATATGTAATTTTAACAATGAATCAACCTCTTTGTCCAACAGTAAAAGGTTGTCATTGGGACAGTCTTGAGGGTGGATTGGACTTGGTCCCGAGTTTGATTTTCGGTACTATCAAAATAATGTTGGGCCACCGAAAGCTATAAACCGTGGATATGGATTAGTCGAGATGCGCGTAAGCTGATCCAAACACCTCATAAGATGCTAGAAAAAAAAAATCATTTTAAGAATGATTTTTTGATGTAGCTATGTGACAGACATGTAAACAAAAGTAATACCTATCCCCAAAATAAGTAGATAAATAATGAACAAAAATGAGCATCTGCAATTATAATAATATTAATTTAATTTCATGAAAAGCTCACGGAGATTTAGGAAGTTCATGGTTTTAATGTATATGGCTTAATGAAAATGTAAATTCATTGCAGCAACACGGAATAGCTATCCAAATAGAAACCTTCCTTCACTGCTAGAACCACAAACCCAAAACATAATTGTTCTGTAAAGAAAGTACAATCAAAAGAAGCAAACGTCTCTTGTCTAAGTTTTTTCAACAAACAATTAGTAGGCAATAATATGAACTAACGTGAATAAACTAAAGAAAACTCAACAAAATCATACAACCAACTCTATACTCAATTTCCATATCTAAAGCAGAAACTAATTAAAATCCAAGCTAATTAAATCTCAATTAAATCATACACTCAAATAATTCTTAATTCAATTTGCACATCATTAACAAAACATGGTTTGTCAATTTGCTAAATAAAATCAAAACAAGAAATATAATTGGTCAAAAACTATATAATAAAGTGGTAAGCAAAATACTTTGAGCAGGAAGATGCCACAATCGAAAGCGAAAAACTGCACAATGGGAAATGAACAAATCGTATGAGATAACATGTAAATAGTCTCATATAGAGAATAAATATCAATGAGTTTATATAATTCAGACACCAGTACAACTATACAACAATACTGTTTGCGTTTGAAATTCTCTAACAAAAAATCATGTATATATTCTGTAATTATGAAGTTGAATGTAAGTACTAAGTCGTACATAACCAATATTATCATATGGTTGCAAAAATACTTTTGTTAAACTATACGTCATCTATCCCCTTTAGTTGTTCTTTCAAGGGAACAAGAACATACAAATTTACATTAAAAGAGGATGACTAAGTCATTTGAAAAATTGTTATACTATATCCAACATAAAGAGTAATAAAAATAGTAAATCTATATGAAAATAAGAAGGTTTATCTATGAACCTATCTATTTCTCTAGGCTTGTTTTCGTTCTCACATGGTGATCAAAATTCGAATTTATAGATAAAATGTAGTGAGACAGAAACAAACATGTATGACCAAATCCAAGCAAGTTTATACTTGCTTGCCCTTGCACACCTGCAATGTGCATACCAGATTAACATAATATTTTTTTAATGAATTTAAAATTATTGATTAGTAAATGATTATTCACTAAAATGACTTTCTATTTTGTCCTTTGGCCATCATGATTATAATCCTCACGTTTCAAAACAAAATATTTCGCATGTACACTATTTATTATTATTTATACATACAACACATAAAAAAAATAAAACAGACTGCAAAACTTAACTTAATACCATGACTAGAAGCTAGGGAGACGAATAGATCCAATGGATAGAGAGAGATGGGTTTTATAAAAGATACTAGCATGCAAGCCACGCAATGCATGGACGAATTTATCGTATTATTTTGTTGTTGTAGACTATTTGACACAATATATTATACGAATGAAAGAAGATCGAATTTTAAATTTATATCAGAAGTCACATGATTGACATTCAATAAGTGCAACTAATATTTTTAACTTTAGAGAATACATTATAATGCAATTTTCATTCAGTTTTATGATCACTAAATAAAGAAAATAATTACTTTTAATCATTGAATTAGTTTAATATAATAATTAAAACTATATACCCAAAGTTCTTTACTTTTTAAGAACTTTTTATTATTTCCTCATAGAATTCTAGCAGATAAGATGATTCGATCTAACTAACCAAACCCCAATCAGCCAATCTACAAAAGAAACATAGGAAAAAAAAATTCACAAATAAATTAAGAGTAATATCCCAATACCACATACATATAAATGGAAGCTTCAAATCAATATGAAACATATATATATATATAAGAGAGAGAGAGTAAAACAAATAAATTAAGAGTAATATCCCAATACCACATACATATAAATGTTTACACGGGTTTTTAAACATTTCAGTAGGACAGTAAAAAAATTAACTCAAAATGAATTTTTTTGCTATTTTAAAAAAATCGGTCAAACTTTGTCAGTTTTAAGTTGTTATTAAGCTGTTAAAAACTGACAAAGTTAGACTGATTTTTTTAAAATGGTAAAAAAAATCATTTTGAGCCGATTTTTTTATGGTCCAACTGAAATGTTTAAAAACTATAAAAAAAATCAGCTCAAAAATATTTTTTTACTATTTTATCAAAATTGGTCCACGCAACGGTCCTCAAACTGAGGTATGTATGAGAGCCTGACTCTCTCTCTCTCTCTCTCTCTCTCTCTCTCTCTCTCTCTATATATATATATATATATATATATATATATATATATATATATATATATATATATATATATAAACATAGTTTCATAAGAATAATAGGCCACAGCATCAAGTGACCTTAATGTTTACAGTCTAAGATGGACCTTTGATCCTATAGAGACGGATCATAAAAAGACATATATGCAATTGAGAGACTACATCCACAATACAAAAGACATCAAGGATACATGATCTTAACCATCTTTTGGGTAAACCCGTGTCTTGACCTTTTACCAAAATAAAGAAAAACAGAGATTGTGATCAAAAGGTAAAAGATATCAATTTCACCCACATGCCGAAATTTGGGTAAACCCGACTTTTGACCTTTTAACAAAATAAAGAAAAATAGAGACTATTTCTTAGAACAAAGTTCAGAAGGTAAGAGATATCAATTTCACCCACATACGAAAAAAACACGTCTAATCCTCCCATGGGTCCAAGTTGCAGTCTCCTTAAGTTGCTCATATTATATAACAGCATAATTAAAATCCAAAAATTGGAAATAGATAGACCCAAATTTATTTTAAAAGAAATAAATAAACTCAGGTGACACATAACAATAAAAACATGCATAGACGTGTGTGTTGAGGTAAGGAATCATATTATGAAAGCAATAGAGGAATTAAACAATCATAAGAAAACATCCGACGAACAACCTTGGTGAGGAGACAGTGGAGCCCCAGTTGCACACATTCTAGAGAGTGAATATAAAATAATTTTTGTATAATGCTTAAAAAAAACTTTTGAACGGGGTGAGAAGTAGGTAAGGAAAATTAAGAGCCAAACTCTAATTGGGTTATGGGCTTTGAATTTTTGGCAATCAAAAAGACATAAATTAGGGAAGTGAAGAAACAAATAGGCTTATTAAATGATGTTGGCACGTGGCCATGTAGGAAGGTTTTAACGCTACAATTATATATATATATATATATGTGTGTGTGTGTGTGTGTGTGTGTGTGTGTGTGTGTGTGTGTGTGTGTGTGTGTGTGTTAATTGTGTGTATATATAACATAGAGTAATTATAAATGTACCACATTTTTAAACCGCATTGAAATCGCATGCCTATGTGGCGTGCGATGATTAGTTAATTCCGCTTGCGCGGATCCACGTCCATAAGGAATTAACCAATCTTGGCATGCCACATAGGCATGTGGTTTCAAAATGCGGTACACCTAGAATTATTCTTCAACATACCCCAAAGAAATGACTTTAATAAGTAATTAGGTGTGAAATGAAGGAATTAAATGTTTAAAAGTTAATTGTCATCTTTTTGAATGGCTATTAACATTCTAACGCACCTGAATCAGTAAAACACAAAAGATAAGGGGGATACCTTTCTTGAAACTAAAAATGAATTGGCACCTTTTTGAACGGTAGACAACCTGCACTTCCAATAAATCATTTCAACACTAAAAATATTGTAAAAAAGAATTGCGAAAATAGACAAATTTGGTTAAGGAAAAGTGAAATGTGATCATTTTTACTTCTTAAAACCTCTCTTTTGAGAGAGAAACAAATTCCAACGATTTTTAACAAATTCATTGTCCAAATCGGTAGTGGATTTTAATTAAATTCTAGTCGATATTAATAGTTGTGCTTCTAGTTTTCCTCATTTATGCAAGCTAGTAAGGTTATTTTAAAATATCCATAAAATGGTCGAAAGCTGACATATATGTATAGTTAAAAGAAAATGGTACTAGAAATCACACAAAATATGTATTAGGGAAAACAGGGGAAAAGTATTATAACAATTAAACAATATAGGGGAAAATAGGAGTTGGCATAAAAGATCTACAGGAAACCTACTAACCTAAAATATATTATTGTCCAATAATCTGGAAAAAAAACTAAAGCAACCCCATTAGTTGCATCAAAGTTGTAATTTGAATAAGAAGTAAGTAAGTTTGTTGAAAGCATGAAGAAAGGTATTATAACTCACTCAAGAGCGATAACCGGTTCCTGAAGCCGGATAAGTAGTTTTTGACACTCCAATTTGAGGGACAATCTCCATGAACTCGGTGAGTCGATTCTATCTCATTTTTTCTCTTAATCATGGATTCTCAGAACAATTCCGAGCCGATCAAAATAAACCTCACAAACCGTCAAGAATTTTTGGAGACCCGTAGCAGATCTACACCTGGCTTGGGTCGGAGTTTACAGGATACTGGTCAGTTCGACCGTTTCCCCCGGCGATTTTATAGCTTGGTTAATGAGGATGAGGGGAGATTCTTAACCATTCCACGTTTCCAACTGATGGAGTTTGCAGGATGCCGGAGTTTTCAACTGATAGAGTTTTCAGGATGCCGAAGTTTAATTCTTAAAACATGTCTTTTCCAGGATGGTTGATGAGGGGCGATTCTTAACCATTCCACATTTGTTTTGCTTGGATATTTCATTTGTCTATGATGAATAATTGAGACACATTGGAGGACTTAATTGATCCGGACCCTTCGATTCATGTTGTCTTCCACATTTATGGAAATGAAAGAAGGTGAATGGTTGAAAAGCAGAAACAACAGGGTTTTTGGTCTATTGATCTCTGTTTCAATAACTTCTCATTTCGTAAAAGAGTTAATGACATTACAGGTATTGGCCTACTACGGATTGGATGTCAAAAATTAAAAATCATAATTGGATGGAGAGAGAAGCGTCGATTCACTATTTGGTAGAGTCGACGGTTGTGTTTTAAGTTTTAGAAAATAGGAAATTCTAGGGTTTGAGCGTAAATAAGAAGTCACAGAGGTTGCAGTACACGTGCCCAGCTTCCGGTTTTATATACTAGTTTCTTCATCCGATTGCACTATCTTGAAGAATGGATTATAATCAGCTTAGCTTTCTAAGGGTGGAAAACGAGTATAAACTTGATTGGCCTTATTTGGAAGAAATCCCTTAAGGGTAATCTCCCACTTATTAAAACACTTCATCTTTAAAGTATATTTTGTTTACAAGCTATTATATACATTTGTGTAATTGTCCATTTTTGTGTTTGCAGAAAATTGGAGCCATACTCACATATCACTAATAATTTGAATTACAATTCTTTTGTCGATCCCTTTAATTATGATCAATTATTTCCACAATCAAATTATGAACCCCCCTTTGATTATCAATACCAATTTTCGCAACAACACAATCAAATTCCATGGGGTTTTAATGAATATCAATTTTCACAACAAAACAATTATATTCCCCAATTAGAATTCACTGAATTTGAGAATATTTGGGATGATAATATTGCATATTTTAATCAAGATGGTATTGTAGATATCAAGCCACAAATGTTTATGGATACTGAAAACTTAGATTATGAAGCAATAGAAGGGCTCAATACAATGTGTCATGGACAATTTATGATTTCAAACAAAAATGAAAATCAAAGTCCGAAAATAAAAAAATTAAAATCGGCTTCATTGGAACTGAATGAGATTCCAAAATACTTTCACGTTCCGATAACTAAAGCAGCCGAGGAGTTGAAGGTAGGATTGACTACGCTGAAGAAAAGATGCAGAAAGCTTAATATTATGAGGTGGCTGCACCGGAAGATCAAGAGTATGAAGTACCTCATTGACAATGTTAAGGTATTATCATACGTGCTTATTAAGATCCTTTCGGATATATTAATCTATATTGCATCATTTTTAGAGTAAGTTACATTTTGCTCCCTGACCTTTACTCTCATTTTTACATCACCAACTGAACTTCTATTTTTTGGATTTGATCCCCTTGAACTTCCAAAACGAAACCTTCTAACAATTATACTTCTAGTTTATTGGACGGATAATCACACTTGGCACCCAAGTAACTATTTTAAAAGGGAATTATTATAGTATACCCAATTGTGGATAATACCTCACTATTCTCTCTCTTTATCATTTTCTCATAACGGTATGGGCACGAGCATACACACACATATATCTGAACATAGACGCACACTAATTTGGTGTTGAAGAAAAAAGTGGGTTTGAAAAAGAAAGTATTGAATTTGAGGTTATTTTGTTTACCCAAATCCAAGATCAAATTAGGGGTATGTTTATGGGTTTATTGGTATTGGTATTTATTTTTGCTAGAATTTATTTATTTATTTTTTTCTTGAATTTTTTAGGAACCAAGTTTTGTTTTGTTTTTTTGGAAATACGGATTTTTGCCAAAAATATTTGTTTTTGGTACAAATTTTTTTTCTCTAGAAATATGTTTTTTCCTTAAAATTTGTTCTTTTTAAAATGTTTTTTAAAATAATATTCAAACTTTATAATGTTTTGTTTATTGTTTCTAGATTTTTTTAAATTCTTTTATGTTATTATTCAATCTTTTAAAATGTCTTTTCTATTTTTTTCAAGATTAATTCTTATAATTTTTTTCAAAATAAGTCGTTCAATCTGTCTATGCTTCATGATGAGAGAGGGACGACCCAGTGGTGTTTCTATGTACATTTTCTAAATTTGTTACGTATATTTTTAAATGTTTTTCTATAAATTCTAAAATATTTTTCTATTATTTTCGGATTTTAAAAAATTAACATTTTTCATATTTTTAATGTTTTTTTTCTTTATAATTTCTAAAACAGTTTTTTTTGGTAATTTCCAGATTAAAAAAATCTTTAATTTCCAAATCTTTTAAATGGTTTTCTATTAAGAAATATTTTATAAAAGTTTTTCTTTAATTATTCAATTTTTTTAAAACTCTAATATTAAATTGGACATACATAACCTCATTCGCATGGAACGCGACCAATATTTCGTCCAAAAAATTGACGGTGTTAGGGTTAGGAGGCTACGTGAAGACGTTATAGAAGTTCAGGGGTTAAATCGTGAAAACAAAATTCGGATGGTGATGTAAAATTTGGGGAAAAGTTCACGGGAAACGGAATTAACCTTTATTTTTAATTGAGTTCATTTCTCTCTTATAAGAAGTGCATTGAATATAAAATTTTGTAAGTAATTTTAATATATGTTGTTCTTATTTGTATAAGTATTCTTTTCTTAATTGCAATATTGGGAGATGGGATTAACAAATGAGGTAGAGATGCTAGAAGAGAACAAAAAGATGATGGAGAAACAGCCAGATTTAGATATGACAGAAAAAATAAAAAGGTTGAGGCAAGCTTGATTTAAGGCCAACTACAAAACAAGGAGGCTCATATCTAACTATTGATTTTGCTTCATCTCCGTTCTTACCATAGTTTCTCTATGGGTATTTTGGACCTTAATTTGGTTTTAAGTTTTTCTATCTCTACTCGTATTTTGTCCCTTTATTTACTTTTTGGACTTAAAAGTTACTTTCTAAGGTATAACAGTGCCTATGGCACTACAACCAAGTCTAAGCTTAAATAAAGTATGGTTTTCCTCGCCTTCAAGTGAATGTTAGCTTTATTGTGGTAGGAAATTATTAGCGAGTTTTTATTTTAGTTTGGTCACTCTTTAATTTTTTTTTTCCTCTAGTTCACTTATATAATTTTTAAATATTAAAGCCATTCAACCCTTAACGTATAACTTATAACTAGGGTATACACAAAGTTAACATGTACATATTACAAATGTTTGTGTATATATTATAAAATTCTATATACAAATTACAATTTTTTCCAAAAATTTCATGTAACTTTACAAAATTTATTGTCTATATTACTGAAAATCGGATATGCATGGAGAGAGAGGGACATTTGTGCCCAAAAAATATGGTTATGGACATTATCCTTGAATTGGGTTCCATTTTATGTTAAAATTAATTGGGAAACATAGATGCATATGACATTCCTATGCTTAGATGCAAATTTTACAAGTAATTAATATAATTATAATATAAATTATCAATATTACAATATGCATAAATTAACATATATTAAATCATTACCTCAAAAAAGGTAAACAAATCGAGAAACTAATTAGTGAGCTATGTACCACGATTACTCAAGGGCAAGTAAAAGTGACACATAAATAGATTATATTTTAATAAATGCAAATTATAAGAATGATCAATTCCTTGTTTAAAAGGGGTATATATATATATATATATATATATATATATATATATATATATATATATATATATATATATATATATATATATAGAGAGAGAGAGAGAGAGAGAGAGAGAGATGCACAAAAGTATTTTTTTTGTTATCTAAATATTGAGTTATGCATGAAGAAATTTGTCCAAAATTAATTTATTTTATAGTTACACTCCTCATTCTCAATATTTAATTTTTTATATGAAGATGGTTCTAGACCTCCCCTTGTTCGAACGAGATCGAAAATTATTAAATTTGTTTTTAATTTTTTTCGTCTGCTACACCTAACCCATTATAACTCTAGCCAACTATTATGCATTTTTTCATATTTTAATGAACCCCAAGTTTCCCACCAAGCCTTACCAAATGTCCAATCTAACCTTAGATTTTCAGCGTAAACCCTAATCTATCATATTAAAGACAAAATTCACTTAAATCCTAATTTAATTAATAAAAATATAATCCATTTGAACTTACTCAATTAAAATTACCAATTTAACTAATCTATATAATGAAATTATATTTTAAATAACTAAATTACTTCATAATAATTCATACATTTTCATTTGGTTTGCTTTTATTATTCACTAAACTAAACCCAAATAATTCATTTTAATTGTTAGAAAAAAATTGGGTATTACAGTCTTCTACCCTAAAAAAGAGAAATTTGTCATTGAAATTCTTAAAAGTATATTTGTCTAAAAATGTAAGGGTATTTTTAACGCCTATCATCAAGTTGTGCCCAAGTGAACTCAGTCGCACTATGATGGCACAACAGTAAAAAAATCACCTCAGACCTGTAAAGTATACTCACATCGATTTAAGATAAAAATAGGCTTCTCATTATATGAACTATTAGGTTGCAACTCTATCTTCTCCAAATCTATATGCTACTACAGAAACTTCTCATATGAACTTGTGCAACATACAATACACCAAATACTATAAATAGTCACATTCTTGGACCGTGACCAATAGCTCGGGTATCAATTCTTGACCATGACAATTTTAAGGGTGACCATTTAGTGATCACGATCTAAAATCGTGGCCAATATAGAGAGTTGTAGCCTTTTTTACAACCACAATGTTGGGAACATGATCATGGTTATGGATCGTAACCATTGGTCACAATCATGAACCATGACTGATTTAATCTCATCATGACTGATTTAACCTCATAATGGTCTTGAACCATGAACCCCAATCATGACCACATGTATCGTGGTCGTTGTAATACCTCGCCATTTTTATAATAAATTTAATTGGCAAAATTTTAATTAATTTGGTAGAATTTAATTAAAAAAATTCGTGAACATATTGCTTAGTTGTAATTGCATGTTTATATGATTCATATATGCATGTTATGTTTAGTCGTAAAAAATAAATTGCATGTTAGTTAAATTATTATTGTGCGGTGTGTCAACATAATAAAAATGTGTGATTTGGGTAGATATAGTTTGGGCAAGTTTCGGGATAATTTGAGGATTCGTTTAGGTGTTTTAGACATCTAAAATTAGGCCCAAGGCATAGATATACAATTAAAGGTGTTATTTGGCCAATACGGGTATGATTTCGAGCTTGTTTGGGGGCCCAAAGGTGAGGGTTTATTGGTAACTCGGTATTTATGATTATAATAAGGTAATTAACTGAGTAAGAAGTCATTGTCATACACCACAACTGAACCCTAGTATCCCCACACCCATTGGAAAATTTACTAAGGATAGAGAAGGGAGGAAGGTCAAGGATCTAAGAGGAAAAGATCCCAATCAGTGGCCTAAGGCAATAATTTTCTTGCTAAGTCAATTTTCAATTTATTATTTACTTCACTTGTGTATTTCTCATAGATTTTTATGGGTTAATTTGTCAAATTGATGATTTGAATAATTGGAATCAACTTTATGAATTTAAAGATAAAATATGAAATTATTATGTTTAAGGATTAAATTAACTGGTGACGAACCCGAAAATTACCTAAAGGTTTATAAGAAAGCAGAGAGAAGTAAAATTCTCCCTTAAAGGATTGTTAAGGCGATCACATCGGCGAGACTTGACGGCGACGTTCAACAGCGGGACTGAATCCATGGAATCAAAAGGAGGTAAATAAAATTACTCTTTTCACATGTCTATTGACGTGATTATCATATTGTTCAAAGATTTTGGGAATTATGTATAAAATATAACTTACATGTTGTGAAATAAACCTTAGAACTCATGTTGTAGGAGTGATGAACTGATGACTATAACTCATGTATTAAGACCTTGATATCTGTGAATGATTAGATATAAAATTTAATCATAAAGATTGGATTAGATTAACTCTAAGGTTAGGTTAATTTTTTGGGATTTTGGGGTATAATCTTATGTTATTTCACGTAGATAATAATCTAAAAAGTGTTATTGGATCATGGAGAATCTATATTCTGTGACACCCCAACTAATTAAATACCGCGTAGCTACTCCTTTATTAAATTAAATCAAAATGCCAAGTTGGCTCAGTTAATAGCATCACTGTCGAAAACATTTTATTATTACTAACCACCTAGTATTTAAAAAGTAAGTTGTCAAATTTTAATTAAAGTTTGATTAACAAGTAGTGACAGATTTAATGCAAGAATAATGTCACCATTCACCATAACGAAATAATAGAATAACCATCACATGATATAAATAAATCCGGAGGAAAACTCCTCACAACAAATCCCACAAACTGAAATAAGTAACGAAATGCTGAATACTGAATCAATACCTGCCAAAGTCTGAAAAACTGAAATGGAAAAGTCTCTAATAGAATTTGGGCAACATGCCCTACAACTGAAGAATACTGAACATGGAATCCAAATGATAGAAGCGTCTAAAAGCAAATCCCTGTAACTTCCACAAACAGCTACAGCTCGTCATCGGAATGAGAATCCTATGCGTGGTGTCCTTGTGGCTGGGCACCTAAAATGGTTTTACAAGAAAATAGATTTGAAAGCAAACGGGTCAGAGCCCGAATGTGGAGATATTTTAAAAACCTGTAAGTTCTTTAAAAACATTTAAAACATTAAATGCAAAGTACATGTTAGGACATGCACTCACATGAAATTCTCACCTCTCGACTAAATGTGCACTCCTATCATAAGTACCCATCTAAAATGACACTAATCCCTAGCTAAGTGACATCATATCTAGCTAGACTGTCATAGGTTCTACTCTTATTACTTGGTTCCCATTTACATTATAACGATCTCATTTAAATAGGGGCTTAACAAAAATTCAGGTTCCCATATAAAAGTAATACAACTCATTATAGATTATCCATTTTTATGTTATTCCATAGTTATACACATGATACCATATGAAAGTTCCCATTTTATTATAAATTAAACCACTTGCCTTGATTCAATCTCAGATTTTGATGACAATTTGAAGGAGTTCCCTCTCTCTTTCTGTAGAATTCCCTTCTATCTCTCTCTCTCCAAGCTTTCTTCTCCAATGGCTATGGTGGCTAGGGTTTGTTTTTGGGAAAGGAATTAGAAACCTAATTCTAATAACCTACGTAACCTATTGGGTTAACATGGGTTGGTTAGTGGTTTAGTGGGTCAAATCCACATAAGATATAATTTACTAATTTTCGTCACTTTTAATTCCCAAAAATACAAAATTACCAAACTACCCCTATATGTTGCCGGTATGGCCTAAAAATACCCCGGGACCCAAACTAAACCCCCGGCTAGTGTTTTCTGACTATCTCGACCCTTTCGAACGCGTTGGCGCACTCAAAATGACCATACGGTTAATAGAATTTAAATTCACTCTTATCATTAAATTAATTATATCCTGACGCAACTGTCACATGCGTCCCAATAAAGTGTCCAAATTGCCGTATATCAATCTCACGACAACTTTCATAATTCAATATTCATATAACATCATATATACTCAATATAGTCAAATACCAACTCACATCTCGCTAGTATATTATCCGGATTAATTCCAAATTACTTCTCATTTAATTAATTAATCCCAAAAATAAATATCGCCAAAAATACGGGGTATTACATATTCATTGAAATAATGTTGGATAAAGCATTATAAGGAAAGTTGGATTTTCAAGTATGAAACATGTATAGGAACACACAAGCATATCTAGATTGCTACCAAGTTGTTTGAACCTCGTTCAAAAGGGAATAGGATTTCGTTCGAACGAGGTATACTTTTGTTCGAACGGCCCTTCTGGCTTTGTGTGAGGTTGAGACCGGGAAAATGGTCGAGCTATTTTTATGAAATTAAGCGAATATATGGGAGGTTATCCAAGTGAGGGGATAATTTTGTGTCACTATTTAGTGTTGAGAAAATTGACAATTAACTAAATGGTTAATTCCTAAAGTAAGGCTATTAATTGGAGATTATTGAGACTTCTTGGGGGATAATTATAGGGTTAGTTACCTATACATATTATGTGTTAAAAATATATATTTACGTATTTGTGAACATACCCATGTTCGTGGAAGGCCTATTGGTTGGGGTTGCATACGTCTCGGAATGGTAACATATGTCGGCATATGTGGGCTAGGCATTGTTTAGGTCATTATTTTAGGTCCCACATAGTAACGCCACTTATGAGCAGGTAGGTGTAGATACTGGGATCCATTGTCACCGTTGGGAAAATGGACCATGTAATGGTGTACTGCATAGGGACCGCCCCACTTGTGTGTGTGTTTTGTGATGTCCATTTGGTACGAAGGAATCCTCCAGACTTACTGTTAAAGAACAGATGGGATATTAAAGTTGGATGCCTTTATGTATCGCATATATGTAAGGACATATAAAGTTATATAAATAAAATACCTGTAGTCTAATGATGTAGACAAATAATAATGAACCTAATATTACATAAATTGCATAATGGATGATATGTTATTTCATATAGATTGTATTGAAGTGGTTATTCTTGGGACTATAAGTACATGGATAGATGATTAGCTTCAGTGTATGAATTGTGTTATACGCATTGAATATTATATTAATGTTGGAATTATCGAACTTTATAATTGGGATTTGGGTTGATATACGTATAGTATTGTACTTAGATAAGGGGTGAGATACTTACTGCATGCGAGTGCCGATGGGCGGTACATAATGTGAATTAAATGCATAATTGCAATTTGGTTTCTTAAGATAATTCTTACAACTTTAGGGCGCTGACCCAAATTATAAAATACTTCCCCCTAGATTTTCCTAGACAGTGACAGCAGGGCTGACAGGAGATTCAACTTACGGTCATATTGCTCATCAGTCATTCCAGTTCGATTGACTCTAGTTTAGGTTATTATTTCCTTTCCAGTCACATTTTTATTTCGGAGATTGTATGGGAATAAGCCTAAAGTTTATTATACAGTCTTCCTGATATCAATTAGACTTATGTGGAGCTTTTTATTACCAGCTGGGTGTTGGACTTATTTATTATTAGTTGTTATTTAAATGGTTTATTGTGCATTTCGATTTAAAATTCAAATGTGTTATTATTATTATTATTATTATTATTATTATTATTATTATTATTATTATTATTATTATTATTATTATTATTATTATTATTATTATTATTATTATTATTATTATTATTGTTGTTGTTGTTGTTGTTGTTATTATTGTTGTTGTTATTATTATTATGATTATGGTTTTGATGCTGAGAATGATATAGATTGTTAGACCAGCCCTATCTTTGGTGTATTGTGTCTCGCCCACCTTTACGTGGAAAAATGAGGGTTGTTATAGCCATGGTTTTTGTACCATTATCATCATTTAACCCATTGAAATCTTGTCACGAAAATGGCCATGCTTTTGGACTGTGATCAATAATAAATTTATTTAAAAAAATATTTTTTATTTGTTTGCTTATAAAAAAATCGTGTACATATTTTTAAATATGTATGCAATTCCATCATAAAACTAACTAATACATCAATTAAAAAAATAAAAATACAAAATTTATTAAGCCATCAAATTAATTACATTAATCTAACATAAATATTATTAAAATCTTCAAAGTAATCCTTCCCCAAACATATTCAATCTCGGTGTAATCGACATCCATGTCCACCATCTAGACCTATAAATATTTCAAAATGATCCAAAGATTCCATGCTAAATGGTCAGGGTCTTTTGTCTTGGTCATGGTCCACAACTGTGACTAATCCATGACCAACTAATGATGTAGATTGAGTCGAGTCGCGAATTTGGTCACATTTTAAAAGGCATGGTCATGATTTTGGACTGTGACAACAATGGTCACGGTACACAACCGTGAAGTCCTACTCAATATGGTACAAGTCGGGAAATCCTACTCAATATGGTAGAGTCCCCACTCAATCCAAAATTTTAAAAGACACCACAAATACCAGTGCCAGTTTCCATTTCTTTTCGAAGCACATTACCCTATTTATTGGATATACTTTCAAAAGAATGTGGTCTCCAATGGCGAAGTATAATGGTCATCGTCAATCATCTGCATATCTCTTGATCGCATCTTCATTGCATTAAAAAAGTGAACATTGTCCCTAATGAGGACCCTATGATAAAAGTACGTAAGTGAATATAGGCTAGTTTATGAACCATATGTATAATCTAATATACCTTTGTGATTAGCCACCATCTTTATACTTTTATCTTCCATCCTAGCTTGTGATATCTAATTCTAATTGGTGAGTTTATGCACTTACAACTACTAAAAATGATAATTGTTTAAAAAGTAACTAATGTGCTCACAATTTTAAGATAAATCATTGTCATGCCATTATAAATTATTGTAAGTTTTAATGTTATTTTTAGTAAAAATTTCGTCCATATTTGTAAAATATATTTAATAAATGTAATACCCCGTATTAATGGGATTTATTGAGTATTTTCAAAATTTTAATATAAGTTGTCCTAAGTTAGAATAAGGATGGAAGGGCAAGGGTAGTTTTTTTGTGTGGTTGTACTTAGGGAGCTATCTAGGAATTAGAGGATTGGAAACTTCCTAATTAGTTTGGATTGTGATATCTGTGAGGGAAAAACGTGATGCACTAGAAATCGAGGAGACATATGACTACAAGAATCCTTTTCACGACTGCAGAAGAAGGCCTGTGATTATAGGAGAACTAGTATGCAATCGCGACCATACTTGTTCACGGTGGTGCTCTGCCCTTGGTCTATTTAGGTGATACCGTACTTGGGTTTTGCCTTAGATATAACCTCTTCTCTTGTAATATAACCCATCATGAAATTTTAGACTTTATCCTTAATCATCTGACCCTAAGCACCCATGAACAAACACTTTATAACCTCCATTAGAGGACCTTGCGCTTTGATTTTGGGAATCCTTCAAAAGGGATAGCCGATCAAATTTTGAAGGAGTAAATGGATTAGAGATTAAAGTTGGAAGATGGGAGATGGGAAATTTCATATTTTAAGTAAAATGTCTAGCTTCATGAATTTTATTTGTTTGAGGTGTGTGTTCTTTCTCCCGTATTTTTTATGTGCTACATGTTTTTACCCTTAATTGTATACTTGTGTTTATTATGTGTGGTGTATCTTTATAAATTTTATTTAAATATACATATAGTCCTTGTTGCACACATGACTATGTGATATTATTTTCATAACGTATAATTAGGTAAAATGCTATTAGATTAATTTACGTCATATGTGAAGTTGTAGTAATTCGGTAAATATTCAAATGTAATTTGTGGAATTAATATATTGTTGAAAGTTGATAAAACGAGAGATTAAACTAACTATTTATTTTGTTAGAGGATGCATAGACATCCCTTAGCTGAGCCACACATTGGATGAGGTGTGTTTTCGGTCTATGATTTTTTTCTTTGTGGTAGGACAATAAGGGGAGTACTTTATCGTGCCATCTGATTGTATTATAATATTAGTTATTTGGGGGGAAATTTGATTCTTAGGAGGGTATATAACAGGAGAGTATGACGACAGTACATATTGTACCGAGGGAAGTGCAACATTTAATAACCCTTAATTTCTAGCATTTATTATTTATTTATTAATTGTGAGAAGAAATTAACAAATGAGAATTAATCACTATTTGAGATAATTGGTACTAACGATTGCATATTTATATAATGATCAAATTTACATTTCATGTTCTTTGTTTGTGCAGTATTCCATTTTAATTCATGGTCGTAGTTAATTATGTTGGATTATATGCGGTTACGTGTAAAATAAATAATTATTTTTTTTATGTTGTGAGATTTTACCGTGAGATATGAGGTATAACTAGTTTGAGCGAACTCTAGAGTGATACGGAGACCCAATTGCGTATTTGTATCATCCTAATTGGGACCGGGGGTATATATACCCTTAGGCTATGTTTTTGGTCAATCCGATTAGTATTTTGGGTCCATTTGGGGGCCCAAAAATAAGTCTAATATATATATGAAAAAATTAGAGGTATTTAATAAAGTTAATCCTCATTAATTAGTCATTGTTTTATCAAAAGAGAAAACCCTAGTAACCAAAGACTTGTGGGAGAACTAGAGAAGATGTGGAGAGGAGAAAGTACAAGGGATTCAAGAAAAAGTCTCACCATTCTTCGAATTAAGGAAAGAAATATATTTCAATATATTTTTAATTTATAACTTATTTAGAATACATATTTTCCTATTTAGAACGCAAGTTTAGGGTCTGATTTGATTAGTTTTAATCATGTTTATATATTTGAGATAATTAGGAGTTATATTAATTGCCTATGCAGTGTGGGCTTATACTTTTATGGAGATAATATGAAATTGAACGTTTTAGATGCGTAAACATGGAATAAAACTCATGTTTTAGGATTTACTTTTAATTTTGAGTATAATCCCCATGTTAACTTGAAGTATTATGTATGTTTATGTAGGCAATTAAATTCCTTTACATGATAATGATGAGTTAGGTTTAAACATATAAATTTGAGGAATCAAACCTTATTTTGATAAACTGCATCTCCATTAATTGTTAGAAATCAATTAGGATCATGTAACTATCTTTGGTTTTGACTTTGGGATTATTTGGAATGATGGTTTGCAGCTTTTATGCTTGTTAATGGAGTTTTTGGACTAAATTTGCATTTTATGGTACGAAGTAGATGGATAGTGGCCTCCGTTGAAACGAGGTTAGTAGGTTCATTATAACTAGATAGGTTCTTTCATTCGAACGAGGTTTTTATCTCATTCGAATGAGGCCCTTGTTTTTGTTCGAACAACTTAGGCGGTAAAAGGGAGTTTTATCCTTTAATTGGTTTGGTGAATTTTTCCAGAATTTATTCGAGTAATGGAATCTTTGGTTACACGAGAAGTGATTAGTAAATTTTAGTAACCTAGGTTTATTATAGTATAAACCAAGAGACTAAATATGTGAACGTTCATTAAAGTTGAAGAGTAATAAACTCTAATTAATTGTAAAATTCGGCATTTGGAGATTGGGATGATTTGGGTAGACGCATGAGTGAAGCGATATCCTATGGACGTATATATATATATTATTTTCTTAAGCATACCGTACTCGTGGTGAATCTATCGGTCACGGTTTGCAGTGGATGTTATGGTTGTGTACCGCACACCTGGTTGTTGATACATAACATCGGGAGGTCTTATGTTTTGATGATGAGTTTAGTCAATTTAGAATTTGTGAGGATATAGGTTGATGATTTGATCCATCGATGGGGTTTGGTATCAGACTACCCGATGTTGTGATTGCATAGTGATCCCCCATTCTCATATGTATGTATTGATCTAGTTTAAGTTCGTTAGGTGAGGGACTCCTACAAACTTATCAATAGAAGCACGAGAGTATACCCGAAGGTCATTGCATTCGTGTGTGATTAAAATTGTGATTACGAATAAATAGATATTTTAATCTAGTAATATATAACTTTTATGTGAACCTTGTGTCACTTTTCTTGTATTGTTCGAGTTAAGTGCAGTCTACTTGTGGGTGTCATTATGATTGGGCATAAATATTGTATATTTATCCCCTTAATTTTGGTACCTTTGTGAATCCGAGTGATGCAATTCATATGGATTTAACTCATATTTATGCTACTAGCCTTCGTTGGCAAGTATTTCTGGTTTTGTGTTTCTATTATGTGTTTTACAGGTAAACTATGCAAGCGGTGTGGAAGAGAAATCGAAAAAATGAAAGAAAGTCTAGGAACATAAGTTCAAGTGCATTTTCGTAATTCTTCAGCATGATACCGAAGGTGGGGCCAATCGGAAAGTTTAATAGTTCGTAACACCGCGAATACTAAAAAAATGACACCCAAATTCGAGATACGGTGAAGGAGTTATGTTCATTTGAAGTTGAGAAAACATCCATGAAAGAAAACAAGAAAACAAGAAAAAATTCTAAGTGTTGGAATTGAAGAAAAGAGGCCCAAAACCAAAAAGATTTCCCAAACCAGAGTGTGAACCG
This sequence comes from Sambucus nigra, assembly GCA_949130495.1. NCBI lineage: Eukaryota > Viridiplantae > Streptophyta > Magnoliopsida > Dipsacales > Adoxaceae > Sambucus > Sambucus nigra. The sequence goes on along the minus strand of OX422217.1, from coordinate 176,261,629 downwards.
GTTCGGGGTACATGCAAACCGGTTCGGGGGTCCTGATGCGTGAATTTTTCCTTGAAAGCTGATTGGTCCAAAGAGTCCTATTATGTATCAAACTCTTCTAAAACGTGGTTGTATCATTGTATACACTTGGAAAACATAGTTTTGAACAGTTTTTGATAGAGAGAAGAGTAGGAGAACACCCTAGGAACATAGCTTTGATTTGGTGATTCAAGATTGATTATTTTCGGCTTTGGTTTCAAGTTTTAATTCAAGTTTCATTCTCTATATTATTTCTCTTGCATGTTTATTCTTCTTGCACGATTCAAACAATTTCTAGGTTTATAATAATTCCTTGCATGTTTCAATATAGTTTCATTATGATTTCTTTCGCATTAAACGTAGTTAAGTCATGCATAGTTAGGTTCAACATGTCCGGCTAGATTTTTTATGGTCGGGATGCATGAACTGAACCTGATGTGATAGTTGCATGTGTATAAAATTAATCCTCTAAACTTAAGGATTTATTATGACCGTGTTGCGTAGCAACACAACCATTGTAGATCTTTGGATCTCGTTTTCTTTAGAGTAATCGGGATTCTTCAGAGTGCAATTCGAGTGTAGCTATCGCTATATCGATTTACTCGTCCTCTGGTTATGTATGGTGCGGGCATGAACCTCATATATGTAATGCTTGGGAGTACTAAATTCTGGGTCTGATTAATCACTTAAATTTAAGATTAATTTTAGAAACACACTAGGGTTGAGGATTGTATTTCTGGCCTATTTCCCTCATCATATAGTTCAACCTTTAATTAAATCGTCATCAGTCTTTTAGGTAATTTAGAGTAATTTCATTCCATTCATTCCTGATTTCATTCATTAATCATTTTACAAAATTGCATCTAGTTGTAGCTATTTCACCACTCAAATCACCTTTTCCTTTTCTTTAGATTCAAAGTTAGTTACCTTCGTCTGTCCAACGTCGTTACGACTCCGTTCGTCCTATTTCCCTGAGGATCGATACCCGACTTATTGAATTATTACTTGAGCGACAGTCTTGAACTTGTGCCTAGAGAGTACGCACTTTAGAGACACATTCTTAGTCGCGTCAAGTTTTAGCACCATTGTCGGGGAACTAGGTAGACTTAGGATTAGATCAAGTCAATCTAGAACTTTGAAACAAAAAATCCAAAAACATAAAAAATTCAAAGTTCAAAAAAAAAACATTAATAAAAAAACATAAAAAGATACTTTATCTCTCAAAAGCCTGTTAATGCAAAGAACTGAACTCACTTCAACTACCCATAATACTCTAACTAACATTCACGAAAACTCGATAGTTGAGTACGACCCCGATAGCCCTCACACTCCTAACGCTCTATAATTCTGGGTTCCACCTCCCACACCTTCACACTCAATCGTAAATAAAACTTCGATGTCCCTTTTAGAACACTCTTCAGAGCACGCTCCAAGCATAGCAAGTGAGGATACAGAGTCATCAAGTGAAAGAAATATGTCATAACACAGTAGTGCAGCCGTAGGTGAGGAAGAGGCCCCGTACTGCCCTTTGAGAGAAATATTATATCCCGAGCCTACTATCACTCCGGGATGCATTTTACTCTCCTATAATGCAGGGAAATTTCTCTTTAGGAATGGGATGATCCAGATACTTCCCAACTACCATGGAATGGATTCAGAAAAACCATAGCTCCACATCCGGGAATTTGAGGAGGCGTGCGATACCCTTAGCGATCAAACTTGCACAAAATATGTGATCCTCCTCAAACTCTTCCCATTCTTGCTAAAGGACAAGGCTAAGACCTTGCTATGGTCTTTAACTCCAAACTCGATTGCATCATGGAATGAGTTGCAATCTAAATTTCTCAAGAAATTCTTTCCCACACATCGAACGAACTCCATCAAGTCTCAAATTCAAACCTTCCAAAAATTAGAAAATGAGTCATTCGATCGATGTTACGAGCATTTTAATGAGTTAATCACTTTGTGCCCTCATCATGGACTTGATATACTGCAAATCATTTCCTTCTTCCATAATGGGCTGAATATAAATTCTAAACAACTCGTTGAAACCATGTGTGATGGTCCATTTGTCGACTTAGACGCCAACGATGCTGAGCCTCACCTGAGGTATGTCATCGAGACTACCCAAGCATGGGATACATCTGACCTTAATGCTCATAATCAAAATTGCCAAATGACCACCACTCCATCGGCGTCCGACCTATTTCACGTAGAAAATAATGTTATGACGGACAGTCGACTCGATCTCCTTGAGAAAGGAATGAGAGAAATACTTGAGATATGTGCAAGAGGACCAACTAGATCCATCCCGAACCCCATTGAGAAGGTGTGTGTTATTTGTGAGGCGGGACATTCAACTGAGGAATGCTCGACGATACCTACCTACAAAGTTATGCTTCAAGAGCAAGTGAGTGGTGTAGGAAGATTTAAGGGTAATTTCAGTGCACCGCATGAGAATTCTAACAAGCCTTCATGGAAAAACCATCTTGGTTTTAGCTACGGATAACAAAATGCTGCAATGAATCCTAATTCACATGTTGCCCTTCCCCCACCATCACACTTTCAACAAGCTCCACACATGCAAGGACATCTGCAACCACCACCACCACCACCTCCAGGGGCATATATCACTCCACCGTTGAGAAATATTGAGGATACGATAAACAAATTTATCACTACCCTAAATGCAACCACTGCTAGACATGAGCGCATGATCAATGACATAAATACAACTATTTCAAAGATGCAATCATCGTTGAGTATCCAAGAGAAGGGCAAGTTTCTTGCCCAGGGCCAAAGACCTCCCTAAGGTCAAACTAGTGTTAGCTCCACCTCTACAGAACATCAGGAGCAATGTCAAGATGTGACCACTCTTCGTAATGGGAGAGTCATTGATTTATCACCTCCCTCACACAACGCAACCAAAGACAAGGAGATTTTGCCCAACACGAAATAGGTCTAAGATGTCCCCTTGAATGAGAGTGATAAAGAAGACACTAGTGAGACCGAGGTAGTTGTGAAACCACCCACCGCGGTGCCGTTTCCTCAAAGGCTGGTTCCTTCCCATAAAGGAAACCCCCGCGTTGAAGATCTAGACGTGATAAAGAAAGTAAAGTTAAATTTACCTTTTCTCGATGCCATTAAGAGGATTCCAGCTTATGCAAAAATCATCAAGGATTTGTTAACAGTGAAGAGGAATATGAAGGTAAAGAAAAAAATCTTTCTAGCACAAAATGTGAGCTCTATTCTACTTAATGATCTCCCATCAAAATTCAAAGATCCCGGTGCACCCACCATTTCTTGCATCATTAGGGAAAATAAAAATTGAAAAAAGTCTTACTTGACTTGGGAGAAAATGTCAATATCCTCCCTTACGCCATTTATAGGCAACTTGATCTGGGCGACCTTATGCCCACAAAAATCACTCTCTAATTAGCAGATCGAACCATGAAGATCCCAAGAGGTATTGTTGAGGACGTGATCGTCCAAGTTGACACTTTTTATTTTCCGGTAGTTTTTGTCATTTGGGACACGGAGCCCTCCTTTACCTCGAGCAATCATGTTCCCATCACTCTCGAGTGCCCATTCTTAGCTACGGCTAATGCAATAATCAATACTCAAAATTGGCAGATGCAACTCACCTTTGGTAATATGACCTTAGAGACTAACATCTTCCATATAGCCCAACATACAGGGGATGAACTGATCTTCACATGATGAGCTTAATCGACGGGATCGTAGAGGAGTATTTTGAGGAAAACTATTATGAAGATGCCCTAAGATCCTGCTTAGTGTCGAGCCACGAGAGTGAGGGGACGTATACTGAATTTGAGAAGGAAGTTGAGGAGTTGAGAGAGTTTCTTGATGAGAGAGCGTCGGATGAGGACGCGAGATATGTAAGTTGGGTTTCTCGATTCGAGAAGTTACCTCCAAGGGAGGCACACATGGTTCCCTCCAGCGATAAATTTCCAACCCTCGAATTGAAGAAACTACCCTCCCGTATTAAATATGCATATCTAGGAAAGGGCGAGACATTTCCTATTGTTGTCTCCTCTAGCCTAGACGAAGACCAGGAGGGTAAGTTGTTAAAGATTCTGAGGAAGCACCAAAGTTCTTTTCATTGGTGTATTTCTGATTTGAAGGGGATAAGTCCTTTGATTTGAACCCAAAAGATCCACCTCAAGGAGGATGTAAATCCCTCGAGAGAAATGCAAAAAACGTTAAACCCCAATATGAAAGAAGTGGTGAGGACTGAAATCATTAAGTTATTGGATGCCTAGATTATCTACCCAATCTCGGATAGCAAGTGGGTGATCCTTATTCAAGTTGTCTCGAAGAAGTCGGTCATAACAGTGTTTTAAAATGCTAAGGGAGAGATAGTTCCCCAATGTACCACCACCGGGTGGTGCGTTTGCATTGATTATCGGAAACTCAATGAAGGAACTAGGAAATACCATTTCCCCTTGCCATTTATCTATCAGATGCTTGAGAGAGTAGTGGGACACCCTTACTATTGCTTCCTTGATGGTTATTCCAAATATAACCAAATTGAGGTAGATATACATGACCAGGAAAAAATGACCTTCACTTGCCCCTTTGGTACGTTTGACTACAAACGTATGACATTCGATTTGTGTAATGCACCCGCGACCTTTCAGAGGTGCATGTTGAGTCTATTTAGTGACATGGTTGAGAGAGGACTTGAAGTGTTCATGGACGACTTTAGCATTTTTGGCACCTCTCTCGATCTTTGTCTGGCAAAGATGGAAAAAGTACTTGCTCGGTGTGTGGAGAAGAACTTAGTGCTAAATTGGGGAAATTCCATTTTATGGTCACTGAAGGAATAGTTCTTGGCCACATAGTTTCGTCTAAAGGGATTGAAGTTGATAGAGTTAAGATATATGTCATAGCCGATCTACCCCCACCAAAATCGCTCAAAGATGTGCGCTCCTTCTTGGGCCACACAGGGTTTTACCGAAGGTTCATTAAGGACTTTAGCGCCATCTCTAGACCCTTAAGCAACCTTATTATGAAGGACACCCCATTTGAGTGGATGGAAGCATGCCATAGCTCTTTTGAAAAACTGAAAACCATGATTGTGTTCGCTCCAATCATGCAAGTTCTGGATTGGTCCTTACTATTCGAGCTTATGTGTGATGCTAGCGATTATGAGATAGGGTCTATTTTGGGCCAAAGAAAAGAAAAGAAGGCTCATGTCATCTACTTCGCTAGACGGACTCTTAAAGGACCACAACTCAATTACTCCATCACAGAGAAGGAGTTGCTAGCAGTAGTTTTTTCACTTGAAAAATTTTGGTCCTATCTTATCGATTCTCTCATCACTTGCTTCACTAACCACGAGGCTTTAAAATATCTAATTTCAAAGAAAGACGCAAAGGCGCGCCTCATAAGGTGGATCCTACTCCTATAAGAGTTTATTCTCTCCATTAAAGATAAAAAAAAGGAGTAAAAAACGTCATTGCCGACCACTTATCACGGCTTTTGTCTGACGTACCTAGTGATCTAATACCCATAGACGAATATTTTCCAGATGAGCAACTCTTTGCTACCTCTTCTTTGCCCTGGTTTGCGGATATAGTGAACTATCTTGTCACGGGAGCCGTCATTCCCGATTGGACACCGCACGATAAGAAGAGGTTCATCACTTGGTCGCACATGTTTTTTTTATGAAGATCCCTTCCTTTTTAAATATTACGCTGACCAAATCATCCGACGATGTGTATCGGGTGAAAAAATACTGAAAGTCATCCAATTCTATCATTCGGAAGCTTGTGGAAGTCACTTTTTGATGAAAAAGATGACCGCTAAGATTCTTCAATGAGTACTCTATTGGCCCATAATATTCTGGGATGTGAACAATTATGGCAAATCTCGTGATAGGTGTCAAAGGATGGGGGTGATTACCCAATGAGATATGATGACATTAACCCCGATACTCATTATTGAGATCTTTGACTGCTAGGGTATTAACATCATGGGCCCTTTTCCCCCATCTTTTAGTTTCCTATACATCCTTGTCGTGGTAGACTACGTTTCTAAATGGGTGGAAGCCATAACTACCAAGACAAATGATAATAAAGTGGTGATTAGGTTCCTATAGGAACACATACTTTCCCGCTTCGATGCTCCGAAAGCGATAATTAGTGATAATGGCATGCACTTTTGCAACGGGCCATTCACGAAGCTCATGAGATAGTATGGCGTCATTCACAAGGTTGGAATGACCTATCACCCAAAAACGAATGGACAGGGTGAATTAGCGAATCGGGAAATCAAGAACATCCTCGATAAGACCGGAAATCCCAACCGGAAAGATTGGTCACTTCGATTGAATGATTTACTATAGGCCTATTGTACCGCATATAAAAATCCACTCGGCATGTCCCCATTCCGCTTTATGTATGGAAAACCTTGCCATCATCCCGTTGAATTAGAGCACAAGGCATATTGGGCGATTAAGATGGTGAATTATGACATGGATAAAGCCGGTGACGCTTGTAAGCTTCAATTAAATGAGTGAGAAGAGATACGCAATGATGCGTATGAGAACGCAAAAATTTCCAAAGAAAGGATGAAACTCGCCCACGATAACATTATTCGACGCAAAGAGTTTCTTCACAGGCAAAAAGTGCTTGTCTATAACTCCCGACTACATCTATTTCTGGGTAAGTTGCGGTCTCGATGGACTGGCGTGTTCGTTGTGAAGAATGTATTCCCTCACGAAGCTGTGGAATTAGATGATTTAAAAGGGGGGAATACATTCAAAGTGAATGGACAACGCCTAAAACCATATCTAGAGGCATGTGTGGAAGAAGTCGACACCATTTGGTTGTCGTACCTCATTTATGGGGTAGATTGAGCTTAAAATGAGAGGTGGTCGCACCCCTGACATGTATGGGGTGAATTCTTGTGAACAATAGTGTAGGAGTTAGGTTGTTTAGCAGTCTAGAAGCACGGTTCACGAGAGGGCGTGAGATAGCACACTTTATGAGAGAGATTGAATGCATTTCGAGGGCGTGGTAGAGGAGTTTTCAGGGAACCCAACGGTCTAGGTATCTTAGGGGGCCGTACGGAAGTGTTGAGGTATGAGAGAACACTTAGATTGTGAGAGAAGGGAGAAACCAAGCCTCCTGGACAGCATGTTCCCCCGAACCATAAGGTGAACCGGTTCAGGGGGCGAACCGGTTCGGGGTACAAGGCGAACCGGTTCAGGGTGCCCCCTATTTTCCATATTCATCCTCTTTCCCTCCTTCCCTCCATTCATTTCCCCTACAAAATTTTCCCCTCTAAAACTTCCCCCTACCATTTCCCACTCGAAATTCATTCCCCCTTCATCTCCCTCCACACCTATTCCCATTTCCCACCAAAGCTCACCCCCATGAACCTATAAATTAACCCTCAACCCCTCTACATTTCTAACACTTCATTTCACTCTCCCTCTCTTCTACACCATATCACCTCTGTACCTATCTCTCTTTCACCATGCCGCGCCCCCGCTAAGACAATTTTCGCCCTCGAAAATATGACGACACCACCATCCTTGATGACGAGGGTGAGGGAGTATTTCGGTCCATCCAAGAACATTGGGTCGAACGCTATTTCTCGGCCATGCACACCATTCATATCGAACGATTTGTTAATTGGGAGAAGCTGCCCGGTGATGTCACCGCCCATTTCCAACGCCGGGGGTGGTGTTCCTTTCTCCCCCTACGAGCAACAAAGTTTTCGAATCTGAAGTTCACCAATTCTACACGACGCTCATGCATAAATCCTTCACTCTTCATGAGGCATATCTTGACGGCATTCAGATTCCCTTCTCCGCTGCCATGACTGCGTGCAAAATGCGAGAAAAAGGGGTTGCCCTACCCGTGCCCTTCATGTATCCCACCAATGGTGTGGATCGCCCGAATGGAACCCAGGGACGAATGGTTGCGCGATTCATTTTTGATAGGAAGTATTTCGGATACGGTGCGATTCATGCACCTCATTGCATGTGGAGCAATCCACCAACCACCAATGACTCGGTGGTCCCGCTGCGTCACACCAACTTCCTATATGATTTCCATGACCCCGAGATCACAATTAATCTGTCCCAACTCTTCTACATGAACATCCTCAATGCAGCCTATGACGAGTGGGGAAAAGCAGTGCTCTCATACGCTTGCCTTATCACTAAAATTCTGATTGATGCCGGGGTGGACGATCCGGGGCAGCAAGTCCGACCCCCCCGCCCAATTGGAAGCACTTCCACCACCCGTAGTGAAAGCCAAATGAGGGTGGACCACCCCGACCATCCTATTCTCGATGAGGGTGGGGGGGGGGGGGGAGGAAGGACATGACACCCCAATGATGGATGTGGGGGAAGAAAAAGAGTATGATAAAGATGAGGACGACGACTCCAATTTTGAGCCCCCAGGTGCAGAGTTTGATAGGCACCTTTCGGCGGTGGAATCCCATTTTGACGGTTTCATCACCCAATATAATCGAGACCAAACGGACTATCAATGGGATCAAGAGGCCTACCGAAGGGATACGAGCATGATGCATCGTCTCCAAGTCCATTTATATGAGCTCAACTTCAGTGGACCCCCTACGACTTTCTTTTATGATTCATATGACCCAGCGCACCCGGACCCTCAAATCTACCTCCACAATGAAGCCCTTGTCTATTGTTTGCTGGTTTTGTGTTGTGCTAGTTGTTTAAAAAAAATTAGTTGTGTGCTCTACCCTCTCCGTTGTAACACCGGATTCTCCGTATCTATAAAAAAATTCTGCATTTCTGTTTTATTTATTCGTTTTATTTTCTTGCACTTTTAATTCGCTTTGAGTTAGATTTTAGTCCTTTTTGTTTTAGGACAATGCAAAAGTCTAAGTTGGGGGGGGGGGGTCACAAGTGCGTCTTTCTAAAACTTCACAAATTTTCAAAAATGGCTAGAAATCTAAAAAAAATCATAAAATTTTGAAAAATCCATAAATATTTTTCTTCAAAATAAATAAAAATTGGAATTCAAAATTTTCAAAAATATTATTAAAAATTAGTTTAAAGTATCAAATTGTAAAAACACAATACACAAAACCGGAATTAACCAAAGATGGAAATAGAGCGAAAATTGACGACTTAATGAATAAGTGTGGAGATTAACAACCCCGGTGAGATTCGAGCCTATCATTTTTGTGAAATTAATAAATTAATCCGAGTTCATTATTAACTCAAAGTTCTTTTCAGCTGTCTAATAAGTCATCACGGATCTCAAGTCTTTCACTTTGATCGGTTTTGGGAAATGTGTGTGATATTGCTTTGAAAAATGTGCCAAAGAAATCTCTAAATTAAATTCATCTAAAAATTCATATGGTAACACAATTAGTATTTTGGACAAGGAAGTAGGCCCTCGGTTGTCACCCAAAAATATTGGCCAGAAAAAGTAGCAAAAAATTTCCCTTTTATAGCCCAAAATTGAGCCGAATCATTTTTTCTTTCGTTTGAAAAACCCAAATTGGCCCGGAATTGTGAAAAGTGTTCATCTCAGAATTTAAGTCCGAAAAGTGTAACAAAAAGGGACAATAAAAAACAGAAGAATGCTCAACAAGGATAGCAAGAACAGAAAAGCAGTGAAAAATAGAAAAAAAATGAGAAAAGTATAGAAAATGAGAAAGAGCCCGAAAAAGAACTAACGGACATCATAAGCAAAATTTTCCACTTCCGAAATTCTTAACCTTTTCCAATTTTACCCAATACACCTCCAACCCGTAAAAGTCCTAATCGAGTCCAAAGTTGCGAAATTGGCTATTGCGTGGAGATCTAAAACACCAAAAGATAATAAAAGAGATCAAAAATATAAATTAGAGTCAATGTTCCCGCTTTCTTATAACCGTAACATGTTGATAAGATCTAGTTACCATAAATTTCTGTCTTTTTACTTGTATTTATGAACTTGGTTCCAATACATTTACTCTTACAAATCATGCATACCGAGAGAATAGCCACATTCCGAGTGATTCATTTGTGAGAGCCTTCCGTGAGATTTTGAAATCAAAACGAATTTTCGGATAAGTAACGTAATGGTCAATTAGTGGAAATTCACGATTAAACTTCCGGCTTCGCACACACGCACTATGATTTGAGACTCTTGAACATGAATTGATGATGACTATTTTCTGTAAAAGTTTGAATTATACAATTTTTGCGTATTTTGAATCTTCTTTTAGTCGAATTTTGTGGGTATATTCACTGCAAATCCTCACGAGATAACACTCATCCTGCTAGGGTAACCTAGGGGTTTAAAGGCTTTTTGCATATGCTAAATGCAATCGCTTTCCCATGAAAAAGGTATTTTATCCAAATAAAATGTTTATAAGAGTTGTGACATTATTCTTTTTCCTTTACATTGCTCAGGACGTGCAAAGTTCTAAGTTAGGGGGATTTGATTGGGCATAAATATTGTATATTTATCCGCTTAATTTCGATACCTTTGTGAACCCGAGTGATGCAATTGATATGAAATTAACTCATATTTATGCTACTAACCTTCGTTGGCAAGTATTTCGAGTTTTGTGTTTATCTTATGTGTTTTACAGGTAAATTATGCAAGCGGTGCGGAAGAGAAATCGAACAATAAAAGAAAGGTTAGGACAGAAAGTTCAAGGGAAATTTTGTAACTCTGAAGCCCGATACCAGAGGTGGGACCAACAGGAAAGTAAAAGAGTTTATAACAACGAGCATACCGAAAAAAAGGCACCCAAATTCGAGCTACAATGAAGGAGTTATGTTCATTTGAAGTTGAGAAAAATCCAAGAAAGAAAAAAAGAAAAAATTCGAAGTGTTGGAATTGAAGAAAAGAGGCCCAAAACCATCAAGATTTCCCGAACCACACTGTGAACCGGTTTGGGAGAGAATCGGGTTACGGTACGTGCAAACCGGTTCGGGGGTCCTGATACATGAATTTTTCCTTGAAAGTTGATTGGTCCAAATAGTCCTATTATGTATCAAACTCTTCTAAAACGTGGTTGTATCATTGTATGGACTTACAAAGCATAGTTTTGAATAGTTTTTGATAGAGAGAAGAGTAGGAGAACACCCTAGGAACATAGCTTTGATTTGTTGATTCAAGGTTGATTATTTTCGGGTTTGGTTTCAAGTTTTAATTCAATTTCACTCTCTCTATTATTTCTCTTGCATTATTATTCTTCTTGCATGATTCAAACAATTTCTAGGTTTATAATAATTCCTTCCATGTTTCAATATAGTTCCATTATGATATCTGTTTCATGTAATGTAGTTAATTCATGCATAGTTAGGTTCAACATGTCCGACTAGATTTTTTAAGGTCGAGATGCATGAACTCAACTTGATGTGATAGTTGCATGTGTATAAAACTAATCCTCTAAACTTAAGGATTTATTATGACCGTATTGCGTAGAAACACAACCATTGTATATTTTTGCACCTCGTTTGCTTTAGAGTAACCGAGATGCTTCAGAGTGCAATTGGAGTGTAGCTATCGCGATACCGATTTACTCGTCCTTTGATTATGTATGGTGCGGGCTTGAACCTCATATATGTAATGCTTGGGAGTACTAAATTCTCGGTCTGATTAATCACTTAAATTTAAGATTAATTTAAAACTAGAAACACACTCGGGTTGAGAGATTGTATTTTCGGCCTGTTTTCCTCATCATATAGTACAATTTTTAGTTAAATCTTCATCAGTCTTTTAGGTAATTTAGAGTAATTTCATTCCATTCATTCCTGATTTCATTCATTAATCATTTTACAAAATCGCATCTAGTTGTAGCTATTTCACCACTCAAATCACCTTTTCCTTTTCTTTAGAGTCAAAGTTAGGTTACCTTCATCTATTCAACGTCGTTACAACTCCGTTCGTCCTATTTCCCTGAGTATCGATACCCGACTTATAGAATTATTACTTGAGTGACAGTCTTGCACTTGATCCTAGAGAGTACGCACTTTAGAGACACATTCTTAGTCGCATCACATTACGAGGGTTAGTATTTAGGGTGTATTCTCATATGCATAGTTAGCTACATCCTTATTTAACCGTTTGTTATTTACATACTCCTTTGTCTAGTTATTATAGACTTTTTGTGTAATATATTCCATGGGATGGGGACATGCGAATAGTATTTTACTTAGATGAGGGGTGAGGTATTTATTGCATAGGAGTGACGACGGGTTGCATGCTTATTGTAAATGAGTCACATGATCTACATTGTTGTTATTGGAGACATTCTAATAAACTTTCAGGCTTTGACTCATTCTAAATTAAAATAATTTTCCATGCATTGTTAAAAAGGATCTATATGGCTGAGGCGATTTAAACTTGCAGTTCTTTTCATTATACTCTAGTTCCATATTCAATTGATTTTAACATAGGTTTTTATTTATTTCAGTCATATTAGTTATTTTTCCATTTTAGAGATTGTATGAACTTGGGTCCTAGTTATTTTCTTTCACTTAGCAATTGAGTAGGCTTGTATACTATTTATTATTCTGTTGGGATTTTATTATGTTAAGAGTTTATTTATTATTTTACTTGCTGCATGCATGGATGGTTTTAGATTCACTCATTTTACTTTAGTTTTTTGATGCTGAGAATAATATAAAGTGTTTGACAAGACCTATCTTCGGCATATTAGCTTGGTCGATTGTTATGTGAAAAAAATGGGTTGTTATACGATGGGTATTTTGATATGGGGTTTGGAAAGTGTAGTGACACGTGGTGACATCCTAGGAATTATTATGCTTATCTTGGAATTTTAATTGAGCGGGCATATGCATTCACTTCAATAAATGTGCACGTACTGGTGTGTATTTCACTTGGAGAATGTTTACAAGACTACTGAGTTTACTGCTCACACCCCCACAGTTTATATGAATTTCAGGTTTATTATTGATATTGCGGTGTACTTCATATTTCGGGATGTGGGGATAATTAAATGTCTATGTATTTTACTTTATGTTTTCATATTATTTTACTAACAATTGTTACGGAGATTTTGATATTAATGAGAATAAAGATCCTTATTTATTTAATTTATTTATGTATGCTTTGGCAAATTGTTTTGTAGCGGTTAGGGATAATTAAACGGTTTTAGAAGGGGTTAAATTAGAATGTATTTTTAATTTATTTTTAGTCTTGCCTCTCGGTCTATTAGAAAGTGGTACAATAGCTCCAGGTTACACGATTACTCAGTATTGCGGTTATAGGTCTCTTGCGTTGTCCGTTGTGGTACATTTGACTTTATATGAGGTGTAAAGAATAAGTTTTATATGAATTTCGAGGGTGGAATTCTTTTAGTTTGGGGAAAGAATATAATACCTCGTATTTCTAGGATTTATTTACTAGGATTTATTGAGAATTTTATAGGATTTAATTTGGATTTGGCCTATGATGGAAGAGCAAGGGTAATTTTTTTCATTTGGTTAAGCTTAGGGAGCAAGAAAGTGTATAGAAGAGTGGTAACTTTGTAATTGGTTAGGATGTGAAATTAGTGAGAAGAGAGAGTTTGAGATGAGATAGAAGCCATGGAGACCCACGACTGTGGGAATTGCTTATGCGACCATGGAAGAAGGTTAGTGGCCGAAAGATATCCAAAGCGCGACTTCAACTTTACTGGATCAAAGCACCCTCGTGTGCCACTCGCGGGGTGCTATGCCCTTAGTCTATTTATGGGAGCCTTCATTTGTGTTTTTTTCTTATCTTTCACCTCTTATCTTATAAGATAATCAATTATACACTTTTATACTTCATCCCTAACCTTCTGACCCTAAAGCTCCATTAACAAACACCTTCCAACATCCATTAAATAACCTCGCAATTGGATTTTGGGAATATTTCAAATGGGGTATTTAATTATATTTTCAAGGAGATAATGGATCTGAGATCAGATATGAGAGATAGGAGATCTCAAATTTCAAGTCAGATGTCTAGCATCGTGGAATTTATTCATTTGACGAAGGTGTTCGTCCACTTGTGGTTTATTTTGTGTTCTTCATGTATTCACGCTTAATTGTATACCTGTATCTATATTGTGTGGTGCATCTTTATATGTTCTTTTTGATATACATATATTCCTTATTTCACACGTAATTATGGGATATTATTTTCATGCCTCATAGTTGGGGAAAATGTAATTTTATTACTTACGCCATATCTTGGGTTATAGTAACTGGGTAGAGATTTATAGCTAATTTGTGGAAATTAATATATTATTGAGAGTTAATAAATTGAGAGATTGATCATGTTGTATATTTTTTAGAGGATGCATATGCATCCCTTATCCAATACACCCTTTGAACGGGGTGTGATTTCGATCTATATTTTTTTTTTATCGAATAAACTAGGCCATGGACCATTTGGGTTGTTAAATTATTTTCCTATGGGTTCTTAAGCCATTATGGTATGACGATGAGGGGAGTACCATATTCTGACTTTTGATTGTAATATAAGATTTTTTATTTGGGGGGTTATTGTATGTTCAAAGTATAAATAAAAGGAGACTATAACGATAGTCCATACCATTTTGATATGGGGTTTGGGAAGTGCATTGATATATGGTGAGATCCTAGGACTGGTTATGCTTATTTTTGGAATTTAGTTGAGTGGGCATATGCATACAGTTCTAATTAAGTGCACACATGCATATGTGTGGTTCATTTGTATAATATACACTAGTCGACTAAGTTTATCACTCACACCCCCACAATTTATATGCATTTCACGTTTATTATTGATGTTGTAACTTATTTCAGATATCAGGAGGCTGGGACAATTAGATAACTCTACATTTTACTTTATGATTTCATTTTATTGTAATATCAATCGTAAAAGAGGTTTTGATATTAATGAGAATGAAAAGCTTCAATTATTCAGTTTATTTAATGATGTTATCATTGAGCATAATTGGATTGATTAATAAGGTTCAAATTGAATGATATTTTTAATTTATTTTTAGTAGCGCCTCTCGGTATGTTATAATAAAATCACCAATAATTAGTGGTATGAACAATTATATGGATGTCCTTGTGTTGGAATGCGAGGCCCCCGATTTTAATTTTCTTTAATAAAATTAAATATTATTTCCTTTTATATATATTTAAGATGCGGAAGCGTAAAGAAGTGTGATGGTTCAATAACAAACGAATTACCAAAAAAATATTAATTTCAATTTCAAATTAAACTCAAGTGAAAATTAAATAAACACACACAAATATTAAATTTCACTTAAACCAATTAATTCAAGTCCTCGAATTTGCCTAAGTCATATTTTTCATTTAAACAAAATAGGCAAAACTAATTTTAACACATCACTTCAATTAAATAAACAATTACCCAATATTTATTTTAGCACCAAAATAAATAAATAGTGATTAAACCAATTTTATATTTTTAACCTAAGCATGCATTCTAGGTGAGTGCGAAAAATAAAATAAAAACAATAAATCACTACGCCGCGATGTACGAGGAAAAACCCAAGACGGGAAACAACCTCGGACGGCCCTAGCCACAAATCCATTAGATACGGATTTACAAATACAAGACAGAAAGTCTTACAACACACGACTCGATCCCTCTCAAGCCTCGACACTTCTTCTTGCAGATACCTCTTCCTAGTGGATAACCTTGGAGCTCCACCACGGTCTCGGAATCCACCGATCGGACTTTATATGGTCACCGTCACCCGAACTAGGAGCCTTTCTCCAAGTGGGTAAATCAACATAAAATAACTTCTTCTTTGTGGGATTTAGAATCAAACACAAACACTCTCTTCAATTCGGTGTAGAGATAAACCTGGTGCCAAACTCCAAGCAAGATGTATATATATGAACTTGGATACATAAAACTATGGGTAAAAACTAGAGTGGTAAATGATTTTCTCTTTGAAAATTAACACTCAAAACTTGATCTTTTTCTATTTTTGATTTTGCTCTCTAAACACTCTGTAAGAGTTAGAATGATATGAAAAGATTAATTCACAAAAGTGATTCCCGCACCTATTAAAGTCTGAAAATAGTTGGTTAAGAATCAAGTGGGGAAGTGGGTGAAAACTGCTCAAAACTGCTAGAAAACTGTTCCCGCTGGAAACTCGTTCGAACGACATTTCGTTCGAACGACATCTCATACGAATAAGTCTTCTAACGAAGTTCCAGTATGAACTCGTTAGAAGATCGTTAGAAATCTCGTTAGAACGACAATCTTGTTCGAACGACATTTCGAACGAAGTTCCAGTATTCCATAATGGGAAGTCGTTGGCAAGTTCGTTCGAACGACAAACTCGTTCGAACGAAAAACCAGAAAGTAGGAAAATTCAATTTTAGCCCAGAAAACTTTACAAACTAAATTAAAGTTTTAATTAGAAATCTTTCTGAAAATAAAAAATGCAGTTTTAGATAAACCTAACACCCAATTAAACTTATTCCAAGCTCCTATATATATAATATTGCATTCATACCTTGGGATCATGGAACCATAGTTGATGACATAGAAACGAGGCACGCAAACCGGCATATTGATGAAGCTTTATAATCTTTGTCGCTACGTCTTCAACAAACACTTCATAGGCTTGAGAATATTACAATTAAATACAATCCTATGAATAAATGTTTTTTTCCAGAATTGAGCCAAAACTATATATGGACTCAATTGGAAATCTATGTCCTTACAAATCTCCCCCTTTGGCTATTCCGGGAGAAAAACCAAACAAAAATCCTAAAGGGCCGTCAAGCTCACTAGACTCAAAACATAACCCACCCAAACTTGACTAAACCCAAGGATCAAACGCTTTTCCATTGAAAGATGAGCCGCTTTAGAAGAATTCCTGCACACTTAAGCAAACTCATCAAATGCATAGGGAATATCAAAGTATTTAAAGCAATTAAAATAAATACTCCCCCAAAATTAATTCTCCCTTTTTATCATCAAAATGATTAACCCAAGTAGTTAGCTACTCCCCCTAAGTTAATTCTCCTAAACTTAGATAAGATTATAATAGGATAAGATACCATTTCTCCCCCTATCATTCTCTTCCTTTTTGTTCAGGAATAGGC
Source organism: Sambucus nigra (assembly GCA_949130495.1). Lineage (NCBI taxonomy): Eukaryota > Viridiplantae > Streptophyta > Magnoliopsida > Dipsacales > Adoxaceae > Sambucus > Sambucus nigra. Next base: position 176,244,522 of record OX422217.1, on the reverse strand, counting down.
AAAGGATAAAGAACAAATATAAAAGCATAACTAATCCAAGATAGGACTAGAAAACAAGGCAGAGGCAAAACAAAATATCATATATATATGTACTATAAATATATCAAGAATGCACACGCACATATATATAGATATAAACACACACATGACACAAAATACAATAAGTTTGCACACTCGTATGGCAAAAATGTGTCATATGGAAACGAAAGTGTTGGGGTGTGAACTAGTAACGATTAAATTTAGACCCAATCACTTAAAACATGTTCACGGAGTTCTCAATTGATTGCAAACTTCATCACATTTGAATATAACGTCATGTGATAATATAAATTGAACTCAATGAACAAACATACACAATGCATACAAGCCTAGCATATTGATGATTCTACAAACCAATAGAGTCATGACATGAAATTCGCAACTAGGATAAATGGACATTGTGCAAACCGTTGATATACCATCCAATCTCCCTCAATAAGCATTTATGTTTATTTTGAATGAATATATCAATCAAATATAGGCCTTGGCAATTTGTTTTTCATTTTAATGCCATATTATTTGTTTTTAGGCCTTTGGACCACGTATTTCTTTTAGGTCCATTCAAAACGGTGGCTTACAATCGCAAAGGATCACTTAGTCCTTTGGGAGCCCTTCCCCGTGCACATTTATATTTACCATGTTTTCGTTTTTCACACAAATCCCACGTGCAACGGATTTTGACATGCACTAGTCCTCCTAAGTCACAAATATGTATATGAAAAGATTGGAAGGAGAACACCTCACATAGCTCAAATATACATATGAAGTTAAAATTTCAAAAGAGCTCGTGCATGTGTGAATAGAGGCATATGAAAATAGAATCCATTTAACCAATACAAAATCCAACTACTCCATAAAAATATGGTAAAGAACATTTTAAGGATTGACAATCTAAACCAAAAGTTCTAGCCACATGGGAGCGTTAGAGGAGGGATTCAAACACAAGTATATTCCACTTAAAGTGTGTCAAACTGAACTACACAAAATAAATCTTTTTGAGGTCTTGAAATTTTTAACCAAAAACAAAAAAATATATATACTCAAAAGACAAACAAAAATCATTTGAATTTTTCATTAAGCTTAAATTACTAAGAGATAAAATCCAAATGATAAAAAAAAAATCTTTTTGTATTTTTCATTTAATGCAAACAAAATGAAGGAAATAAAATACAAAAGATAAACAAAATCATAATTGTAGCATGTGATAAGCATGGAGCATAGACTAGAAAATGATTAAACAAGCATACATTTAGCATGTGAATATAACATGAAGTAAAAAAGTTAAAGTATGCAAACAACTAACACATTTATCCTTTAGATTTAGCAAGGGAGGAAGCATGTGATAGTAAATGAGAATCAAAAACCCTATTTTGCAAGGCAACTAAGTCAAATTTCCTAACCCAAATTAATGAAGAGTGACTATCTTAGGGTGTAGGAATTTTAAATACATTGGTTGCATTACGTTGGGATTTTCTAGGAATTTATTTAAGATCAAAACAAAATTTCTTAAGATGACCTTTTCGACCACAATGTGTATAAGTAAAAACATGTCGAAAAGATTTACCTAAGGAGTGATCTCGAAATGCATTCCTAGTAGATTCTCTTAAAACGTTGGTCTTGGCTTTATGAGTAGATTCATTACAAGTATTGAAGCCTAAACCGCAAGTGTCATTTTTAATTTGGACCGTTCCTAATATTTTATCTATTTTTTCCGAACGACACTCCAAATCAAATTTGACATTACTAGAGTCTTTTAATTTATTTTGTAATTCTAAAATGTTAGACTCTAATAAAACATCTTGCTCTTCAAAAGCAAGAAGCTACTTTTTCAAGGATTCCATTAAACCCCTAAGGCTATCTCTCTCACCTTCTATATATTCAAGCTTCTCTAAAAGAGTTTTCTCTCGTGTCCTAAGGTCTTCAACCAACATACTATTATCAACGACCTTGACACGTTCTTTCAAACTAGCTTCTAACATCAAATTAGCTCTTTTCAATTTAATAGATTCTTTATATAATTCTTGAAAATCATTTTGAAGTTCACTCACATTAACCTCTTCTTCATTTTCACTCTCTCTTTCATCTCCACTCTCACTATCATAAAAAAAAAAGAGAATAATAAACTATGACCTTGGAAGTGTCATGTGTTAAAGTTTCATCAATCGATGAGTTCTCACTATCACTCACATGACTAGCCATAAAAGCCACAAAATTAGGCTTAGTGGGGGAATCAGGTCCCTCTTCCTTATCACTATCACTAAGGGTCGCATTATATGCAATGGGTCGTTTACCCTCTTTCCTTAGTTTAGTGGGGCACTAAGAAGCCCAATGGCCATAACCCTCACAACAAAAACACCTATTAGACTCGTCCCTATTTAAATTTTCATTAATAGGTTTAGAGATCTTCTCGGCTTTAGGGATCTTCTCGCCTTTGTCATGCTTAGAAGTTTCAAATTTCTTAAAATCCTTTTTAAATTTATCTTTGTTAAATTTAAGAAATTTTCTAAATTTACGAGCAAACAAAGCCATGTCTTCCGAGTCACTATCACTCTCGCTTTGTACTACTTGTTTGACCTCTTTTTGGGCTTTTAAAGCAACGCCCTTTTCGATTTTCTTTTCAGTTTTAGAGGGAAACATATCTAGTTCATAGGTTTGTAAATCACCTACAAGCTCTTCTAATTTCGCAGAGGCTAAAGATGATAAAGAATTTAAAACGGTCACTTTTGGAATAAATCTATCGGGTAGGGATCTTAAAATTTTCTTTACAACTCGGTTGTCAGGTATTTTCTCTCCAAAATTCAATGATGAATTGACAATATCGGAAAGTCTAGCATAAAATTCATCAAAAGTTTCATTATCGTTCATTTTGATAGTTTCAAATTGAGTGGTGAGGTTTTGGAGTTTCGAAGCTTTAACGACACTAGTTCCTTCATGAGTTAGTTGTAAAATATCCCAACGTTCTTTAGCGATTTCACACATCATAATACATCGGAATTCATCCGGTGCGACAGCGCTAAACAAGGCATTCAAACCATGGGAATTAAAATTAGAAAGTTTAAACTCATTTTCAGTCCATCTATCGGTCGGTTTGGGAACACGTTCATTTTCAACTAAGTGAGTTGGTGGGGACCACCCGTTAACAACAGACATCCAAACTCTCTCGTCGATAGATTTTAGTGCCGATTTCATTCGTGTTTTCCAATACGCGTAGTTAGAACCACCAAAAATAGGAAGTTTTGAAAATGGGGAAAATTCCATTTTAGCCAAAAATTATTTTAAGGATCTTTAACGAAATAATTTATTGCTTTGGCTCTGATACCACTTGCTGGAATGCGAGGCCCCCAATTTTAATTTCTTTAATAAAATTAAATATTATTTCCTTTTATATATATTAAAGATGCGAAAGCGTAAAGAAGTGTGATGGTTCAATAACAAACGAATTACCAAAAAAAATATTAATTTCAATTTCAAATTAAACTCAAGTGAAAATTAAATAAACACACACAAATATTAAATTTCACTTAAACCAATTAATTCAAGTCCTCGAATTTGCCTAAGTCATATTTTTCATTTAAACAAAATAGGCAAAACTAATTTTAACACATCACTTGAATTAAGTAAACAATTACCCAATATTTATTTTAGCACCAAAATAAATAAATAGTGATTAAACCAATTTTATCTTTTTAACCTAAGCATGCATTCTAGGTGAGTGCAAAAAATAAAATAAAAACAATAAATCACTACGCCGCGATGTACGAGGAAAAACCCAAGACGGGAAACAACCTCGGACGGCCCTAGCCACAAATCCACTAGATACGGATTTACAAATACAAGACAGAAAGGCTTACAACACACGACTCGATCCCTCTCAATCCTCGACACTTCTTCTTGTAGATACCTCTTCCTAGCGGATAACCTTGGAGCTCCACCGCGGTCTCGGAATCCACCGATCGGACTTTATTGTAACACCCCGCCCGCCCGGGGAGAGCGAACGGAGCGTTAATGGGATAAAATAAATCCAAATCCATAAGTGACAAGGTATAGAGCATCTAAATAAACCCACAATAATATAAATCCACTAATCTCAAACTCCTCAAATTAATACAACAATATTCTCTCGAATAAAACAACTAAAGTAAATCTACAATGCTCTATACATCAAAATAATACAATTCTTCTCTCTTGTATTAAAAATATTTCCAAAAACAATCCACGCTAAAATTAATCTCCATAGCGCCCCAAAATCCGCGCTAACTTGCCACTAAAAGAAAATATGGGGAAGTACACAATACGACAGGAATTATGCTCAACAAATATATGTTAACGATGAACAAAGCGTAACAACACGAGTACGAATATTCAAATCAAAATACAAATCTCAAAGCATTTATCAATATAATTTCTCAACAACACTTTAACTGGGTCACCAGGCCTCACCACATCCGTATATGCTTTATCAAGCCATAGCCCGGGAAACAGGAATTTTGGCGAGTGCCCAACCTCCTTGCCATATTAAAATCTCATGACAACGTGCTCATCAACAATATAATGATACCACATGAATCAAAATAATTTCAACAATTATTTTCCAGATTTCAATGAATTTAACAATTCAAATATGAGTTCAATTGATAAGAAATCAAAGAGAATGACACTCGCAAGATTTAAGGAGCATATTGTGTAAAAACCCCATACCTCAAACCATGATGAGAAACTAATGATCACATCCTCAAGATCAACACAAAAGATCTACAAAAGCTCCTCCAAGAACCTCCAACAAAATATCCCCAAGAACACCTCTAATCTAAGGTTGGAACTCACAAATCTCAAGGGCCAATGTGTATATAAAAAGAAGAGGAATATAAAATATATTTGCTACCAAAATTTGTGCCAAAAGTATGTTAAAAGGCTTGCCCACGAATCCCTTTTATAATGAAAAGAAATGAAGAGTTGGAAACCAAAAGACTCCTTTAAATAAGGCAAAGAAATGAAGAGTTGGAAGTCAAAACAACTCCAAGAGTTAAAAACATTTAAAAATCCGTTTTAACTCCGTTTTCGAAACCGTTTGAAATTCTCGCCTTTAAAAATAATATTCAACATATTTGAGCAATAAAAATAATTTTATCTAAAACTTTATTTTCCTCCATTTTCTAGAAATTAATTAAAATAGCCCAAAAATTACACGGGTTATTACATTTATATGGTCACCGTCACCCGAACTTGGAGCCTTTCTCTAAATGGGTAAATCAACATAAAATAACTTCTTCTTTGTGGGATTTAGAAGCAAACCCAAAAACTCTCTTCAATTCGGTGTAGAGATAAACTTGGTGCCAAACTCCAAGCAAGATGTATATATATGAACTTGGATACATAAAACTATGGGTGAAAACTAGAGTGGTAAATGATTTTCTCTTTGAAAATTAACACTTAAAACTTGATTTTTTTCTCTTTTTGATTTTTCTCTCTAAACACTCTCTAAGAGTTAGAATGATATGAAAAAGATTAATTCACAAAAGTGATTCCCGCACCTATTAAAGTCTGAAATAGTTGGTTAAGAATCAAGTGGGGAAGTGGGTGAAAACTGCTCAAAACTGCCAGAAAACTGTTCCCGCTAGAAACTCGTTCGAACGACATTTCGTTCGAATGACATCTCGTTCGAACGAGTCTTCTAACGAAGTTCCAGTATGAACTCGTTGGAAGATCGTTAGAAATCTCGTTAGAACTACAATCTTGTTCGAACGACATTTCGAACGAAGTTCCAGTATGCCATAATGGGAAGTCGTTGGCAAGTTCGTTCGAACGACATTTTCGTTCGAACGACAAACTCGTTCGAACGACTCTATCGAACGAAAAACCAGAAAGTAGGAAAATTCAATTTTAGCCCAGAAAACTTTATAAACTAAATTAAAGTTTTAATTAGAAATCTTTCTGAAAATAAAAACGCAGTTTTAGATAAACTTAACACCCAATTAAACTTGTTCCAAGCTCCTATATATATAATATTGCATTCATACCTTGGGAGCATGGAACCATAGTTGATGACATAGAAACGAGGCACGCAAACTGGCATATTGATGAATCTTTATACTCTTTGCCGCTACGTCTTCAACAAACACTTCATAGGCTTGAGAATATTACGATTAAATATAGTCCTATGAATAAATGTTTTTGTCCGGAATTGAGCCAAAACTATATATGGACTCAATTGGAAATTTGTGTCCTTACACCTTGTCATTCCCTAGTTTTTTGGTTAATGACAGGAGTGAAAAAACTATTGGGATCAAATTTCATTCATGAGAGATCGTACGTAAACTACTCAGAATAGGAAGAAGACTTATGTAGATAAGCATAGTCATTCTCTTAAATTCCTAATTGGATATCGGGTGGTTATAAAGGTGTTTTACATTATGGTGGGGGAGAGATGCATCAAGAAGGGTAAGGTATCTCCCTAGTATATGGGGCCTTCGCTATTATTGATCATATGGGACCAATAGTGTATCGTCTTGTGTTTTCTGACTATCTATAGCGAGTTCACAATGTGTTTCACGTTTCAATGCTTAAAAAAAATCAGGGATGATATGTCTTGTCATAACATTGATCTAAGATAGATAGATTTTCTACCAAATATCAATTATTATGAGACCTTTATGCATTCTACATTAAAGATATCATGTCCCTTTTTCTAAGTTTATTCCATTACGACATGTGCACTGGAGTCACCATAATTAGGCAGAGTCCACATGTGGGAGAGAGAAAGAGGGACATGCGAAATAAGTATCATGAGCTCTTTAAGAAAAGTATGTATTGAATTTTAAGGACATAACTCCTTTGTTAGGGGGAGAATATAATACCCCGTGATTTTAAATATTTGTTGTAATTGTCAATTTATGTGTCAAAATATGTGGTCCATTTTAATTGTTAACGACGTGTTAAATTTACATGCTAGATTGTATGATAAATTATGTGTTAAATTGATTATAATTCTTAGATGCTTCATAATTTAATACATTCTAGATAAATTAATTCAGTGTTAACTAGTTTAAAACAATAATTTAAATAAAATGTTACGTGTGTATTATGTTCCATTTTATTTTATTAATGTTGGTTCCGATTTATTGGGTTGTGGTTTGGGTTGAATTTATAAGGCTTTTAGAATAACTAAAGAACGTTAAAAAGATGGGGATTGGACCCATAGTTTTGGTAACTCATTGGAATAAGTTTGTAAAGACTTGTGTGAGTTTTTAGAGCCATAAGGTGACGTTATGTTGGGGTTTTAGGAAACATACAGATATTAGCCTTATATTAACTCCAATTAGGTTTATTTGGCAACTTATTTTACACTAAGACCCTAAACATAACAAGCTAGAGAGAAACTTGTGGGGGAAATTCGGGAGGCCCCTAGAAGAGAAGAAAACTTAGAGAATTTAGAAGACTCAGTGGGAATCATCATCTACATCAATTTGGAACATACATCCTTACCAATCAAAGGCAAGACCAATTCTACTTTTCCTCTTTGGTTTCTTATGAAAGTGATAAAAAAACCATGTTTTCGACACCTAAATTCTAATATTTAAATTACAACTGAATTTCTTAGGGAAGTTAGAAATATAAATTATTTGGAGTATAAGTTAGACTGGTGAATCTAAATTATTATCTTGGGTACATTTTATGGAAATCATGATTTATGTTGGATAATTGTTTATGGCAACTTTTGATCAATTAAGAAAAGGGTTCATAATGTGTTGATTAGAAGATTGAATTCTTATCACTTGTCAAAAAAAATTAATTTAGAAGTTATTCAATTTAGAATATATTTTTAAAAATCAAATTCGTGTTGAACTATGTTGATTTGAAGAAACTTGTGATATAATTCATGATTTCAAAACTAGGTTTCATATGGGGTGTAGTACCCTAATCTACCACCACTAATATTGTTATTGCTTTAATGACTGAACAAAGTGAAATGGGGATTTATTTCAACTTATATCCATATATTGGTGTCAAAGAGGTTTGAACCCCTGATATGGGATGTGATAAACCACATGCCTTGCGAATTAAGCTGAAAAGGCTCAGTGTTAAAAGAGTAAAAATCATTACATATATGAATCATTATTCACCCAACTATGTGGAACATAACCCTATGGATATCAAATCAACCATGATACCGGCTTATTACAATCCAACGCTTAGGAACATCCTCTCGAAATCAATTAAAAAATGTTATTTTTATTCAAACTCCACTTTTTTTTTTAAATGATCACCATTTTTATTATCCCCACAATAATGGTATAAACAAATGGAGTGAAAAATTAAATGAACAAATTTGGATAAAGAAAAACATTCTTAAAACTTGGTGATCCATCCCTTATTCATTTTGAGAGAGGAATCAGATGGTAGAGGACTCCACAACTCAATTCAGCGCCCTTCTTATTTAAATCCCTAAAACTATCTTTTTTTCTTACTTTTTGATTTCTCGTTATCAATAGTGCTTTCTAAGGGCAAGTTTATTTATTCAATTATTAGCATATTGTGCCCATCCCATTGATCGTGTAATTTGTGGATACTAATCTAGGGCTAAACAATTTCTTCTAACTATGTTATGATGTGTTTTAGGCAAGTCGTGGTATATGAGTCCACCCAATGAATTTTATAAAGAAATGTCATGAAATATACAACTAGCTACTATATCACAAGCACCCATAATTTCCCTTCAGAACAAAATTAAAACTCTCATCCAAAGAGGAAAGTTAGATAGATTTATTGATCGGAAGAATAAAGATGGATCCCGATGAAGGTCAAAGTCTCCTTACAAGTTCAGAGACAAGAAAAAGATGACTCATGAAGATGACCAGGAGGACGATCCTGATCTAGCCAATATACCTAGGCAACTAGAACGTGAGGTATTCATGCTCACTTTTGGTTCTTTTAATTGTCAAATGATTACATGTAGAGACGTAAGAGGAGGAGATCACACTGATGAAAAGAAGTCTTACCTCAATGAGGCACAAGCTTGTTCCTATATATAAAGGATTAATCTAGCTGAAGAAGATCAGACGAGGAAGGTCAATAAAGATAAGCTGGTAATCAGCTTCTCTAAAAAGACCTCTTCGGGGTACTGTACCCCCATGATGATCCTCTCGTGATTAAAGTCAGAAAGGAGAATATAATTATTTCCAAAGTACTAGTTGATAATGGTAGCTCGAGAGATATTATGTTCTATCCTTGTTTTGAAAATTTGAACTTCAAGCTCAACTAGTTGGAGCCCTACCATAGACCTTTAATAGTTTTTCTGGAGAAAAAGTGTTCCCTTTGGAACAAATAAGGTATAGGTATTGATCGGCACATGGCCAGCCAGCCAGCCGAATAAAGAAGATACGTTTCTTTGTAATGGAAAAAAATGTTCATTCGCCTTACAACATGATAATAGGAAGAGTAGGGTTGAATAAGTTTAAGACTGTACCATCTATAATCCATTAATATTTAAAGTTCTTGACCAACTTTGGAGTGGGAGTTGTAAAAGGTGACCAGAAAGTAGCTCGAGAATGCTACTACACATCTACCGAGCAAGAAGATTTAATAGAGATGAAGAAGAGAACCACCACTTACAAACTGTACACCTCTGAACCCCATGACGAATCTAAGGTTGAAACCTTAAACCTAAGGGAAGAAACAAAATTGGTGAAGGGCCAGATAGTTAAGGTAATGGAGAGCATTGTTCTTGATGACGATAATCCAGAACGCACCACTCAAATAGTTACAATGTTGGATCCTGTTCTTAAACATGAACTAGTGAATTTCCTTAGAAAAAAGAAGTATGTGTTTGCCTAGAGTCATGAAGATATTACCAGGATTAATCATAGCTTTCTTTTCCATGAGCTTAATGTTAATAATGATGTAAAGCCTGTGAAGTAGAGGCAAATAGTGTTTAGCCTCGAGAAGAATCAAGAAATTCAGGAAGAAGTTAAAAAGCTTCAAAAAGTTGCTTTCATTGATGAAGTGAATTATATAGATTGATTGGCCAATGTAGTAATGGCCAACAAGAAGAATAACAAGTGGAGAATGTTCGTAGACTTCATGAATTTAAACAAAGCGTTCCCAAAGGATTATTTTCCTTTACCACGAATTGATCAACTTGTTGACGCTACATCAAAACACAAGCTGTTAAGTTTCATAGATGTTTATTCTGGTTATAACCAAATCGAAATGAAGCAGGGAAAACACTTCTTTCATTACTCCCTAAGGAACTTATTGCTATAATGTTATGCCATTTGGTTTGAAAAAATCAGTAGTTACCAGAGATTGGTGAATAATTTATTTAGGAGAAAATAGTCAAGAATATGGAAGTATATGTAGATGACATGCTGATGAAAAGCAAGAAATAAGCTGGTCATATTTTCAACCTCATTAAGACTTTTGACCAACTGGATAAGCACCTTATGAAGTTGAATCCAACCAAGCGCGTAATTGGAGTGTAAGAAGGAATGTGCATCGGGTATATAGTCAACTAGAGGGTAACTAAAGAAAATCTAGACAAAATAAAGGCATTGATTGAAATGCATCCCCTTACTTGCAAAAAAATATATACAAAGGCTAACTGGGAGAGTAGCATCCTTGAACAGTTTTGTGTCCCGAGCTACTCACAGGTGCTTGCCATTTTTTAAAGTTCTTATAAAGAGTTTTAAATGGAATGATGAGTGCGAATATGCTTTTATAGAGTTAAAAATGTACTTGGGATCACCCCCATTGCTCTCCTGACCAATTTTACGAGAAAGATTGTATTTATACTCGGCTATTTCTGAGTCAGTTGTAAGTTATGCATTGATCTGAGAAGAGAATGGAGTTCAAAAACTAGTATACTACATCGATAAAGCTTTCAAAGGAGCAGAAATTAGATATCCACATCTGGGGAAGTTAGCATTGGCATTGATTAAGGCATCTATACAGATGAAGCCATACTTTCAAGCCCATACAATTATGGTGTACACTTATATGCCTCCTAGGCAAGCCTTGCATAAATCGAAGAAGTCTAGAAGATTAATGTACTGGGCAATAGAATTGAAGTAGTATGATATTGTGTATAAACCAAGGTCTTCATTAAAAGGCCAAGCCGTGGTAGATTTCATTGATGAATTTACTTATCCTGAGGTTCCCGAGAAACAAGGAGTGCAGGTAAAACAAGGCATATGAAGGGATAGTCCAACTAAGTCTTGACCAACCGTCCGAGCAACCCTCATCAGAGGAAAAGTCTGAAGAAATCACTACCGACATGTAGGATTCCTCTTCTAGAGCTCAAGTGATGCGAGGGAAGTATAAGGAAGTAAGGAGAAAAATATTCCATCATGGGATTCTGATAGACCAAGCATTTGATGATAATCTTTCGATATGGAACTTGTACATTGATGGATAATCTTGTGCAACCGGTCATGGAGCAGGTATAATACTTAAAAGTCCTGATGGGATAGATATTAAATACGCTCTACGATTCCAATTCCAGGCCTCAAGTAACGAAGCATAATAGGAATCTCTCATTATGGTTTTGAATTTGACCCGATCACTGAAAGCTGAGCAATTTGTGTCACACGGTGATTCTCAATTGGCGGTGAACTAAATATTAAACTTGTATGGAATTAAAGGAGAGTTCATGACTAGATAACTGTCTAAATCATAGGAGGTGATAGCCAAATTACCGATGGTTCAGATGAGAAAAGTACCAAGATTGGAGAATGCTCGAGCAGATGCACTTGTTCAGCGAGCTTCAACAACAAGAATTGAGCTCCGAAGAACTATTGCCATTGAGATTCTAGTAAACAGGAGTATAGATGAAGACCTGATGATTAATTTTATCACAGTATATATGGGGCGATCTTAGATGGATCCCATCAAAGCATACATTGAAGAAGGAACTTTTCCAGAAGATACAATTGAGGACAAAAGGCTGAAGAACAAAGCAACAAGATATATGATAGACAAAGGAGTGTTACACAAGAGAGTATTGGCAGGTAGCTTGTAGCATTGTGTTCATCCAATAGAGGTTCAATACCTAATCTAGTAGGTGCATAAAGGATCTTGTGGATCTCACATAATAGTCAAAACACTACTGCAATGGATTAGTACACAAGGATACTATTGGCCCAATATACGAGAGGATTGTGTAGCCTTTAATAAGAAATGTGACAAGTGCCAAAGGTATTCCATCATTAGAAAAACTCCACAGGCTTCTCTCACTCCAATCACTTTACCGTGGCCATTTACAATTTGGTGAATAGACTTGGTCGACCCATTGTCGACCACCCGAGGAAGATTCAGGTACTTAGTCATTGTCGTGGACTACTATACAAAATGGGTGGAGAGTCGTATGAGAAGGTCTATCGATTCATTTGGAATAATATTATTTATAGATATGGGTTAACTTATGACTTTATTATCGATCATGACACGCAATTCGATACTGAAGAATTTGTGCTTATTGTACTCCGTCCAATATCCAAAAGCTGCATGATTAGGCACACATATTCTTCACATTTATTCCCTTAATTTCGGTATTTTTATGATCCCGTGCAGGGTAAATAGCTTGGATTTGTCTTAAATTTATGCTACTAACCTATTTTGGCAAGTATTTCTTATTTTGTGTATTTCTCATGTGCTTTATAGGTATTTCATGCAAGTTAGTGCAAAGGAGAACTCAAAACAGTGAAAGAAACCAAGAAAAGGAGAGTTGAAGGGCATTTTTGTAATTTTTAAGCCTTAGTCCGGAGGTGGGGCAAACTATAAAGTTGAAGAGATCTAAATTACAAGAACACTGGAAAAAACGGCAACTCAATCCGAGCTACGATGAAGAAGTTACGAGGTTTTCAAGTTGCGAGATAATGAAGAGAAATGGACCAGAAACCAAACCGATCCGGATGAAACCAAACTGATCCGGTAGAATAAAAAAAGAACCGATTCGGTACCAAATGGATCCGGGTCCGGACCAGTCCAGTTGTGCGAATTTCTGGCATTAATTATGCAGATCATGAGGTGCATAGCTGGTAAAATCTTGCGCAACAAGCGATTCTAGCTGTCAAATTCGTGCTACTTGGTGCTATAAAAGGCCAAACCCTAAGGGGAAGAGGGGAGAGTTGTTTTTATCAAGTTGTAGGAGGCTAGTAGGTAGGGTTTCTTTGTAGTTAGTTTTTATAGGATTCTTGTAACCAAGAACCCTAGTTTTTGAAGTTTGTCTACTATTTAAGATTCAAAGTTCTATTCAAGATTCATCATTCATCCATTGCAAGTAATTTTAATTTATTGTTTTTACTGCTTTCCTATTTAGTTTAATTAATTGTTGATTTCTATTTTTCCATTCCCAATTCAAGTCATGTTCTCAATTTTCTAGAGTTAGTTATGAATTCCTGCACTTTAATTTGTAAATTTTAATTTTGATTTCATCATGTTAAGCTAAGTTTTTAAGGGTTGGGATGCATGAACCCATCCCAATGTAAATTACTTATGTAGAAAATAGAATTTAAATTAAAAATTTACAAAAGTCGTGCGAGACAATTTTACAACCATTGTAGATCTTTTAATCTCTCTTGCCCTAGGTACTTGGGATGTTTAAGAATATGATGTGCGTAAAATTATTTATCACCGCTTTATATTTACCTTTGATTTCATATGGTGCGGGCTTGATCCTCATATATGTAATGCTTAGGATCTATAAAGACTGGATTCATTCAAATTTATAATCTACAATTCTAGGTTTCTATACGGTAAATTACTAGGGTTAGGGGGATTGTATTCCAACCTACTTTCTCATTCATCTTAATTAATTTAACTTCTTTATTTACTTATTTTTTCCATTTTCAACCATCATCATCTTTTTCATTTTTTCTTTAGAAGTAATAAATCAATTAAATTCTATCAACCATTTCCTGTGGATTCGATACCCAGACTCGCCACTATACTCCTTAAGAAGTGTAGTTACAAGTTTAGTTTTTTTTTTGTATTGAGATTAGAAGCCGATAACAACGACTAGCGTATTACACGGACGCTAGGTTTTCCCCTCGATCACTACACTCTGCTCCAGATCATCCTCAAAGCAATGGGCAGAATAAAGTTACAAATAGAACTCTGCTTAATGGGTTAAAAAGAAGACTGGATGATGCCAAGGGAAACTAGATTAATGAGTTGCACTATATTCTGTGGACATACCAAACAACTCCAAGGGCTGCGACTAGAGAATCTCCATACATGTTGACATTTGGAACTGAGGCAGTAATACCTGCTAAATTGGGCCTCCCTTCCGGTAAAGTATTGAAATTTAACTCTCCTGTGAGTGATTTAATGTGAAGATTAGATTTGGATATGCTGGAGGAGGTACGTGAGGACGCTGCTTTAAGAAATGTAGTGTACCAACAAAGAACAACCCATTTTTACAATAAAAGAATGAAGTCGACCAACTTAAAGGATTGAGATTATGTGCTGAAGAAGGTAATCCAGAAGAACAACAAACTTAAGTCTAATTGGCATTGGCCATATCGCATTTCAGTAGTTGTCCGACCTGGAACTTACATAATTGAGACATTAGAGGGAGAAGAGTTCAAGAATCCATGGCATGCCGAGCATCTTAGGAAGTATTACCAGTGATGTAATGAAACACATTGGACTCATATCATTTCAGTATTAATAAAAATGATGATTTCCTCCATTTATTTTTTCAAATTTTTGGGAGTACTAGTGGTATGCACTACTATATCTTGATCGACAACAGTTGAAAGTTGCTCGGAAAAACTTCAAAAGTGGCTTTGAATGACACCCATAATAGGTCCTTCACAACAACAACCACATAGTTGATTACTAATATTCGAACGTTGCTCGGCATAAGCAAAACTTTATTGGCAGCAAATAAAAACCCAAGTAAAGCAGGATTCTAAGTCCTCAAGAAACTTGGTCACTGAAGATAAGGATAAAACAAGATTTAATCCCACTAAAGCTAAGGATAAACGAGATTTTATCTAACTGGGCAAAGTGAAGGAAGAACGTTTTGAAAATTCCGAAAAAGGAATGTAGACATATATTCCACATACGCCTGGTCACCACTGGTAACTAATGCAAAATCTAAAAAATTAGGTGCATTAATAGAACATATGGAAATACATGGGTAATTAGTACTAAACTTGGATTTTAATCTAATTGTACTAGTAGAACCTATGAACTCATTGATAATTGATGCTAAACTAAGGCAAGAGCTTAGGTGTGTCAATAGAACTAATGAAAAAGAAGAAGTCATTTACATTGAGAGATTAACGAGATAGGTTGATCAAATATATTTCATTCATTTAAATAGGAATTACATGATTCTGCTCATAATTGAATTACAAGAATACAATTTATTCTAAGGGATGTTTCCCTTCAGTTTTAGAAGAAGTTGAAACTGGTTCCATGTCTGCTGGAGGATCATCTAATGTGTAAGGGGTTTTGATAAAGTTAAAGTCCTAGAGCATTCTTCTATTACTACTGCTCGATCTATCTAACAAATGAGGAGGACGGACAATCTTTAGCTCATCATGAAGACCATAATCCCCTAAATACTTTGAAATCGGGCACTAGGGATTTGTGTTGAAAAGAATCCAATCAACATCCAATTTTAAAGGAGGATCTTCACAGTCCAACAAACCAGAATCGTACCAGTTCTAAAGAGGGATGTTCTACTCCCCTTTCATCACTGTTAAGCAATTGGTCCAACCCCATTTTTAACCTTCATTCTGATATTGCTTAAACCGTTCATCAAAATGACCCATAGCTTCATTGTATCCCTCAATACAGATCTTCCTAGGCTATTTATGAATTTAGAAGGTTAACCTCTCAACCTGGTGGTGAAACTTTTTTAGCATTCCATTTTGGCTTGTAATTGGGTGGACTGAGTAGAAAGTTGCTCAGCTTGAGTTTGAAGTTTCCGAGACATCTCAGTAATGGCCAAATTTTTTACCTTCAACTGACAACTTGATTAGCAAGAGTCTGCTGCATGCTAGCCTCATCTGTAATAAATCAACGGGGTTTAGTTTTTGCTCGGGAAGATGAAGTAGACTTAGTTTTCTTTAGTGCCTCCACTTCTTCCCTCAATTTGGCATTTTCAGTCTCTAATAAAGAAACCCCATCATCAATAGAAACAACAGTAGTAGAAGAAGCCTTCAATGAGTTCAATGTATCCCTCAAATTGTTATTCTCTTCTTCCAGAAGCTTGGTAATAGCTCTAGTCTCCTCTACTTCACGATTATGCATAAATTCTCGCCGCCTAAAGAAAAATGCATGGTTTTCCAACTTCTGCTCAAAATCTTAACCTGCACTCAGAGCTTTATATTTTTTTTCATAATTGACATGTAAAAGAGCTATAGTCTCCTTGTGATCTTCTTGCAAATCTTCAATTATTTCATAATAAGCCACTTCAAATAAATGTAGGCTTCTCTAGCTTGATCTGAAGCACCCTCTCCGAGCAACATAGATAATTCTTCCTCGTTCATAGTCAAATAACCAACCTCGAAGAGATCATTTCATCTTTGAAGGAGGTCAGAATGAGCTGAAAAGAATTGATCCACTTTATCCATGAACTATAAAGAGCAAGAAAAATTTCCAATCAACAACAGAAGAAGAAGAAGAAGAAGAAGAAGAAGGTAGGTGTAAAGTAATGTTCCTTTTCATTGATAAAATGTTGAGTACAAGTACAATAACATGAAATAAAAAGAAAAGTACAATTAAAGAGAAAAAGAAAAGATGCTCGATGAACTGGTCTACACCTTCTTTATGTTTCAGGTAGACCTAGAAAGATTGGATAGAGAAGGGTGCAATATAACTTAATTAGCAGAACGAGGGATGGAAGAATCAACTGAAGATGCCCGGGGTTGGTCGGTAGAGTCTAAAATGAAGGTAGATTCATTTGACCATCCATTATCCTCAATCTCCTCTTCCATCTTGGGATGATACCCAGGATCATGCCTGAGAAATAACTCAGAGTCTTGGGGAGTGACAACCTCTACAAGGGTTACCGACCAGCCATCCTTGAAAGATTTATTCTTGGAAAACTCAATTTGAGTAGATTCAGTGCTAATAGCTTTATCCCAACCCTTATTGAATACATATTCCTTAGCCTTTAACCTTCTGGACTTCTCTCCACCCAGCTTCTTCTTTAGCTCGGCAACCTTTCCCCGAGCAGCTGCAGTTTCATCCTCTGCAGTCTTTATTTTGTTCTCCCACTTCTTCTGATCATTAGCCAATGTTTATTAGGAGTCAAACAAGTAATTTTTAATATCCTTAGAGGCCTCCTCAAATTCATTTGAATAAGAATGCAAAATATCGTCCTTTTCCAGCATATTGTTGAAATTCCACCAAAAACTGCAAAAAGAAATCAAAGCAAGTTAGTACAAGAAATAACAAAGAAATGAATAAAAAGGAGGAGAAGTTACAATACTTACCAATGAAAGGCTTTGGGAAGCCCTTTTAGAAATTCTATATTGGGGCTTTGCAAAAATAACTCCCATATGGTCTTGTATTGTACCAGACTTTAATAATTGTCTAGCCAAACCAGGACCAATGGCCACTAGTAAGCCAAAATCTAGAAAATCGACCAACTGTTATTGGTTGGATTTAGTAGAAGAGCCTTCAGCTAGCCTGGATGGAAGATATTTTTTCAGCCTCTTGAGCGGGGCTTCATCATTTTTCTTAGATAGGGGCTTCTTCCCATCTTCTTCTTTATTTGTGGCCCCGCCAACAGCCTGCTTGGTGGAACCAGTAGCAACAGTATCACTTAAGATATTGGTGAATATCCTCTTCCTCATGGTTGTGGCAAGGGGTAAATCTGAATAAATGGAAGAGGATGGGGCAACAACAAGTTCACCATTGCCAAATGCAATGGTAGATGAAGTAGAGATGGGGTCTTGATCAAGATCAATCATTGAGGAGTGAACAACAACATGGTGAGCAACAAAATAAGTGATGGTATTTTTGTACTCCATCAAGTATGATGCAGACCTAATGTGCTCCTCTCCTATCTTTTGATGAATTCCCCAAATAAACTTTAACTCCCTGAGGTTGATATCACCTGCCTTGGGACATCTCCTCTTTAGATCAACTGCAACCAAAGTCACCAGATAAAAGTTAGTATCAACAATCAGTAAAATATTCAAGAATAGTTAGATAAAATGTTGTAACATATCCCATTGCCATATTTTGGGCATCTGGGCCCTCGGTACTCAGCATCCCCTGTCATGGGTACATGTTGCCAATTTTCGACAATTACTCCATAATCAAAGTAATGTCTGTTAGAGTCCGAGATGTTCACTACTAAAGCCCTGTTTACAGCCCTAGTCTTTAAATAATAAGTGATGTCACTTGCGACCCACTTATAGCAAAGCATGATCTTTGGGATTCCTATATGGGTCCCATGAAGCTGATTTAACCCACAAACCCCATTAACTACTCTCCAAGTATTAGGGGCTATTCTAGCAGGGACCACATCTAAATACTGGCAAAACCCAAGGCAAAATGGGTTTGGGAGAAAAGTGAAACCATACTCAGCAATAAAAATATAAGGGAGCCAATGGCCATCAGACAAAGAAAAAAGGTCCATATAAGGGCTGGAAAGCTTCAAATCCACCCACGAAGGGATATTCCACTCATTCCTAAATACTCTAGAGATGTTATGGAGTAAACCATGTTCAAGGATGAAGAAAAGGAAAAGAGATAAGATGTTTACAAGGATTTAAGGATTCAACATGAACTAAAGGACAAAAAAACGGTCACACAGAAAGCTCAAGAAGATAGGAGCAGAAACTTTGAAGGTTTGAGGTAGAAGATAATCGTGATTTTTTATGACACCCTGCCTAATAAAATATCGGGCGATCAATCATGTACCAAATTAAAACATGAGTCTCATATGGTTCATTCTCAGCATCACTGTCGAAAACCAATTTAATTACTAATAACCTATTAGGTTGGCATCAAAATATTATTTAACTAATCTTTTTAAACAAACCATACCATTAAACCATCCCCACAATTTATATATATATAACTGAAAAGAAATAAAATAATCAAGCACTCGGTTTAACATAATACAATCAAATCTAATACTACACTAAAAAGGAAGAAATGTAATAAATAAATACAATTGGGCTTTCAACCCGAATGTTTATACAATACCTCCTATCTAGATTACAAGGATATAAGCATCTATAGTAAACCTGCATGCATCCACAGCTGCTGCAGTAGATGTCTGACTCGAAGTAATTGTCGTCCAGACATCCCTATGTCTAGACACCCATATATATATATATATATATATATATATAACAAAAGAGGGGAAAAGTAGATAAACGGTTCAGAGCCCGAGTTGTGAAAATATTTTGCAAGTGCTTAAATGAAATATTTTAAAATATTCTTTGTATCATATTTAAATTGGTATCGCACCCCCATGAGATACCCCTCACCCCTCATCTAATTGTGCAAACCTAATGCATCCATTTCAGACATCCTAGTTAAGCTACACTGCCAAACTAATCTATTTCAACTGTCCTCTAGAAACCTCAAAAACCCGAGTACTAAGGGATAAACTTCTCCCCATTCTCAACATTGCACTACGTTCATGCGTGGGGTGTCTCGCGAAGCGAAATCCAAACAAGGAACCCCCCGATACACTACTACGTGGCAATGTTGATCGTCGAGATCCATTAGGCCCTCGGCACATGACGCATATATATGACTCATATATATACAAATAATAATAATCTTACTAAAACTTCTTATTCATATTTATATAAATCCGGATCTAAATCAACCAGAAGGGGAAAATACACCTTATTAGGCTTTCACTTTATATACATATGTTTACTTTGTATGATATCTCATATTCTTATACAAGTAATATACTATACACGCAAGTATAATTATACCTATCAGAACATAAGTACAATAACCATCCCTCCAAGATATAACTCGAGGATGCAGTCTCTCAATACTATCATCTTCCAGGGAATCACTTACATACCATCCTGGGTACCAGAGGTTAGACTAAATAACATCGACATGGTAAAAACAAAATCACAACGTTTGGAAAGCGATCATAGTTCCTCCCTGGGAATGAGACGAAACATACCCACCACGTCTCACCCCAACAAAAAATCACGCAATATAACAATGGAAACTATGACCTGGGGACTATATGCTCCCTACTCCTCAAGCCAGGGGCCTCACCCATATCGCGCAACTTCCCATGATAGCATTAGAGGGGGTATGCTTCACACACACACACACACACACACACACGCACACACACACACACACACACACACACATATATATATATATATATATATATATATATAGGGAGAGGATCACACGTGGACTTAAAAAGCGGACTTTTTAATGGACCTTAACAAAGAAACCTAACAACCCATTAATTTTAATTCCTTTGTTGTAATTGGTCCGCGCCAGCTGCAACAGACACGCGTGTGACCCGAGACCCCCTTACCCCCTATCCACCCCCACCCCACCCCCACCATGGCAGACCACTAGTTAAAAAAAAATCCACTGGCAAGGACCAATTACAACAAAGGAATTAAAATTAATGGGTTGTTAAGTGTTTTTTGTTAAGGTCCATTAAAAAGTCCTCTTTTTAGGTCCACTTGTGATCCTCTCCCTATATATATATATCATATAATATATACTATAATCACATCGTATATAAGTAAATTTATCACTCCTCAAATGTATGCAAGGCTATAATTGCCAATCTCATAATAATATTTAGGTATTCTAATACTTAAATACTAATCTCATAAGTATTCTATCTCTTAAATATAACTCACACCTTAATCACATTTAAGGGCTTGTACATAAACCCGAATGTACTAATGCGTTCAAATTAGATAAGTGTACTATCAGCTTATCTTAATTCCATAAGTATCGCACCATGTATAATAGTCGTCGTCAAAAGATGTGTTGGGCAACTGCTAAATCCTCTTTAGCCTATATCCCAAATTTCATCATATTCGCCTCGTAGGATTTTCTCACACACAATTGACATATAATTACATTCTCTACGTGCATAATTCTATACATACAATCTCCTACCGAAATACCAATTCGAGTGTTACTCGTCCTAAACACCCTTGAATAAATAAGTCATGGATTCCCTTTTTCCATGAACCCAATGTTTACATTTCGCTCAAATAATAATTTGGAGGTCCCCACTTTGTTTTAGGAACCCTAAACATTTAATTTCTCAATCTATTTATTTTTTTCAAAATTGTACTTTTCGTGCTGCACATCTTAGCACCCTCTTAGCCCCTATAAATTTCCTCAAATGGCTAGATATTAATTACCTCAATGAATATTTATTCCATTAATTAAATAAACTAGAATCAATTAAAATTGGAAATTATCCCATATAATTAAACCTAGGCAAAATTGCCAAATATCCTGGGCCATCGATCGATCGACCCTGGGCCATCGATCGATCGATCGACCTAGACATCTTCTTCTCCGAGAAGTTGTTTCGGCCATTAAAGCTTCCCCAAAGTTTTTATCTCCTCTCCTAACGTCCTCCAACCTCAATCAACTACATATACACACATGAAAAGGGTTCTAAACATCGTAAAACCCATAACTAACAACAAATTTTGATTAAATCCAAAGATTTCCAATTTGAATCTTTTTTGAGGTTAATCCGTTAAACTTTTCGAAAACCTGTTTTGATTCACGAAAACCCAACCCCAAAATCTTCTAATTTGTTATTACCAAATTATGATATGAGATTTATGCTAAACAATAAATAAAGCAAGTAAACAGTTGCCTCGTGGATAAAATCCGACGACCTCGAGTCAAATCTTGCAGAGTTTGGCCGGAATCGCCCTTTTCTTCCTCTTTTCCTTCGTCTATTCTATTTATCTCTTTCCTTACTTTTCCCCCACTCCCTCTTGCCTTATATAGGAGATAATAAGTGTTTATCCCTTTAAAACCAAAAAATGACTCGTTTACTCAATTACAAGCCCCTATTAGTCTAAAAGTTCCCGAAATCCTAAAACTACTCGCGAATACTCTATTCTGACTATCTCAGCCATTCTGAAACCAATCGTGCACTCGAAATCACCATCTGAGTCACTTAACTACAATTCACTAATTAAACCCAACACATCTCGATATGGGTTTTCCAATTAAAATATAATCCTTTGTCGCTTTACCCGGTTATGACATGTAATTTAAAATAGTCTGACTTATTTACTTAATCCCAAATGTAAATGAAACACACCTTTGAAATCATCTAACCCTCATAAATTCCAAAAATTATTGTTCAGAGAAATTCCTCAAATTTCCAATTTACACCCATTTATGAAATTTAATTATCCCCAAAAGTGCGGGGTGTTACATACTCCCCCCCCCCCCCTTATAATGGAATTTCGTCCTAAAAAATCGGATATAACCTACACCACCAACCTAGGGTTCTAATTACACTACGCCCTAGTGCACAAAAGTCAAAAGGTACTAAAACAATGGTCCCCGACCATATTGTACCTATTTCAAGGCGTATGCTCTAACACACTAGCTTAACCACAAGCTTATCTAAATCTCTACATGCTAACGCACTAACACGATCGTAAGGTTGACTCTAACATCACATCGCACTTAGTGCTTCTACAGCCGCATGTAAAGGAAATGAGCCTACAATCACCGCTCTAACTTATCGATCCCATCGGAGATCCTGTATCAACATCGAGACATCTGATTTCCCTAAAAAAGGATACTACACTAGTGCTTGACTGTTTGCGTCATCTGACTGCTCAACTTAAGTGTACCAACTTTCATTATGCCTACACCATTGGGTTATTGTGTGCCTCGTACAACGTTCCATCCAACAAATTACAATCTTACTTATAACTGCTTCATACTATATTCTTCAACTTTATATACTATACCTCTTCTATCTTAGACGGTATATAAAACCAACTTACATGGGTGCCCATACCTATTGACCCATGCCTGTTTGCACAACTATTACAAATGTCTGACGCTTAACACTCTCTCTAAAAGTGGACCTCACATCTTTGGTCTAGTAATAACACATGGGCTTCTTAACCCGAGAAAATTCAATTCTTCCTACACCCAAAAATCCCATCTTTTCAAAAGTTAACCTACTAATCTTCCTGTGGTTAACTCCCAACGAGCTCCTTATACTGGCACCACTAGTCCTATTTGCCTTATTTCCTAATAACCCTACAATTGATGCATTTTCCTACCCATGCAAAATGAGTACTATCCTAGGTATATCCCTAGTGCCCAAGGACTCTCTCAACTTCCAACATTTGCTCAATTTCATGCGTGGGACATCTCGCAAAGCGAAATTCAAACAAGGAACCCTACCGTTACACTACTTCCTCACATTATCGGTCATCAAGATATAACGGCCTGAGGCACACCAACGGGATGTCCTAAATCCCATCTCTCTAACCTACTAACGTACTTCTACCACTAAGTCCTTCTCTTGGAAAAATTTAAAGTCTAACTAATTGGGGCGCCTATTCTCTGCAAAGGTGTTACGAACATTTTACCCAAAACATATTTCCTCCAAAATTTTCCTTTTCATCAAGGCCTGGCCATAAAAACTTAAATCAACTCTTTTCACTTATCCTCATCCACATAATTGCGATGAGAAAAACATTTTAGTTTTTTTCCATAACACTTCCATCTCTATAAGCATACAATCATCACACGGCTCGCAGTCTATAGTTTTTTTCTCTACACTAGGTAACTTATCGTAAAAACCAACATCCTTGCATCCCATAACATCTCTCCACTCCCGACGTCGTTAAGGTTCATGCATAGAGCGTCTTGCAAGCGAAATCTAAATAAGGAACCCCTCCAATACACTACTACTTAACTTTTTTGGTCGTGAAGGTCCGCTAGCTTCAATTATGCAGTCGAGATAACCCTATCCCCTTTTTTAACAAAATTTGGTCTGAACTCCTATCTCTAACTAGGAGCCACACCCCCAAGCGCTTGTACTAACACTAAGTCCTTGTGAAAACAATAACAAGCTTAAACTTAAAGCTTAACAAATAAATCTTTCATACCTTAAATCACATCTATAAGGCCTCCACACACTGAAATCATGATAATGAAACATCTACTCACCGAAGTTCCATTTAAACGTAAAAATAAAAGCGAGGTCAATCTGTATCCAGATGAGATATCGCAACAAAAACCTGTTCCACCCTGGAACCGTGGACACGATAGTCTTGCAATCATTAGCCTACTATCACTCTGATAATGCAATAACATAACTCTTATAATGATATCATACTCGTATAACATGTATAAAATGAGTAGTATAAACCAACTACAAATCCAAAATATCAGCATTAGTTTCCATAACGAATGAAGAAAATAGAACCCTACTATCGCGGAAAAACATATAGACATACACTATATAATGTTATCGATACGGTCACAAAGCTCGAATTACACACACGAATTTAGGGTTAGAGAAATACCACTACTCTACCTAGTCACAATAAATATACCCCCTCCTTCCGAGGTGAAACTCATAATAATAACTTCGCCAGTCTTCATGACTACTCCGATTGGTTCCCTGACCTAGCACACTTGTCTTAATCGAACCAAAACTACTCTTAGCAATGCCTTATCTGGTCACCCTACTCTTGTCCTTTAATTCCTACGGGTCAAGGACTAACCGTGTGGTTCTACATTCCACCTTACCACATTTCGCATCTCTGGCCTTCCTAACCATGACAAAGTTATCAGTATCATCGGACTCTATAGCCTCGATCCTAACAATCACCTTCATAGTCCCCTTAACCTCTTCGTTAAAAGGAAACTCCATTACCGGCTTCAACAACCCTATTTCAATGAATTCCTCGGGTGGATGCCCACCGATGGAGTTTTATGAACATACTTTCTCCATAAGTGTTAGGAACACTTACTAGTGAGCCCATCATTCCTCTGAAGGACTCTCCCTCCATTGTACCCTCTCTATTCGACACACAGTTAACTTATCCCTATCACTCTTTATTCACTTCTGGCCTCTGAACGATCCTTATGTGAATAATTCAAAACTGCATTCCCCCCATTTCTGACAGACCAAAGGAACTAATGGGTATATCCATCTGTAAGATCCCTTTATGGGAAAAATATCCTTCTCCCCCATATATGGTGACCATAATTTTCACCATTTCAACATTGCTCCCATGAGTAAAAAATTTTCCTCAAATTTTTACATCTGGGTATTTCCATACTCTGCTCCTAAGCTAAAGCGTCTGAGCCTTCTACTTACACTGAGTAAAGCTATACTAACTTCGTATAACTTAAACCTCAATGTATGGTCCTTATGAAAGACCTTTCGAATCCTTTCCAAATCTAACTTCACCGAGTAATTTAAGTTTAGCACCACTTGCTACTGTAGTGGTACTTTGATACTCATAACTACTATACTTTAGTAGTCATTGCTACAATCCTTAGCAAACGTCACAAAGGGAGTGACCTCTTCTGCGATCCTAATCTCCGACTTCAACTAACTGCTCCTACTAAGCCCAGCCTCCTGTTGACCTCATCACAGCCTTCCTTGGTCGACCTTCCTCGATCAGCACACGAACCTCAAACGAGCGTGCAAAACATTCACTATAATCTTACATAATAGGGAAAGAACGAAACCTCACCATAGGAATCAACAATCCTAATCCTAAGGCTCTATATCAAATCGATATCAACGCTAAAAGCGTAGTACGTCAACACAGATTCCTAAGGACACTAGAACATGATGCTCTAATACCATCTGTGACACCCCGCCTAATAAAATACCGGGTGATCAATCTTGTACCAAATTAAAACAGGAGTCTCATATGGTTCATTCTCAGTATTACTATCGAAAACCAATTTAATTACTAATAATCTGTTAGGCTGGCGTCAAAATTTTATTAAACTAATCTTTGTAAACAAACCATACCATTAAAACATCCACATAGCCTTCATATATATAACTGAAAAGAAATAAAATAATCGAACACTCGGTTTAACATAATACAATCAAATTAAATACCGCACTAAAAAGGCGGAAAATGAATAAATAAATGCAATTGGGCTTTCAACCCGAATGTTTATACAGTACCTCCTATCTAAACTACAAGGATAGAAGCGTCTACAGTTAACCTGCAAGCATCCACAACTGTTGCAACAGACGTCTGGCTCGAAGGAATCGTCATCCAGACGTCCCTGTGTCTGGACTCATATATATATATATATATATATATAACAAAAGAGGGAAAAAGTAGATAAATGGGTCAAAGCCCGAGTTGTGAAAATATTTTGCAAGTGCTTGAATGCAATATTTTAAAATATTCTTTTTATCATATTTAAATTGGTATCGTAGTCCCATGAGATACCCCTCAACCCTCCTCTAATGGGGAACTCCTAACGTATCCGTTTCAGACATCCTAGTTAAGCTACCCCGCCAAACTAATCTATTTCACCTGTCCTCTAGAAACCTCAAAAACTCGAGTACTAAGGGATAAACGTCTCCCCATTCTCAACACTACACTACGTTCGTGCATCGGGTGTCTCGTGAAGAGAAATACAAACAAGGAACCCTCCCGCTACATTAATACCTAGCAATGTTGATCGTCGAGATCCCTCAGCACATGACGCCTATGTAAGACTCATATATATATACAAATAATAATAATAATCTTACTAAAACTTCTTATTCATATTTATATAAATCCGGATCTAAATCAACCGAAAGGGGAAAATACACCTTATTAGGCTTTTCACTTTATATACATATGTTTACTTTGTATGATATCTCATCTTCTTTTACAAGTATTATACTATACACCCTAGTATAATTATACCTATCACAACATAAGTACAATAACCATCCCTCCGATCTATAACTCGAGGATGCATTCTCTCAATGCTATCATCTTCCAGGGAATCACTCACATACCATATTGGGTAACGGAGGTCGGACTAAATAACACTGACATGGTAAAAACCAAATTACAACGTATGGGAAGCGGTCATAGTTCCTCCACGGAAATGAGATGAAACATACCTATCACGTATTACCCCTAATAAAAATTACACAATATAGCAATGGACACTATGACCTGGGGACTATACGCTCCCTGCTCCTCAAGTCAGGGGCCTCACTCACATCACACAACTTCCCATGATAGCACTAGAGGAAGTATGATTCACACACACTCAAACACACACACACACACACACACACACACATATATATATATATATATATATATATATATATATATATATATATATATATATATATATATATATATATATGTGTGTGTGTGTGTGTGTGTGTGTGTGTCTGTGTGTGTATGTGTGTGTGTATTCGTATCATATAATATATACTATAATCACATCGTATATATACATTTATCACTCCTAAAATGTATACATGACTATAATTGCCAATCTCATAATAATATTTAAGTATTCTACTACTTAAATACTAATCTCATAAGTATTATCTCTCTTAAATATAACTCACACCTTAATCACATTTAAGGACTTGTACATAAATCCGAATGTACCAATGCATTCTAATTAGATAAGTGTACTATCAGCTTATCTTAATTCCATAAGTATCGCACCACGTATAATAGTCGTCGTCAATAGATGTGTCGAGGAACTGCTAAATCCTATTTAGCCTATACCCCAAACTTCATCCTATTCGCCTCGAAGGATTTTCTCACACACAATTGACATATAATTACATTCTCTACGTGCATAATTCTATACATACAATCTCCTACCGAAATACCAATTCGAGTGTTACTCGTCCTAAACACCCTTAAATAAATAAGTCATGGATTCCCTTTTTCCATGAACCCAAGGTTTACATTTATCTCAAATAATAATTTGGAGGTCCCCACTCTATTTTAGGAACCCTAATAATTTAATTTCTCAATCTATTTATTTTTTTCGAAAATGTACTTTTCGTGCTGCACATCTTAGAACCCTCTTAGCCCCTATAAATTTCCTCAAATGGCTAGATATTAATTCCCTCAATGAATATTTATTTCATTAATGAAATAAGCTAGAATCAATTAAATTTGGAAATTATCCCATATAATTAACTCTAGGCAAAATTGCCAAAAATCTTGGGCCATCGATCGATCGATCGACCTGGACAGCTTCTTCTCCGAGAAGTTGTTCCGTTCATTAAAGCTTCCCCCAAGCTTTTATGCCCTCTCCTAACGTCCTCCAACCTCAATCAACTACATATACACACATGAAAAGGGTTCTAAACATCCTAGAACCCATAACTAACAACAAATTTCGATTAAATCCTAAGATTTCCAATTTGAATATTTTCGAGGTTAATCCGTTAAACTTTCCAAAAACCCGTTTTGATTCACGAAAACCAAACCCCAAAATATTCTAATTTGTTATTACCAAATTATTATATGAGATTTATGCTAAAAAATAAATAAATCAAGTAAACAGTTGCCTCGTGGATAAAATCCGACGACCTCGAGTCAACTCTTGTAGAGTTTGGCCAGAATCGCCCTTTTCTTCCTCTTTTCTTCCTCTTTTCCTGCATCTCCTCTATTTCTCTCTTTCTTTCCTTTTCCCCCACTCCCTCTTTCCTTATATGGGGGAGAATAAGGACTTATCCCTTTAAAACCCAAAAATGACTCGTTTACTCAATTACGAGCCCCTATTAGTCTAAAAGTTCCCGGAATCCTAACACTACTCACGGATACTCTATTCTGACTATGTCAACCATTTTGAAACCAATCGCGCACTCGAAATCTCCATTCGAGTCACTTAACTACAATTCACTAATTAAACCCAACACAACTCGATACATTTTTTCCAATTAAAATATAATCCTTTCTCGCTTAACCCGGTTGCAACATGTAATTTAAAATAGTCCGATGTGACACCCCGCTTATTAAAATAAGAGGTGGCCAGCCCGATACTCCAGTAATAACAAGAATCATAGATGGACCATACTTAGCATCACAAAAATATAATCAGTATACGAGATAACCACCTATTATTTTATAAAAACGGATTGTAAAAAAAAAATTGTTATAGTAATTTAAAGAAAACATTTAAACAATCCCAAATTGAAAAGAAGGTGGATACTAAATAAAGATAGATAATCATACAACATCCATACAACAAAACAACTGAATAGGCCGTCGGTTGACAGATCTACACATTTAGGTTACACTAAGTATTAAAGTATAGTATCCCAAACATAATACAAGTACAAAACTTGGGCAACGCGCCCGAATTGTGCAACCGATCATAACTAGAATACAAAAAAAAGATTGAGGCGTCTACATCGAATATCCCATAACACCCGCAAAGAGTTACAGCTCCAAGACTCTGGAATGGAAAGCTTAATACGAGCGTCCTTACGGTGGAGCACCTGAGCGAATATAAGATTTATGCAAAACAAAGATATAGAAACGGGTCAGGGCCCGATTTAATATGATTACTAAGTGAATAAAGTGCAAGATAGTTATGGACAATTTGATCATCATGCATATGGTTATTTCTATCACCGTAATAATGATAAGGTATCTTATCTCTTAATCTAGAAGCATAATCTACACAATTATAAAGACCATGAACATAATCATTTATGATGGATAATATAAAGAAAGTATTATTTAAGAGATTCCATTTCCTTTGTAATCAATTTCATTTCACCTTTCCATATCTCATTAGGAAACGTATTCAAATCAATTTATCTCATAAAGTGCGGTATCTTCAGTAAGGTTCCACTTTAATAAGAATAGTTATATTACACAATATATAACGATTCTAAGACCGTCATTCCGAGTTTCCCCACTGGATGTGCCCCTAAATAGCTATCATTTTCCAGGGCCTATCGCACAAGACAATCTGGGCATCCTACAACGTAACGTCGGGAAGTGGACATAAACCTTCGACAGTGAGTCATAACCACACCCGGAATTACCTCACTTCGAATAATAATCACGCAATACATAATAACCGGTCCTATGGCCGAGGACTATATTCACCCTGCATTCACTAGCCAGGGGACTTCACCTCATAGGCGTACTTCCCCTATGATAGCATTTAGAGAGGTGTGTATATACCAATTTACCATTCACAATTTTAAATATCATTTTAAAATATACATCACATTTTATCCGGAGCCATAAGCGTTGAATATCTTCATTAAGTCTCAACGTATAACTATCTCTCAAAACAAATATCCATGAATAACATGCCTTATATAACCCCTTATGAAATGAT
Source organism: Sambucus nigra (assembly GCA_949130495.1). Lineage (NCBI taxonomy): Eukaryota > Viridiplantae > Streptophyta > Magnoliopsida > Dipsacales > Adoxaceae > Sambucus > Sambucus nigra. The sequence continues at coordinate 176,214,171 of OX422217.1, read as the reverse complement.
ATTCTTCCCTCCAATCCTAGAAATCCACATTATGTCATTCTAATCCTTCCCAGGTCTAAACAATTCCATTATATAAGAGAATCATTTATCCCCATCTAAATTGCCTACCATAACTTAAACTCCAACTCTCATCCTAACATAGGTTTCTAAATACACCCTAGCTAGACTCTAATACTTTAGTTTTACTTCAATTAAGAAGATTCATAATTCCCTATCGTAAATGAAGGAAGCTAGAAAAAAATAGGATTTAGAGAGTGAAAAATAGGGGACCGATCGACCGGTCATGAGACCGCGGTCGACCGCGTCTCAATGATGTAGCCTAGGAGGAAATGCAAAAAGCTCATTTATGAGGGTCCAGTCGACCGGTCCTGGGACCGCGGTCGACCGTGCTCAAAATTTATACTTATGTGGGAAAGAATTAAGCTCTCCCCCAAAGTCCCGATCGACCGGTCCTAGGACCGCAGTCGACCGCGCTTAGCATACCCAAAAATCTCTCTTCTTCTATAAAGCTAAAACCCAAAGCCTAAACTCCTTATTCTTAGCTCTCTTACATTCTCATCAATATACAACATACTTATAACCCTTCTACACCTCAACAAACCTACATAACCCATTTAAATCATATATACAACAAGATCTAATGGATAAACATCAACATATAAATTAAAACCTAGCATTTGCCCAAATCTTCCAAATACATAACTACCATTGCAATTTATCCACAAGAACTCATACGTTTGCAATTAAAAACTTGCCTTAGGGTTGTAGTCTCGGATTTCCTTCCGGTAGCAACAAATCCAAAGCTCAAATCTTTAATTTCCTTCCTTTTTATCTCTTTTCTCCACACTTCTCTTTCGCTCTGTTTCTCTCTAGGGTTTGGAATGCATATGGGAGAAATAAAAGTGGGTTGGAAGGCTTTAAACGTGCTTTAGCCTTAGTTTCCATCTTTTAATTGTTAATACCCCCTTAAAATGACTCATAACTACATAATTAAGTTATAACTTGTTAAAAGTGCTCGGAACCCAAAAATACAATATGGAACTTATTTCGACTATCTCGACTATTTCGGGACTAGTCGCACCCTCAAAATTGGCATCAAGAATAATATAATTCATTTCAAGTTCCAACTTCATTTAAACTATGAATGACGTTTAAAGCACAACGACACCATTAATCATAACGAAATCCCATTTACATTCACATAACAGTAAATAGGCACAACTTAGTAAATATTATCTTTTAATTTACGTAAAACAATATTTATCCCATTTACCAATATTTTATATAATTACCTCCCATGGAAAATTATTATAAAATGAATTACTCAAAAGTAAGGATTATTACACTCTCCCCCCTTATAAGGGAATTTTTCCCTCAAAATTCAGGCATACCTTGCAGAAAGAGATGTGGATACTTTTCTCGCATATCATCCTCACGTTCCCACGTCAATTCCTCTACATTGTGATGACCGCATTGAACCCGAATCAAGGGCACCACTCGAGATCTCAATCTACGCTCCCCGTGATCTAGGATTTCAACTGGTTGTTCTTCATATGAAATATCAGGTTGCAAATCGATATCATCGAAGGGAATATGCCAATGAGCTCCTTCACACCTCTTATACTTTTTCAAAGCTGAAATATGAAACACATCATAAATCTGTTGTAAGTGTTCTGGTAAGGCAAGTTGATACGCTACTGGGCCTACCTTAGCAATAATGGGAAAAGGGCCTACGTAATGTGGCGCAAGCTTTCCTTTCTTCCTGGCGATACCCGCACCAAAACTTGATCTCCTACCTCCAATTACACATACCTCCTATTAGCATCAGCATAACTCTTTTTACGATCTTGATTTATTCGGATTCAATTTCAAATAAGTTCAATCTTCAAGGAAGTTTCTTGGATCATTTCAGGTCCAAGAAATTTATTATCCCCTACTTTCAACCAACAAGTAAGTGATCTACACGGTCTGTCATAAAGTGCTTCATAGGGTGCCATCCCAATAGTGAATTGGTATGAATTATTATAAGAAAATTCGACAAAGGGAAGATATTATTCCCAACCTCCTTTGAAATCAAGTACATGCATTCTGAGCATATCCTCCAACATTTGGTTGACTTTTTCTGTCTGCCCATCTGTTTGAGGGTGATAAGAGGTACTCAACTTTAACTCGGTTCCCATAGCTTCTTGGAAACTTTGCCAAAAATGGGAAACAAAAATTTTGTCTCGATCAGAGACTATATTAATGGGCACCCCATGAAGTCTAACAACCTCCATAATAAATAGTCAAGCATAACGAGCAGTATTGTAGTCTGTACATACGGGTAGGAAATGTTTTGACATAGTTAAGCGATCAACGATAACCCAAATGAATCATGACCGCTCTGCGACATTGGTAATCCCGTGATGAATTCCATCGAGATACTTTCCCACTTCCATACCGGTATTTCTAATGGTTGTAACAAACCCGTTGGTCTTTGATGATCTACCATCACCAGTTGACAAGTAGTGCATTGGGAAGAAAATTTAGAAATGTCTCGTTTCATGATTGTCCACCAATACTGACGGTGCAAGTCTTGGTATATTTTGTCCCCACCAGGATGCCCTGTAAATTTGGACCCATGAGATTCTGTCGTTACGGCCCGTCTCAAATCCCCTTCGTTCGGGACAACAAGTCTCCCGTGGAAACGTAACCCACCCTCAAAACTTATAGAGTAGGATTCTGCTCCCTCGGTCAACAATTGGCGTATACAGTCCTGACAACTTTTGTCCATTCCTTAAGCTTCAACAACCTTTACCACTATCGTAGGCGTAATGGTCAATACTGACATCATTGACTTAGCAACCGCATCCTCCTGGAGGAGCTCCTTCCACTTAGCCTTCTATATCTATGCTATTTCCCCCTCGGGTTTCCGACTCAATGCATCAGCCACTACATTCGCCTTACTTGGGAGATAATGAATATCAAATTGGTAGTCCTTCACAAACTCTAACCACCGACGTTGTCGCATATTCAAATCCTTTTGTGAAAATAAATATTGCAGCGATTTGTGGTCCGTGAAAAGACTAAATTTCTCCCCCGGGAGGTAATGTCTCCAAATCTTCAAGGCAAAAATTACTTCTGCAAGTTCCAAATCATGAATCGGATAATTCTTTTCATGAGGTTTTAGTTTGCGAGAAGCATAAGCAATATCCATATGTTCTTGCTACAACACACCTCCCAAACCTTGTAGAGATGCGTCCATAAAAACAAAATACTCCAATCCCGGCCTCGATAACGCAGGTACTGGGGCAGAAGTCAACTTATCTTTCAGCTCATCAAAAGATAACTGGCAAGAATCATCCCAAACAAATCTCACCCCTTTCCAGGTTAAATTTATCAAAGGGCTAGCGATATTAGAAAATCCCTTGATAAATCTACGTTAATAGCTAGCTAAACCCAAAAAAGTATGAATCTCGATAGGTGTCGTGGGCTGACCCTATTCCCTCACCGTAATAACTTTACTTGGGTTAACAAAAATACCCTGAGCTGTTACAATGTGACCCAGAAAGTGTACTTCCTATAACTAAAAGCCACACTTCTCAAACTTAGCATACAATTGATGATCCCTCAACGTCACCAGGACCAACTGTAAGTGCTTAGCATGATCGGCCTCCATTTGAGAATACACAAGGATGTCATTAATAAACACGATAACAAACTGGTCCAGGAAGTCTCTAAACACTCTATTCATGGGTCCAAAAGGCATAACCAAGAATTCATAGGACCCATACCTAGTCAGGAATGTAGTCTTGGAAACATCCTACTCCCGTATCCGTAACTTATGATACCCCATCCTCAAGTCTATTTTAGAGAAGTACGACGCTCCCCTAAATTGATGAAATAAGTAATCAATCTGAGGTAGTGGGTATTTATTCCTGATGGTGACTTTATTCAACTCCCGGTAATCGACACACAACCGGAGTGAACCATCTCTCTTCTTCACAAACAACACAGGAGCTCCCCACGACGACGTACTATGCCTAATAAACCCATGTTCTAACAACTTTTGAATCTGATCTCTTAACTCCCTCATCTCAACAGGAGCCATACGATATGGAGCTCTAGCAATTGGTCGTGTTCCCGGTGCTAAATCAATCACAAAATCAATCTCTCGACTTGGAGGTAAACTCGGTATTTCTCGAAAAACATCTTCGAAGTCTCTAACAATCAAAATCGAATCTAAGGAAACAATTACATACCGAGAAGTCCCCTACGCAATAAAATACAAATAAGTGCTAGAACGTCCCTCTAAACGAGGCATAGCTACTAAAAACATCTCTTGCCCCGAAATGGCAAAAACAATACTCTTTCCATAACAGTTGACTATCGAATGATACTTCACTAGCCAATCCATACCCATAATTACATCATACCCTATCATATCCAGGAAGATCAAATCGGCCTCAAAACACAAATTACCAAGATTTATTTCTATTCTTTTACAAACAAAGAAAATAAGTGAGTCGTCACCCATAGAAGATTCAACACTAGTGAAAGTACTTTCTGCACTTTTAATTAGCTCCGTAGACTGGGCAAAACTTCTAGAAATAAATGAGTGTGTCGCACCCGTATCAAACAATACACGACCCACATGCCCATGAATGGGAAACTTATCCTCAATGGCTGGCGGCGCTGGCTGGGCTGGTGGAAGCATAGCATCTTATATGTGGTAAACACGTTCATACTGTAGTTGTCCCTATTGTGGAGGGACGACTGCATTAGGCACTTGTGGAGGTAACTGGGCATGTGGATACTGTGGAACCCTAGGAAACTGTCTACCAATCAACTGCGAACACGCCTTCTTATAATGACCCGGCACCCCACTATGAAAGCAACGACCCATCATATTTTCCTGATTATGGCCTCGGTTATTTCTAAACTGCCTGAAGCCTTGGCCAGGATGGCCTCTACCCCCATTGTTACCTTGTCCTGCCTGCTGCTGTTGTGGGGCACCTTGACTGTGCCTAAAATTACTGCCACCAATATTAAATCCACCAAAACGCTGCCTTTTGGATAAGTCCCCTTGATGGGTGTCCCTTTCCTTTTGTTTACTACCCGACAATTGGGACGAGGGTAGCGCTCATCCTCCTGCCCCACTGCCTGCTGGCTTACTCGTTTGCCCCACAACTGAAGCCTTCCTATTACTTTGAACATGCAACTGATGATCTTGACAATGGAGTAACGCGGCATTCATTACATCCCCGAAAGTTTGTAAAGATGGATTGCCCAGCAAGTGTTTCCGTATCCTCCATTGTAAACCTCCAATAAATTTGGATATCCTCCTCTCCTCGGGAGTTACCTCATCCAGCACAAAACTAGCTAAACGAGTAAATTCCTCCTCATATTTCGCCACCGAACATTCACTTTGAACTACATCTTGAAGCTTTCTCCTCATATTACTTTGGACTGCCGGAGGAAAATATTTTCGATCAAATAAAACCCAAAAATCAGTGATAGTCATAGTATCTCTTTGCCTCGGCGTAGTCATGGACTCCCACTAATGTAAAGCTTCTCCAACAAGCTTAAAAGTAGCAAGGATTTTCTTTCGTTCCTCACTACAGTCTATCAAGCGAAGGTGACGTTGCATATCCTTTTTCCATTGGTTAGCTACTATCACATCGAAACCACCCTAAAATTATGGGGGATGACCCTTTAAGAAGGATTCTCTGACTCTTTCCCAAGGAGAAGGTCCCACAGGGACTTGGAAGTCCTGAGCTCGTGGTTGTTGAGCTTGGGGAAATTGTTGAACTATGGTCGTCATAGCAGCATTAACCGACTGGGCCACAATATTGTCTACTTCAACGGCATTTATAGTTCCTTGCTGTGACGATGGAGGACCTACATCATCTTCTACAACTCTATCTCTTCTCGTAGGGTGACCTTGCTTAGGCGGCATCTGAGACGAAGAAAGAACTGAATTAGAATACTATTAAAACAAGTACCTTAGAAGAAGATCGCCATCATAAGCAAACAAAATAGTCTTAACATTAAGGCTCTATATAAAAAATGCTACGGTATGTAACACCCCGTATTTTTGACGATTTAAATAATTATGTGATTAATTATTATTATGGGAATAAATATGCGATTAATTATTGTTGTTGGATTAATTAAATTAAAATGCGAGAAATTAATTTGTTATTAATCCGAATTTAAAATAATTATTAACTATCATGCCAAAGGTTAATACTTATTATTGAGAATTATTAAATATTACTATGTGATATGTAATATGGAATTATGATACTTGATAAATTGTCGGAAGTGAGAAATACGGCAGTTTGGTAATTCAAGTCTGACACGCGTGTGAGTCGTGTCGGGACTAATTGAATGGAATAAAAAGATAATTTATTTTTATTAACTCGTATGGTCATTTTGAGTGCACCATTGAGTCCAGGAGGGTCGAGATAGTCAAAATAGTATACTCGGGTGTTTACTTTGGGTCCTGGGGCGATTTTAGGCCTAACCGGCACCCCGTAGGGGTAGTTTTGTAATTTGGATTTTTGGGCTAAACTAATCGAGGAAAATTGGGATTAATTATATCAGTTAAGGAAATTCCATTAGGTTTAAGAAGTGACAGGAAGTTAGAACGGCCATGGAGGGTGTGAGGGAGAACCAAATTCCAAGAGAGAAGACTCATTTGGCATCACCTTGCACAACTGTGACCACCAACGCATAGATCGCGAAGAGAGGAACGCGTATATACAAACATCACCAATGGATCAGACCATCATATTCGAGGTAAGTTTTTATTACTTGCTTTCTTTTAGCAATAATCATGCTCATGTTAGTCTAGGTGGAATTAATCATGACTTATATGTTAATTGGGTGAAAATTGGAGATTTAAATTATGATTAAGGATTGGTTTAATTAGTGGTTGGGATTCACTCATGTATGTAGAGGATTAATCATGGAATTTTATTATATTGATGAACGAATCTGAGTTGATTAGGTTCTTTAATTGGAATTTTGCAAACTAGGGTTCATGTGAATTAATTTGGGAGTTTTATGTAATTATGATAATTAATGATGAATTAAGGATCCTAGGATGATAGAAATGATCTGTAGCCAATTAGGGGTTGATGGGTATTGATGATGATTTGTTGGGAATTCAATCTTATAGGTTTGTAGGTTTAAAAATGGTGATAAACGCTGAAGTTTGGTGAATAAGACGAACAGTGTAATCTCGCGCGATCTCGTGCGAAGTGGTTCAAATGAGATGGGGATCTCATGCGAAGTGGTTCGAATGACATTGGAAGTCATTCGAATGACATGTCTTCTAGTTCGAACGACATGTCTTCTGGTTCAAACCATAGAGTGAATTTCTGGGAATTTGCTTAAAGCCCATTTTGGAGTTTATTTGTTTATTGGAGTGAGAGAAACTACCAAATAATATATTCATTTAAGAAGAAATTTTTGGAAAAGTACGTGAGAATTAATACTTTAATTATTTCGGTATAGAGAGAATGTACCTTGGAGATTACGAGAGAGATAGTAATCTAATTATTTATACTATACGTAGTAATGAGGTTAAAATACGTATAAAGAGTATATATATACGTTAGAGAAATACCTATAAATTATAATAGGATGTGTGTATGCCTATTATGTGATATTATAGTTAAGAGCACTAATGAGTGATAAATCGGGGGTGCAGAAACTCGATTATTAAGTGTACTAATGGGTGATAACCCGGGGGTACAAAGATGATTATTTTTTGGCGCACTAATGGGTGATAACCCGGGGGTGCTGGATTAATATTGATAGGTGCATTAATGGGTGCTAACCCATGGATGCAATATTCTATTGTTAGGCGCACTAATGGGTGATAACCCGGGGGTGCTGAATTATTATTGATAGGTGCATTAGTGGGTGCTAACCCGAGGATGCATGATTTTCCGGAGATATGCACTAATGGGGCTTAGCCGAGGGTGTAGGATTAGTATATATATATGTATAGGGATGATGGTACTATATATATATATATATATATATATATATGGACTTGTGAATATTGCTACTGTGTGAAATTAGTAGACTTGGTAATAATAATAATTATTACATCGCACCAAGCGGTCTTAACCTAAGGGTGCAGGATTAGTGTGTATATATAGGGATGACGAGACTATATATATGTATGAGTGTAATTGAGTAATTTTCTACTTTGGGAGACTAGTAGATAAAATGAAAATGAGAAGTAAAATAATCTTAGTGAATAAAAGATTAACCATTCAAACGGTGAATAATGAAATTTAGTATGTGATATAAACTATCTGAATAGCGTATTGTATGGGCGATACGGGAATACTACTAGTGAGCATAGTTAGTATTAGTAAGGTTTCTGACTAGTTAGACTCGGAGGTATAACTAGGGGGAGATTAGATGTACATTAGGCGTGCACAATATACGAGAGGTGAGAAACTCATGTGAGAGTTCAATAACTAACATGCGTATAAGACATGTTTTAAGAACCAGTTTTAAATACTTACTGAAATATTTTTACACATCGGGCTCTAACCCGTTTCTTGTATCTATTCTCTCTTTTGCTATATATATATTATATCAGGTGCTCAGCCACAGGAGTATCAGATTTAGAGATTTGGATTGCTTGACGTGCTGCTGCTGTTGTGGAAGCTGTAGGTCCTTGCAGTAGATGCATCTATCCTTTCCATTTAGTTTCATCTAGACTTCTTGTTTAGGGCATATGTCGCCCACTTCTAGTTCTTTCATCAGAGATATTGTATTCAATTTATTATATGGTTAGGAGTTTTGAACTGAGAGGTTTTATCCAGTCTTATTTATTTTAGTACTTGATTCATGTTCAGTATTTATTTACATTCCTATATGTGGTGAATGGTTTATATTTTAATATGGAAAGAAATGCATTTACTTGGTTTTATTAAAATTGGAAATGTTTTGACACCTAGCTTAATTATATATTAGGTGATTGATATGTTAAAAAGTTTTTCGACAGTGATGCTGAGAATGAACCAACTGAATATCCTGTTTTAAATTGGTAAAGGACTGATCACCCTATATTTAATTGGGAGGGGTGTCACAGGTGGTATCAGAGCATCAAGTTCTAGTGCCCTTAGAATCTGTGCGGCTTATTACGTTTCAGCGTATTGTTCTTTGATGTAGAGCCTTATGATAGGGTTGTTTTTTCCCCTTACGTATGCGACTTACGTTCTCCTGCTACGAATCATAATGGAGGTGACTCATTATACGACATTCGGTGTGATTCGAACCCCGAACATTTTAGAACGACGAGCAAGGGCCATAAGAAGAACTGTGGGAGGATAAGTTCAACAGAAGACATCGAACAATCGGGTAAGAGTGATTGGGACAAAAATCACCACGAGAATTACTTAAGTAAGAGATAGTAAAATTGCCACTCGGGAACTGTGGGTTCCCAGGACACAGTCATAGATAATGGTGGAGTGAATTCAGGACCACCTAGAATCGTCGATAAAAAGTGGAAACCAGAGGAACTCTTTTGAAAACCCATCGGTGAAGATGCAGATAAGAAAATGAGAAAGTGTAACAGACCAACGGAGGTAGAAAATCCGAAGGCAATTGTGTAGAGTGGGGCGTGACGACACTTAGAATTTAATTTGTAGTTAAAAGCTATAGCTCTTAGGAGCATCATGTAGTGATTAGAGACAATCACCATACATGAAGAAGTATGTTTGAAATTTAGGGAGAAATTTGGGTACGAGTTGACCGTGAGGTCTTCCATTTGGTGTGGTAACAAAATATGAGTGAAATTTTGATGTTTAAAATGATGGGTAAGATAGAAATCGATCATGAGAGAGAGGTTGAATTGCATAATGAACTTCGTACCTGGCAGAGGGGTATAAATTATCCAAAGGGTCTATAGTTGATAAAGGACCCGTGAGTAGAATACAAGCATGGATGAGGAATCCAGCTAGAATTACTCAAGTTGGTGTCATCAAAGTTATACGGTTGCTAGTGATTGCAGTCTTTCCAAGAGAAGGGAGTAAAGAGGGTTAACGAACCTGCTGAAGAGCAGAAACTAAATTTAATGGTGTTAGTGAAACCCCACATGAGAGTATACCCAATAGCGAACTCAGTTAGATGATGTTAAGTGATTAACTTCAAGAGGACGATGAAGTCAATCTGGCTGTAGAGGCCAACCATAGTTCCGGATAGCTAGCGTAGCCAAAGGGACAATGGAAGAATAATTGTGAGTTGAAATTGTCGGTCCGAGAGAAGGACATTCCCAAAATGGTCAGTGGGACCATAGATGGAAAATAGTTAGTGAATTTTCCTTATGTAAAGGAAACAGAACTATAAGGGTTGGATGTGTCCACAATTGGGAAGTGAGACCGCAGAGATTAGAAATGGTAAACCTTGCTAGTTAGGCATAACAACTGGATGAGCGAGACTTCCAGTGAAAGAATTTTGGGTCAAGGGAATTAGGCCCAAGAGATTTATAACCCGATAATGATGGGTTCAGGCTGGACCATTGGAGTCCTCGTTAATAGTAACATACAGTATGGTAAGGTCTACGGGGCACGGGATGTAAACGGGAGTTCAATAAAACTATAATTGAGGCCTAGAGAGTTTGGGCCAACGTTTCAATAATGGGCGTGAAATCCACATGATGGAATAAATTATCCGTGATGAGAGAGGAAAACTATAGGATGAAATACTAAGATGTATGATGATTGCAGATGTTCATGGGTCGTGGCGACAGCCACGTGCTGAGACCCTGTGATTTGGCGAGACTGGTGAGGTTTTGCTTCTTCCTTGTGAGTAAAGGATAGATTCTAGTGACATGGGTGTGCCACAACTTTAATGTAAATTGGAAACCCTAAACTTCGCGTGCGGTTCAAGTTTAGTGGGAATGTTAGTTTTAACAGTCTTGTTACAAACGTATTTCTCGTTGTTAGCAGGGCATTTTGATGATTGCTCGTGAGGGAACCGGGCGGGCCCTAAGAATGTGTTTTGTTGTTATAATTTACTACTGCATTTAGTCAGCTTTAGTAGAGTTTATTATGGTAATGTGTAGTGATTAATTACCATATGGTTAAACGATAGTATAAATATATTGATATGACTATCGTGTCGGATACTCTGGGAGGAGTGATCTTAGTTTTGTTTGGCGCCAGCTGAAATAGGGTTGGGCCCAGATATGAGTATATATATGAAACTTTCATGGTATTATAGACCTCAGCAAGTATAGTGTCTAATTATATGTGATTCCCGAGCATAGGGATTTATTTGTCTGTTAAGACTTATAATACACTGTGTTCTTATCGAGCGGCGAAATATAGCTCGTTATATATCTATAGCGCCAAGTACTTGGGATAGTGAGGGCGCCATGATTCATGTTACCTTTTAGGGACATGAGAGTGGACGAGTAAAATTTTATATCACAATACGTAGATTGTGGGAAAGTACATAGTAGGTATTGAAGGCCTTACGGACCTCAACAACCGTCTAGGTTAGATAGTATTGTATCGGGGGGTTCCTTGTTTGAATTTTCTTTACGAGACATCCCACGCATGAAACTAGCGAATGTTGGGAGTTGGAGAGAAGTTTGGTCGATAGTACACAAGTTTTATATGTTGGTTTTTGTACCTATAGGAGGATATAATTGAGCGTTAATAATTCATTTATGACTTAAGGCCAATAGAGTCGCCTAGTCTCAGTATCATTCTGAATAGAGCAATGATACCATTAAAGGATTGATTAAGTTATGGTTAGTGGGGTGGTTGAGTGCACCCCTACCACATCAGCATACCGAGTGTGCAAGAATTGAGGTAAGAATATTGTATGTCTTTTGTATAATGATGCGTGAGGCATAGGGTGTATAGGCGCCCTAAGGGATTGAATTAGGTAGTGGATTATGATTATCTTGAGAATTTGATAACATATAATCGGGTAATCCGAAGATTACTCCGTGAGATTTGTCAGAGAATTACATTTCAAGATAAATTGAAATTTATTCAAGAAAGATGAAAGGTATCAGAATACAAACAATAGTGGTGATGGGTTACAAAGTAGGTTAATATTGCAAGGATAGTCTTGTAGTGGGTCACTTGACGGATTGAAAAATGGTGGAAAATTTAAATCGGTAGGGGCTCCTTCCACTAGAGAATGGAAGAGTATCCCCAAGGATCTTCTCATGTAGCTGAGATTGTGAGATTATAGGTACTAAGATGCTATTGAGTACGGCCTAATACCCACAGAGGGATGGACAGGATAAGCGGCCTAATCAGATGCGGGAGAAAAAAATTTATTTGGACCCTGAGATCTTTGAGGAGGACGGGAGTAGTACCTTCCACTAGTGGAGTTTGTGTCCAAATAACTCCTGTAAGTTCACGTTCGGGCAGAGTGCCAGTAAAAGTATGGCATGGTAAACTTTGTTGTTGTCCTACTTGATAGTTAAAGGTGAGGGACCAATTATGATTACAAATGTCGGAGAAGAATCGATAGTATCCTATATATTGTGTGTGAAATATATATTTCACAGCGAATTTACTTGTAAGCACGACACGAGACAAAGCCGTATGTATATGAAAACAGGATAAATCTACTAAGGTGCAAATAGTAGAAGGCTAGATAGTGAATATCTAAAACAAAGTTGAAGTAGTGAAACTTAAGCAGAAAGGCTTGGGCAAGAGCCTATATGACAGGGTAACCTGGAGTTTAAAGCAAACACATGTGAAGTGTTCATCATTAAGAGGATTTGATAGCGTACTATATGGGTGGTACGGAGTAGCTTACTTGTGAGCGTAGGGATGCGATGCGCAATATTTTTACAGCGTTGTCTGTACCTGGTATACTTTTTCCGAATTTCGAGACAAAATTCCATTGTAAGGGGGGAAGTATGTAACACCCCGTATTTTTGAATAATTAAATAATTATGTGATTAATTATTATTATGGGAATAAATATGCGATTAATTATTGTTGTTGGATTAATTAAATTTAAATGTGAGAAATTAATTTGTTATTAATCCTAATTTAAAATAATTATTAACTAGCATGCCAAAGGTTAATAGTTATTGTTGAGAATTATTGAATATTACTGTGTGATTTGTAATATGTAATTATGGTACTTGATAAATTGTCGGAAGTGAAAAATACGGCAGTTTGGTAATTTAAGTCTGACATGCGTGTGAGTCGTGTCGGGACTAATTGAATGGAATAAAAAGAGAATTTATTTTTATTAACTCGTATGGTCATTTTGAGTGCGCCATTGAGTCCGGGAGGGTCGAGGTAGTCAAAATAGTATACCCGGGTGTTTAGTTTGGGTCCCGGGGAGATTTTTGGCCTAACGGGCACCCCGTAGGGGTAGTTTTGTAATTTGGATTTTTGGGCTAAACTAATGGACGAAAATTGGGATTAATTATATCAGCTAAGGAAAGTCCAGTAGGGTTAATAAGTGACATGAAGTTAGAATGGCTATGGAGGGTGTGAGGGAGAACTAAATTCTAAGAGAGAAGACTCATTTGGCATCACCTTGCACAACTGTGACCACCAACATGTAGATCGCGAAGAGAGGAATGCGTATATACAAACATCACCAATGGATCAGACCGTCATATTCGAGGCAAGTGTTTATTACTTGCTTTCTTTTAGCAATAATCATGCTCATGTTAGTCTTGGTGGAATTAATCATGATTTATATATTAATTGGGTGAAAGTTGGAGATTTAAATTATGATTAAGGATTGGTTTAATTAGTGGTTGGGATTCATTCATGTATGTAGAGGATTAAACACAAAATTTGATTATATTGATGAACGAATCTGGGTTGATTAGGTTCTTTAATTGGAATTTTTCAAACTAGGGTTCATGTGAATTAATTTGGGAGTTTTATGTAATTATGATAATTAATGACGAATTAAGGATCCTAGGATGATAGAAATGATCTGTAACCTATTAGGGGTTGATGGGTATTGACGATGATTTGTTGGGAATTCAATCTTATAGGTTGTAGGTTTAAAAATGGTGAAAAACGCTGAAGTTTGGTGAATAAGACGAACAGTGTAATCTCGCGCGATCTCGTGCGAAGTGGTTCAAATGAGATGGGGATCTCATGCGAAGTGGTTCGAATGACATTGGAAGTCATTCGAACGACATGTCTTCTAGTTCGAACGACATGTCTTCTGGTTCAAACGAAATTTCTTCTAGTTCAAACCACATGTCATTCTGGTTCAAAGCACAGGGTGAATTTCTGGGAATTTGCTTAAAGCCCAGTTTGGAGTTTATTTGTTTATTGGAGTGAGAGAAACTACCAAATAATAAATTCAAATAAGAAGGAATTTTGGGAAAAGTATGCGGGAATTAATACTTTATTTATTTCGGTATAGAGAGAATGTACCTTAAAGATTACGAGAGAGATAGTGATCTAATTATTTATACTATACGTAGTAATGAGGTTAAAATACGTATAAAGAGTATATATGTAGGTTGGATAAAGACCTATAATTTATAATAGGATGTGTGTATGCCTATTATGTGATATTATAGTTAAGAGCACTAATGAGTGATAACTCGGGGGTGCAGAAACTCTATTATTAAGTGTACTAATGGGTGATAACCCGGGGGTACAAAGATGATTATTGTTTGGCGCACTAATGGGTGATAACCCAGGGGTGCTGGATTAATATTGATAAGTACATTAATGGGTGCTAACCCGAGGATGCAATATTCTATTGTTAGGCGCACTAATGGGTGATAACCCGGGGGTGCTGAATTATTATTGATAGGTGCATTAATGGGTGCTAACCCGGGGATGCATGATTTTCTGGAGATATGCACTAATGGGGCTTAGCCGGGGGTGCAGGATTAGTATATACATATGTATAGGGATGATGGTACTATATATATATATATATATATATATATATATATATATATATATATATATATATATATATATATATATATATATATATATATATATGGACTTGTGAATATTGCTACTGTGTGAAATTAGTAGACTTGGTAATAATAATAATTATTACATTGCACCAAGCGGTCTTAACCTAAGGGTGCAGCATTAGTGTGTATATATAAGGATGATAAGACTATATATATGTATGAGTGTAATTGAGTAATTTTCTACTTTGTGAGACTAGTAGATAAAATGAAAATGAGAAGTAAAATAATCTTAGGGAATAAAAGATTAACCATTCAAACGGTGAATAATGAAATTTAGTATGTGATATAAACTATCTGAATAGCGTATTGTATGGGCGATACGGGAATACTACTAGTGAGCATAGTTAGTATTAGTATGGTTTTTGACTAGTTATACTGGGAGGTATAACTAGGGGAGATTAGATGTATGTTAGGCGTGCACAATAGATGAGAGGTGAGAAACTCATGTGAGAGTTCGATAACTAACATGCGTATAAGACTTGTTTCAAGAACCAATTTTAAATACTTGCTAAAATATTTTTACACATCGAGCTCGGACCCGTTTCTTGTATCTCTTCCCTCTTTTGCTATATATATGTATTATATCAGGTGCTCAGCCACAGGAGTGTCATATTTAGAGATTTGGATTGCTTGACATGCTGCAGCTGTTGTGGAAGTTGTAGGTCCTTGCACTAGATGAATCTATCCTTTCCATTTAGTTTCATCTAGACTTCTTGTTTAGGGCATATGTCGCCCACTTCTAGTTCTTTCATCAGAGATATTGTATTCAATTTATTATATGGTTAGGAGTTTTGAACTGAGAGGTTTTATCCAGTCTTATTTATTTCAGTACTTGATTCATGTTCAGTATTTATTTACATTCCTATGTGTGGTGAATGGTTTATATTTTAATATGGAAAGAAATGCATTTACTTGGTTTTATTAAAATTGGAAATGTTTTGACACCTAGCTTAATTATATATTAGGTGATTAATATGTTAAAAAGTTTTTTGACAGTGATGCTGAGAATGAACCAACTGAATATCCTGTTTTAAATTGGTAGAGGACTGATCACCCGATATTTAATTGGGCGGGGTGTCACACGATAGAACGTGACAATCCATATAGATCCTAAAGACTCTAGAACCTAATGCTCCAATACCATCTGTGACACCCCGCTTATTAAAATAAGAGGTGGCCAACCCGATACTCCAATAATAATAAGAATCATAGATGGAACATACTTAGCATCACAACAATATAATAAGTATACGAGATAACCACCCAATATTTTATAAAAATGGATTGTCAAAAAAATTGTTTTAGTAATTGAAGGAAAAAATTTAAACAATCCCAAATTGAAAAAAAGGTGGATATTAAATAAAGATATATAATCATACAACATCCATACAACAAAACAACCGAATAAGCTGTCGATTGACAGATCTACACATTTAGGTTACACTGGGTATTAAAGTATAATATACCAAACATAATACAAGTACAAAACTTGGGCAACGCGCCCGAATTGTGCAACCGATCATAACTAGAATACAAAAAAAAGATTGAGTCGTCTACATCGAATATACCATAACACCCGCAAAGAGTTACATCTCCAAGACTCTGGAATGGAAAGATGAATACGGGCGTCCTTGCGGTGGAGCTCCTGAGCGAATATAAGATTTATGCAAAACAAAGATATAGAAACTGGCCAGGACCCGGTTTAATATGATTACCAAGTGAATAAAGTGCAAGACAGTTATGGACAATTTGATCATCATGAATATGGTTATTTCTATCACCGTAATAATGATAAGGAATCTTATCTCTTAATCTAGAAGCATAATATACATAATTATAATGACCATGAACATAATCATTTATGGTGGAGAATATAAAGAAAGTATTATTTAAGAGATTCCATTTCCTTTGTACCCAATTTCATTTCACCTTTCCATATCTCATTAGGAAACGTATTCAAATCAATTTATCTCATAAAGTGCGGTATCTTCAGTAAGGTTCCACTTTAATAAGAATAGTTATATTACACAATATATAACGATTCTAAGACCGTCCTTCCGAGTTTCCCCACTAGACGTGCCCCTAAATAGATATCATCTTCCAGGGCCTATCGTACGAGGCAACCTGGGCATCCTACAACGCAATGGCGGGAAGTGGCCATATACCTTCGACAGTGAGTCATAACCACGCCCGAAATTACCTCATTTCAAATAGAAATCACACAATACATAATAACCAGTCCTATAGCCGGGGACTATATTCACCCTGCATTCACTAGCTAGGGGACTTCACCTCATACGCGTACTTCCCCTATGATAGCATTTAGAGAGGTGTGTATATGCCAATTCATCATTCATAATTTTAAATCTCATTTTAAAATATACATTATATTTTATCTCGAGCCATAAGCGTTAAATATCTTCATTAAGTCCCAATGTATAATTATCTTTCAAAACAAATATCCATGAATAACATGCCTTCTATAACCCCTTATGAAATGATATTCTTCCCTCCAATCCTAGAAATCCACATTAAGTTATTCTAATCCTTCCTAGGTCTAAACTATTTCATTGAATAAGAGAATCATTTATCTCCATCTATATTGCCTAACCATTTACCCTAACTTAAACTCCAACTCTCATCCTAACTTAGGTTTCTAAATACACCATAGCTAGACTCTAATACTCTAGTTTTACTTCAATTAAGAAGGTTACTAATTCCCTATCGTAAAAGAAGGAAGTTAGAAAGAAATAGGATTTAGGGAGTAAAAAATAGGGGACCGGTCGACCGGTCATGAGACCGCGATCGACCACGTCTCAAGGATGTAGCCTAGGAGGAAATGCAGAAAGCTTATTTCTGAGGGTCCGACCACGCTCAAAATTTATACTTATGTGGGAAAGAAGTAAGCTCTCCCCCGAAGGACCGGTCGACCGATCCTGGGATCGCGGTCAACCGTGCTTAGCACACCCAAAAATTCCTCTTCTTCTACAAAGATAAAACCCAAATCCTAAACTCCTTATTCTTAGCTCTCTTACATTCTCATCAATCTACAACATAGCTACAACACTTTTACACCTCAACAAACCTACATAACCCATTTAAATCATATATACAACAAGATCTAATGGTTAAACATCAACATATAAATCAAAACCTAACATTTGCCCAAATCTTACAAATACACAACTACCATTGCAATTTATCCGCAAGAAGTCATTTGTTTGCAAGTAAAAACTTGCCTTAGGGTTGTAGTCTCGGATTTCCTTCCTGTAGCAACAAATTCAAAGCTCAAATCTTCAATTTCCTTCCTTTTTATCTCTTTTCTCCACACTTCTCTCTCTCTCTCTCTTTATCTCTAGGGTTTGGAATGCATATGGGATATATAAAAGTGGGTTGGAAGGCTTTAAACGTGCTTTTGCCTTAGTTTCCATCTTTTCATTGTTAATACCCCCTTAAAATGACTCGTAACTACAGAATTAAGTTATAACCTGTTAAAAGTACCCGGAACCCAAAAATACAATATGACACTTATTTCGACTATCTCGACTATTTCAGGACTAATCGCGCCCTCTAAATTGGCAGTCGAAATAATATAATTCATTTCAAGTTCCAACTTCATTTAAACTATGAATGACGTTTAAAGCACAACGAAACCATTAATCATAACGAAATGCCATTTACATTCACATAACAGTAAATAGGCACAACTTAGTAAATATTATCTTTTAATTTACGTAAAACAATATTTATCCCATTTGCCAATATTTTATATAATTACCTCCCTTGGAAAATTAATATAAAATGAATTACTCAAAAGTAAGGATTAATACATCCCACTTATTTACTTAATACCAAAAGTAAATGAAGCACACCTCTGAAATCATCTAACCCTCATAAATTCCAAAAATTATTATTTAGAGAAATTCCTCAAATTTCCAATTTACACCCATTTATGAAATTTAATTATGCCCAAAAGTGCGAGGTGTTACATTTTTCTCGCCTTTTATAGATTTCCTCGAAAACTGGCGAGGGTAATGATTAAAGGGACCATCGATTGAACTGTTGGCGGCTAAGCCAAAAAATACATATCTTCCCAAAAAACGATTCGTTAAAACATTAAATAATTACAAAAATGCCATCAGCATTATGTGCCATCAGTTAAGTGAACATTTTCACAAGTATGGAAAGTAGGTAACCAACCAAGTATTAGAATTCTTGCCCGAGCAACTTTAGAGCTAAATATTCCACACTTTCGCAAAAAAACTCAAGCATAAAATATTGGGGGCTTCTGTTGATGTAAAAAATTGCCTTATTGTGTGGACTAATCAGAAATGAACATGTGTTATCCAAAGTGGCATCAGTCATAGTGACAAAGGAGTAATCCCCTGACCAAGTCCATGAATAACGACCAATATATTAAGAAGCCTGACCAATAGCAAGAAGACCGACCAACCAGGTCAGTGCAGTGCCATCAGTTGTATACATTATGAATGTTGTACATATGTAAATGCCTAATTTATAAGGGCATTCCATCCTTTCATATTTTAAATCTTTTACTTGCTCATGGGCTATAAATACATTGTAATACATGAATCCAAGGGATAAGGGAAACACCTAAACAAAGGCAAGGCAATACACAACAGTGGACGTAGGCTTTTCCCTTTAACCGAACAACTTTAAAAATCTTTTGTGTCTCTCTCATTTACTTATTTTATCTGTGATTAAATAATTAAATATATACTAGTTTTTTGCATCAACACCACCTGCCCCTATTTTAGCTACAAAATCTAACGAAGATTCTCTTGATTTCGAATTACATTTTAGGACCCATCCTGCCATAGGTAGGTAGTTACATCTCTCTTGTTCACCTCTGAATTTTAGATAATAAAATCAGTGGGCAGGTCTTGAAAGAAATTAGATTTCTTGATAACCTCAAGCTCCTTGAAATATATAAGAACGTCTCACCAAGATAGTGCCCACTGAGATGTGAAATTGGTCAGAGTTGCAAATGCTAAACCTAGGCAACAATACCCTTAAAGGCAATTTACCTTCAACTCTATTTTCTATCAAAAAGCTTAAAGTATTGGATGATTCCATGAGCCAGTTTATTCAATCCTATGCTTCGGGGAAATATCTTTAAGATATTAAACTATTCCTAAAGTAAAATTTAAAAACTAGATTCCAATCCACCCAAAAGTACCACACTGAGTTTTGTGCTTTGAGAGAACATAAGACATGTCACGAACTTTGATCGGGATAAGTCCGTGATAAAAAAAATTGTCACCCCAAAACTTGTCATGGTTTTTAACTGTGATAAGTTTGCCTTCTCAAGATTTTTAATCGTGACAATTTTCCACGTTTGGTGTAGTGATATTATCGCGCAAATTGTATGAAAATATCTGACATAAATCAGTAAGAAAAAACTAGAAACAAAGGCAATATGTCAAAGGGACAAATAGTTCTGATTGCCTAACAAGAGTATAAACAATAGTAATATCAAACTTTGTGATAACTACTGGTAGTGATAATTTCAAATCAAACCAAATTCAATTTAAAAAAAAAAAATTGGGTAATTGTTTTAGCATATTAAGATTCAGTCATGTAGCTTCGGACTAACATTCAAATCATTTAAATATAACTTGCGTTGATTCATCTCTATCTTTATCAAACAAACTATCATAAACATTTATTTAAATGGAAACCAAATTATTCAGCCCCACCTTGTTGTTAGGGACTTGCATTAAAAACCGTTTAGCCCCGCCTTGTTGCCCAGTAACTCTTTGAGAAATTACACCAGAACACCCTGTTTCAACATGTTTCATGCAGGACAAAAAAAATAAGAAATATACTCCTCTAATTATATATAGTTGCATATTTATAGAGAGGATATACAAATTATGGTATATTTCATCTTTAGAGTTGATTACAATCATGTAACACGTATTGGAACATACTAAAAAAATTATTCGTCCAATATCAGTTGACTAAGTCAAAGTTTTTATACCTAATTATTTTATAGATAGTTTTCATAAATAAAATAAATCATATGATTTTATAAATTGTGTAAATTGATAGGTCATTTACCCTCTAAATAATTAAAAGAATAACGTAGTTTGAGGAAGATGAACGACTTTAAGTCTTGAACTTTGATGAAGATTTATAGTGCAACAAACACATAGAGTCTTTTGGGATTACATAGGTTATTAATAAATTACAAATGATTAAATATTTTTTAATACGTACTAAATGGTTATAAGCAATTTCTAATGGTTGGGGTGGTTATGAATGGTTATTCATATTCTAAGCCTCCATTTTAGTCCCTATAAATATATCCAATAATCCTCTTTTTTTTTATGAACTTCCTAAGAAGAACTTTGAATAATTCAAAGTGAAATATCCTCCACTATAAACGATTTGATGTATGTTCGAAATAGTGTTTATCTGAATATTTGGATTTGAGGTCATTTATTAAAAAGGCTATTCCCATTCCAGCCAAGTAAATAGCCAAAGCCTTGATTTAGTCAAAGCCATTATCACTATTTGGGTTTTTACGTCACTGTATAGGCATTTATGGTCTTGGTATTTGGATTCTAACATCTCCTTATGGGGGTAAAAAGTGTGCCATATGTTCACCATTTTGCCCCATTATCCTATGATATACATGTTAACTTTAATTATATGTGAGACTTTCTATGATGTTGCATATAATGGTTTATTAAATTAAAAAATAATTAGATAATAGGACAAATTAATTTGGTCCATATTCTCGTTGATAAAGTACCACCTCCAAGATATATGTCTTACAGTTGATCCTATTTTCAGTTGATAACCTATATATGAAAATCTTGTCCAAACTCTTGTACACCATTATCATTCAATGTCATTTTAGTATATGCATAGAAAATGGTCGTGGCAACTCAAGAGAAAATCAACCTTAGGGGTTGTGTGTGTAATTAGTTTCAACCCATATTTGGCGAGTATAATGTCAAGGTATTTGAGGTTTCTAAAAAAGCAAAGAAAATTGGAAAAGATGATCCAAAAATGATAAACAATGATATATCCCAGAAATTTAGGAAGTATTGTCCATATTTGAGCATTCACATGTTTAATACACTTGGAGAATTTGTAACTTTAGAAAAATGAGGGGCTATAATTATAAAGTTGGATAAATATAACAAAAAAATGTGTTTATTTTCATAATTTTAAGAAATTTAGGTTGGACATGGCAGTTGTATGTGCTATCATGTGCCATTTGTTTTAAGGAGCCATACCTAATTTTTCTCGATTTATTATATAAAAACATATCCCCACCGTTTATCTCAGCTATTCCATTTGTACCATAAATAGGAAGCTTTTGTTTTAAATTAAAGTAAAATTTTAAATGTTTGAGGGCAAGCATTAATCTCCATCGTTAGAGATTAAAAACGTGGGCAAATTTAAACCGCTTGATTACTTTTTATAAGACCACGGTAGAACACCTAACTCCCATTTTATATAGATGATACCACGTAAGTGTTCCTAAACAGGTTATAACGAATGCTATAAAATGAACGATTTACTAAAGGAAATGCATATGTATAGGTTGCTATCAATACAAATAATGTATATAAAATTGGGCGAGGTTGTCAATCATGTCATCCAAGAGCTTGGGAGGAAAGATAACACGGACACTATTATGTTTGACAATGAAGATGAATAATAAAATCTTTGCAATGTCGAAGGTGTGTATTCTTTTAATCCAGGAACTCACACACTTCCTCTCACCGCAGCACATAAATTTATTTTTGTTTTAAGTTTTAATCTTTAACATGATATTATGATGTGCATAATTGACAAGATGTTAGGGGAATTTATTATGCTATTTACTTTTACTTTGGATTGTGGGATCACATGGGAGGTATTTCTTCTTTCGCCAAAGTGGATAAACGGTATTTTTAATTCTAATAATTGTTCATTGTAACTTATGTGTGTACTTGTATATTGTATCTGCTTTACTTGACGAGAAGCAAAAGGACGGGTCTAGTTTGTCTAGTCATTGATACTATGAAATTATATAAATATAATTTATCGACTATTTGTTTAGGTACAAAGAGTAGCCCAATTAGTGCAAAAAATGTTAGAAAGGTTGTTAGGCCTTGGATTGAATGGAATAATAAGACAAAAAGGAGTATATTACATCTACTTCATTGGTAACATAAAATTTATTATTTTCTATATCTTGTTTTATAGGATATAGAGAATCAAAACTCTAATAACAATGAAGGTGAATATTCTAACTCAAGGATAGGAGCACAAGCCACATGCAAAAATAATTAAGGATAAGTGTTACCTCAACGACCCATATTGACTAGGTAATAATACACCATTATTTTATTTCTATATATGTATGTGATGGAGTGTTATGTGGTATATATGTATCGAGATGTTTTTCCCTTAGTTATTTATACTGTTGTGGCTATTGCTGTAATTTTTTTTGAGTTAATTTTTATGTTTAAACAGGTTGGTTTTAATGAATAAAAAAAGGAGACTTTGTCGAAAAAATATCAAGTATTTTTAAAATTAATTAATATGAATATATACAAATTTGATAGTGTTTTCAATATTATCATCTATAGGAACTATTAAAAAAGATTTTTTTTGTTTAAGGTAACTGACACGAAATAAATCTTATTACAGGTAGAACATTTTTGTGGACAAGACAAGTCATTAAAGTCATTTTATTGGAGGTCATATGCTTTAAGATCGTCAGTTTACTTTGCTTACATCATTTTATGTTGGGAGTAAATGGATTTTTATGTATTTTATCTAATGAGACAAATGAAATTATGTAGAGAGATTTAGGTTAGTGGACTCGATGTTAAAAAAGTTGATTGCGTCTAGAAATTTACATTTATGAACTCTAATTACAACTGAACGATAAAATTGGATGTTATAATGTTGAAATGGGATGCCAAATATGTCATTGTTTTTAAGAGTTTTGTTTATAATTATATAGAATATACTCTAGAATGGATCAAATTCTAATTTTGGTGCCAAAATTATTAAAGACTGCTTTTTTGCCATCTCAAAAGGGTCCTATAAACGAGGAGCTTTTGAAATGCCTAAGTTATCATCTCAAAAAACCCTTTTGGGGCAGTTATTCCCGTCTCTAAATATAGGTTTAATAGACGGATTTTTTTCCATCTTAAAAGGGTCCTATAAGCAATGACCTTTTAAGATGGCTTATTTCGCATCTCAAAAAAACCTTTTGAGATGACTATTGTCATCTCAAAAAGCTTTTAAAATCTGGGTCTAATATGACCCCATTTGTCGTCCCAAATGGTACCCCAAAGACGACCAGAGGACCTTTTGAGACGGCTGGAGCACCATCTCAAAAGCAGTTTTTTTGTAGTGAAGGCCAACTCAAAGATTTATGATAGACTCTCAAGATGGAAAAGGTTAATCTTAGGCTTAACTATAAGCTTAAGAGGTGAGAGAATTAGATTCGTGCCATGAAAGAAGGTGGGACTATTTTAATCCAATTGAAGTCTCGAGAAACTACTCTTGATGAGAAGCTTAAGAAAGTGAATGTAGAGCATGAGCTTTCGCACAACAAGGT
Source organism: Sambucus nigra (assembly GCA_949130495.1). Classification (NCBI taxonomy): domain Eukaryota; kingdom Viridiplantae; phylum Streptophyta; class Magnoliopsida; order Dipsacales; family Adoxaceae; genus Sambucus; species Sambucus nigra. Next base: position 176,189,611 of record OX422217.1, on the reverse strand, counting down.
TTCTAGCCTAAAAAAGGCTCTTCTTGAGTCTTCTTGAGCTCGAAGCTTGCTAAAGGACGAAAATGCTAGGCTAGAGAAGAATTTTGATGAGTCAAATATGGTAAAGGTTAACCTTGAAGGGAGATCCAAAATATCTTTAGTTAATCGTGCCTTGTAAAGGAAAATAAGAACTAGGTTTAAATATTAAACTTAGGGTTTCAAGAAATTATGCCATAGTGAATCTTTTTATGATTCATATAAGGAGGAATTATATGATGATGAAGATGATTTTGATGCCCATCCAAGGTCTCTAAAAATCTTTATTAACCTTTTGTAAATATTGGATCATCTAGTGTACGATCCTCCCCAAAGATTGGTAGGTGTATGTGGACCTTCTGTGCTTCCATATGAATGAGATATGGTCATCTCCTTCTATGCCTCTTCATAAAATTGTGTACAGTGTTTTTCCTCACCCCTTTCAAACCTTGATAACCAATAATTATGATTAAAACCCACTCTCACACCTTTATATACAAGTAAAAGAGGTGGGCCTGGGCCAAACTGGGTTTCTTGAGAGTTTGAGCATAACTACTTGGGTATGTGGACTACACTAGGGACCCAAGACAAATAATTAAATTGGGTTCAAATAAATACTCAAACATCATAATTATCATTATCGTATACCACATTCTTTCTTTCTTTAATCATAATTAATTCCACTACATAATTATGACCGCACTCTAATTTAATTATCTCAAAAATCACTCGGATATAATGAGGTCTTGTTTTTAAAGTTAATTATGTTACATAATATGATTCTCCGCATTAAGTGTCCAATACCCGCCTGGTCAAATCAATTTGGTGTTGATCTATTTTAACCAATTTTAATCAATTTCCTTGATTCTCAGACTTAACTTATTTGTTACTCCACTAAGATAATAATATAGTCCATCGGTGAGGTTTTACTTAGTGGAAATAAAACATATAAGTCTATTAAGGGGGTATCACAATTCACGGTATCCCCTGTATGGATTCCTCTAAATAATGATTTTAAACCTACTCATATAACGGTCACTCGATATGTGGGGATCATTTGATTCCATCTAAAATTTAATCGCACCCATAACAATCAAAGTGACAACTACATAATTATTCCAATCCACATAATTCTCAGGATTAAGAATATATGCACCCTTTTCAAATGATGTGAGATGGACTGAGTTTAATCTAGATAACCCTTAGACTTAAATCTCATGGGTGGTCCCGTTCAATACATTCCTGAGATGTACCGATCATAAAATTTATGTCGAACCATCACACAAGTTATCGAACCATCACATTGGTTTACCGTAGTTTGAGATAAACTAATAGGATTATATCTCAATCGTTCTGATAGGATGTTGAGTTCCTATCTAGCTTGTGAACATTTCAATAGTGATAGAATCAAAATTCCAATTTTCTTGTGATCAACTCGAAATCGCATCACTGGAATTCCTACTATGATCTATTGACCGACATTAATATGAAACAATATAATTAAACACATATAAAGAATTCTAGTAACCATGGTTCTTATTTCAAAGTGAAATGACTTGTCTTTACTTAAAAGTATCCATCATACATGGTTTTAAGAATAAAACCCCAACAACCTACGAATTAGACTTATGTAATGTATCCAAATTCGAACCCATCTACACGGTAGTTTGCTACCTATCGACAGAGGATTAACCGAGTGTTCCTCGGTCTAACCTTGGTCATATACTCATCACTTTCTTGTCCAATTTCTCGAACAAGGTGAAATATACTCTCAATTTACTTAACCATTTTATGGGTTACAGGTTCTCTCAAATTTGTGATGGCACCGTTGTATGCACTGAAAATTGTAATAGTTAATTGAATTTGAAGGAACCTCACGCAAGTTACCTAGGAAGTAATCGAGATATATGGCCTATTTGGTTGTCTTCGAAGTGGAAACAACTTTGGGATCTTTGGTGCCATCAATAATCTAAGATTTCTTCACACTCCTCCAACTTACAACTCAACCTCCCTAGATAAGCACATATTGCGAGGTAGAAAACTTAAAATCCTTATTTGACTGGAAATTTTGTCTTCGTGACAAGAAGGTATAAGACTATTAGACTGAAATTTGTTCAACATGTCGAAGGCATAATAAATTCTCGTCTTTACACACAATATATATAGCATTCATGAGGCTGCCCCACCGCCAAAGCCTTAGGTATAATCCTCATATCTTCCATATATCAAGTGTCATAAGACACTGATCCCGATACATAATGATTCAATACTTGTAAAGAAACTCTTTTAATGGAATCTCAATGTTAATCCCATGTATGCGACTTTGATATAATCGACTTGGAATAAGCCCAACATCCTTTGCAATCAATCTAGCGAAGGCTTGATCATAAAGGAGTGATTAGCTTGTCTTAAATACTTTATATTGACTATCCGGACAACCACATTCCTGTGTAAGACAATACTCAGGCAAGTATTATCCATAAATTATACCTAGAAATACCACCATGTTTTCATCACACTTCTTATATAAATAAGTGCTTTTTAAACCTTGATCAAAATCAAAACTTGATTACCTGATCAAACTAAATGATGAAAGACTTTAATGCTAGCTTAAATTTATAAATATATATCACGAGTTTAGATCACTATACTTTTTTTGACTTCTTACTATGTACTTGTGAAGATGATCCTTAAAAAATACAGTCTTAACGTTAAAAGAATCCAAATAAGATATAGCATGGCTACTGCGAGAAGGTTTGCTCATTGTCAATCCATATCTTTATCAGTAAACCCTTTAGAAATCATTTCATTGGAGGTTTTCACCTTCCCATCTATCTTTTATTTAACTCCTTGTAGGCCCACTTTTCCTCGATGGGTTCTACCCCATCAATAAGTCTACAAGCCCTAAAACTTGATTATAATACATCGAATCCCTTTTGGTATCAATAGCCATAAGTCAAAGAAAAAGTCCTTATCTTAGAATGTCTAGTTATAGTTCTCGAATCCAATTTGTGTTTCCCTGGGATCTCATCAAAATGATCACCAAAAATAATAAGCACTCAGGATGACTCCTGATGCTCCCACTACTACGTGGAACCACTTGTTATCCACTATAAGTGACATGGGTATTTAATCATCGATAATGCTCCCACTACGATAAGGTATATTGTATTATCGATATTAGGTCATATTTCATCTTGTACGGGTGGTCTAGCAACATTGGTAATATAACGATCCATTACACCTTGTAAGTCAAACTTACACTTAGGCCCGTGGTTTATTACATAATCCTTTTACAAGAACTGGCCATTGATGCAATCAACGACCTTTTGTACTTAGAAGTATGATATAAACTACCTTTGTAACATTTGGGATAACCAATGAAGAGACATACCTCTTTTATAATTTTAACTTCCTTGGCTCCTTCCACACCACGACTGTTGGACATCCCTAAATCCGAACATGCCCTGAAATGAGTTTATGTCCACTCAAATGTTTAATAAGAGTTTACGAGACTAATTATGAAGAAACTAAACTTGAATGTATATGCCCGTCTCTTATATAAAATCCCAATGAGAATGTTACAGTCCTGAATAACCAACCATCAACACCATCATATCCAAAAGAGAATTATTCCTTCTGTATCCTCTACACCATTCCACAAAGGAATACTTGGTGTAAACAAGTGGGATATAATCTTGCACCTTCAATAATAATTCATTAATTATCATAAGAAGTAAACACCTTTATGATCAGATCATAGAATTTTAAATTAGTTTACCTTACCCATGTTCCACCTTAGTCTTTCACACTTTGAATTAATCAATGGTTTTAGACATGTGGTACATGAGATAAAAACATCCAAACCTTTAAGTGATCATCAGTGAAATCGATGAAACACTCATAGCCACCTCTTAACCGTATAATCTCCAAATCACCCTAATCGAAGTAAACCATTTTCAACACATCTTAGGCTCTTTAGCTCTTGGAAGTGAGGCGCCCTTTTGTTATTTTACCTTCTAAATAAAATTCAAGTCTAGAAGTGCTTCCACTTCCAATGAAATCAATTGTCCATTTAAACCAATCTTCTAATTCCTTTCAGAACAAAATAATCTAAGCGTAAGTGTTAATATTGTGTTTGGTTATACAAGGAAACTTTCCATTTAATGATCATTGCCCATAGAATCATTCAATTATGTTTTTAGAAGTATTAGTGAAGAAAACTTATAATCTATAAATTATTTTTCTAATGTACCATAATAGATAAAAGATATCCAATTTTGATAAAATGTTTTAATAAAATCAATCGAATAAATGTTCAAAACCAATTTAGAAAACAAGAATCAACTTTTCTAAAACCAGGTTCATTAAATATTTTACCTATATTAAGTTTATGTCTACACCAAAACTCATAAGAATATTCCACCACTAATACCCTTATGTTTTTCTAATTTCCCATAACTAGGAACATCTCTCTTTAGAGTAATTTTTCGATGAACTAGAACCTTTGCAACGAGTTGGAGTCCCGATTTATGATTCCCGAGTGTACATAATAGGTTACAATAGCTCGGACCATAAATCACACATTTACTAATAAGATATAAAACATTAACTTGTCCTTTTCCTTATAGATCAAGGGAAAACTGGACACCGTTGCTATAATAGTTCTAACTACTTGTACTTAGAATACTTGTCTTTCGACTATTTCACTACTATTGAGGAATATGAACATTCCTTAATCCAAATCGTTATACCTGAGATTTATCATCATCCTTCTAATTCCCTTTTGGAAAATAAGTAAAGCTCTTTTTAAACAACTAACACCAACTTTTGGCTACCAATGAACCTCTCTACTAGATTATAATATGGTACAGGGTTTCTCCACCATGTCCAATCTAAAGAATCCTTAGTTCAATCAATGATGGAGATCAATTTAAGAACATGATTCTTACTTGAGTATTATCCACCAACAAAGGTGTTAACAAATTATCATCCGTTAATTCTTTAAAATCAAACATGTACACATAGAACTTCCCCGTGGGTGGGGGGTGAGGGGTGCTAAACACATGTAACACTTAATTGAAAGGAATTACCAGTTATTTTAATATATCATGATTCAATGATTAAAAACATCAATGATGGGGCCATCCTAACTGATGCGGGAAGTTAATCACATTGCAATTTTAAAATATTGATGAGAATTGTATGTTAAAATAGTTTATTATCCCCTTAAGTTAGAACAATGCCCCGTTACATTTTGAGTCCTTGAAAATTATTCCAGTTAAAACCTTTAAGACTAATAATGAGTGAGAAAAAAATGAATTCATTTTGAAATCTTAAGATCATAAAATTGAAAAAATTAATTTCCAACTAAAGACATGAGAATTATTTTAAAGTGGCATTCCCTAACCACTAGTTTTTAAAATTAATCCATCGAACATCCTAGTTTCCTTACGAGGTGAGATCTCTCGTGCGGAGCTTAAATCACCGCACCTTAAACCAAACAAACTTTCCTATTTCATTATGCTATCTGGACAGTTCAGGACCCTTTGTCCAACATAATGAATAGAGGACGACTATTGGTCCCACTCCTAATAACCATAACTCCACGAGGGTCTAAGTGTACACCACCAGTTCACTCCTCAAAATACAACCCGCTCGTAAAGGAATTATCTGCGGGGAGGGGGTAGATTTCACTGACAATCTAATTTAGAAATTATCACTTAAGACTTTTAATGAATCCTTGAGGCCATCATTAATTCCATCTGTGATGGGGTCAGCCTAACTGACGGGATGACTAATTCCAGCTGGAATCAATAACATCCTTAATTCCTGAAAACACCGATGGAGACCATGCAGTTTATGTTGAAACCCCTCTCCCACTTAGTATTTTAAAAACTCTGAGGGTTTTGAAAAACTATTCATTCAATTATAAAATCCCTAACTAAAATTCTTGGTAATTTCCAATTTACTTAGACAAAATAAATTACCCAATCTCACTATTTTAATTTTCCCCAAAATAACACCATTTTTCAATTGAAAGGAAATTTGAAGATAAAAATTTAATTTATACCTTAAAATTAATTGCCCCAATTTAATTCAATTTAGATTAGAATAAGTAAAATGAATTATCCAAAAAAACAATGATCTAGGCCGATCTTAAAATTAAACTCATGTTGTCCATAAAACGGGTGTTCATAATTAATCTAATTAATATGCCAAATTACGCAACATAATAATAAAGAGATACACATGCAAATATAAATAAATCATTGCATATGTAAATAAAACAATAAGGACAAAATTGCCCATATCCATCATGACCTAGGCTCGTTCTCGAAGTAAAACTCTTCATGTTTGAGAAGGCTTGTTGTAGAATACTTCCTTTTGACATAGAGCCCAACTTAAAGTAGACTTCATCATAAACACAATTTCTTGGTTATCTTTACTTATGGAAAAACACATCTGCATCTTTCTAGCATGATCTAAATGAAGATCCGGAGCAAAAAGCATTAAAAAATATTAAGATCCTATAAAAATTGAATATGCCAAGACGGGTCGATCAATTATTCTCGGGATAACCTTCATTTTCCTCTCGCTTTGCTTTGCAAAAAGGACCATAACCTGGTCAAAACTTCACCAAAATCCATGAAACTTTTCCCAACACCAAAACCCATGTAAATACATATATCTAACTTAAAATGAATGTTATAACCCTCTTCCAACTCCTCCAAATACATTGATAAAGAAATAATTACAAAATCTAATTATTACAACCATATCGAATATATGAGCGAAAAATAACTACAAATAAACCACCTTACGATCGAATCACATGAAATAACCATATGTTACCATGATGGAAAGGATATAAACATAAAATTTCAGTAAAGCCATATTAGTGCGTAATCATAAGCAAAGATACACCATCCCTCAATATGAAAAGACTAGGGTTTCAAGTTGGACAACATGGACCTTTTCAATACACAATTAATCTTCACTGGGAATCTGATAGCAATTGTTGGGAAAAACAACTTAGGATTAAGATTTAAAACGTGAATTTGTTTTATCCATTTTGATTAATCGTGTATTGAAAAAAAAATAAGAACTAGGTTTAAAGATTAAACCTAAGGTTTCAAGAATTCATACTATAGCGATTTTTATTGTGATTCGTATGAGGACACTAGAACCTGATGCTCTGCTATTATCTATGATACCCCACCTATTTTAATCACGGTTGATCAATCATTTACCAAAATAAAACAAGACTCTCATATGGTTCACTCTTAGCTTCATTGTCGAAAATCACTTAATTACTAATAACCTATTAGGCCAAGTGTCAAAATTTTAAAGTTCTAACTTACATAAACAAAATTCCATTAATCAACACCAACTATGAAATTAATAAAGTCACATAATAGGCATAAATAAAATTTAATTGATAACTCTCGGTAAAATTCATATTACAATTAATCCGAACAACTGAAAGTAAAACAAAAAAAATAAAATAAATAATAAAAATTGGGCAACATTCTCGAATATAACTCTGAAATACCTCCAATCTAGATCTCAAGAATATAAGCGACTAATCAATCCCTGCAAGCATTCACATCTGTTGCAGCATCGTCTGACTAAAAGAATGATTCATCCAGGCATCCCTATGTTTGGACACCTAAAGGTTTTGAAAATATTTTGCATATGAGTCAGAGCCCAAATATTCGATACATATAAAACAAGTTTAAACTTAATTTAACATCAAACAAACCTTTATTAGGCTCCAAATACAAAATAAACATAGAATCAAAAAAAAAATGGCACAACACTTTGATGAGATGAAATGCGGTAGTTCTGTATCCACTGACGTGTGCTTATGTTGCTTGACACCAAGTGTAAATACTTAGATTTGGACCTTTGAATACTATGTATGTCGGGTATGCCATGTGGCCACCTGCAAAAAATAAAATATAATTGGATTCAGAATTGTTGTCATCAATATCTTTTAAGACAAAGGTGTAATTAAAAATAAACACGATTTCATGAACTAGCCTAGTGTCCTTAAGCAATATTCAGAACAAATAGGAGATATGTTCACGTATAAAGTATATTAAATAATAAATAACACACTTCTACATAAATTTCTAGAAACAAGACTTAATGCCTTTCTCACCTACATATTTAAGTAATCGTTCCATATTGTTCAAGAATTCAAGCTCCTCCCATAATTGTCTTCAAACAACGTAGTCAGTAAATGCATAAATGACAGTGAAGAAATTTATAATCCCCTGCATCTTACTAACAAAGGTGATATGTTGAGATGAGTTCCCGATAACTTCTGTCTTTGAATTTTATCAGAGTGAAAGACCCAAATACTAGATAACAAACTTGACATGTCATTAACGGTAATAACATTCATACCACAAGGAGAAATCATAGGAGATAATGATTTTATCATAGGAAGCTTGACATGTCATTACAATAGGAGAAGTATTGATTCATCATTCATAACTGGGACTAAATAGTATACATCATGTTATGGTATCAAATGAAGCCAATGGAGAAATCACACAAATGGGTCCAAATGGAAACAAGCATCAAGGTCTCAAAAGTGTGAGGATTGATTAGTTTGCCAATTAAGGTAATATAATTGATGTGTTTTAATATACAAAAAATAAAAACAAAATAAAAGTTAAGTTGTTTATTTCTTCTCGGGTCAGACTAAATTATATGAAGTTGTCGGTCTCATTCATGGTAAATAAAAACTATATGTCAATTTATCTTGATTCTTGTCTAGCCATTGATAAATGCCCAGAGATGTAATGTTTGCACAGTTCTCACCTATTCATGGTGTTAGAATGATTCACAGTCCTAAGATATGGACTAAAACATGCAGGTCAAAAATTAGAATGAGAACAAGTGTAATAAGGTGGTTCACAATCCTAAAACATGGAAGGGTTGTACTGGTAATGAAGAGGAGGACATGATTTTGTAGATGGTCAGTTATATCTTAAGACTGATTTGCGTAATTATATCGAGGAGGGTGAAATAAATAAGTTTGATATGGATGACATTCTTAAAGAGACATATGTCTATATGTGTGAAACTACATTTGATGCCAAATCTAATATTGTCCCTGTAGCAATCACACACACTATCAAGTTTCTTTTCGGGAGCTAATGCAAATGTTCATCGTGAGATGGTGGAGTCTAGGTTGGCTGCAAATCTGAGTATATGGCCTTACCTGAAGTCACTAAGGAACAAAATACAGTGAAGATATCTAAGCCAAACAAGCAACGGATAAACCCAAACGAAAAAGTTTACTGGTGAGAGGAACACACTAAGGACCAAGTGAAATGTTTTTTTATCATCCAAAGTGGTGAAATGTTTTGAAGACTCTCTCATGGTTCTTTAAATTATTTTCTAGATAATTTGTCATCTATTCCAAATATGTTGATAACATTTCCATACAATTCTTCCATCTAACAATAGGAGACTATGGGGAAAAAGTTGTTAGTGATAATACATTTGAGAACCTCCATAAAATCTACTTCAATCGGAATTTTATATCAGACATGAATCCAAAATGCCAAAAAATAGTTGAGAGTGAAGACAGATTAAATTCAAAGTTTATTTGTATCCAATCCATAGGAAAGACATTTTGTATGTTTGACTAGAAGGCGCTTTGAAGTTAAATCTAGCTTTTAGGAAAGCATCACACGTAGAAAATGATTGAAGCAGACACCATGCTTGATAATAATAGCTTTATTTAAAATACTGAGATTAATAAAACCAATGCCCCTATTTTCATAAGTAGCACAACTATATACAGTCACCATTCACCTAACTTTAAACACAAAAATACAAGCGTGGGACTCTGGGTAGACAACTCACCATTCACCATTCACCTGACTTTAAACTTATTTTATATTCATGTCTTGTTTAACTTATTTTATATTCATGTCTTGGTGATGGTACCAGCAATTTGATTTGAGCAGCACTAGAGACTGCCGTGGTAATCTAAGAAGGCGATGCTTGAGCACAACTCTTTTATTTATTAGCTAATGCTATAATTTCATATGTACGTCAATAAAAATGCCCCTAAATTTAAACACAAAAATACAGGCATAGGACTCTAGGTAGAAAACTCACCAGCTTAAGCATTATCCAAGTTGCCATATTTAAAAGCCAACCAGGATTAGGATCTATATTGTGTAATACCCCGTACTTTTGGCTATATTTATTTTTGGGATTAATTAATTAAATGCGTATTAATTGGAAATTAATCCGGGTTATAAATACTAATGAGATGCGTATTGGTATTTGATTATGTGCATATATGATTATATATGAACTTGGTATTATAAAATTTGTCGTGAGATTTATATACGGCAATTTGGAAATTTTATTGAGACGCGTGGGACCGCCGCGTCACGGTATAATATTTTATTAATAAAAAGTGAATTTAAAATCTATAATCCGTATGGTCGTTTTGAGTGCGCCAACGCGTCCGGGAGGGTCGAGATAGTCAGAAAACACTAGCCGGGGGTATAGTTTGGGTCCCGGGGTAATTTTAGACCATACCGGTAACTTAAAGGGTATTTTAGTAATTTGGTATTTTTGGGTAATTAAAAGTGACGAAAATTGAGAGTTGTAATCTGATAAGGATTGACCCCAACCAACCCTTATTAACCCAACAAGCTACGGAGGTTTATTGAAATTAGGTTTCATAAGTTTCCCCAAAGCAAACCCTAGCCACCATAGCCTTTTGGAGAAGAAAGCTTGGAGAAGGAGAGAGAGAGAGGAATTCTGCAGAAATTCTACACCGAATCCACACCAAATTCAGAAATCAAACCAAGGCAAGTGACTTTATTTCCATTTAATTACTGAGAATGTCTTTTCCATGTTAGAAATTGAAGAATCTTAATTGTTCTTGAAAGATTAAAAGAAAACCCATGAAATTTGAAGTTATTATTGAATATTGGGATAGGTTTGCATGTAGAAATATTGTTGGGAGATTTAATTTCGGATATTTCATATCTAGGTGATGTATAAACGAATTAAAATCTGGGAATTTATGATGAGAAGAAGTTAGGGTTTATGTTCTTGAAGAAAATTGGGAATTAATGTAGAAATTGTGATTTAATGATGTTTAGATGATATCAAACCCTTTAATGATGTTAGTATAGCCCCTTAACATGTTTGAGGATGATTAGAGAACTCAATATATTGTGGGAACGAATTTTAGAAGAGGTTTGAGGAGTAAAAATGGTGAAAAACGATTTTTGGGAAATTCTGGGCCGAAACTGGCATCTCGTTAGAAGCAGCCCCCAGGTCGTTCGAACGAGCTCGTTCGAACGAGCTTCTAACGAGTTGACCAGTCGTTATTAACGAGTAGGATTTTCGTTCGATATCTCGTTCGAACGAGATATCGTTAGAAGGGTCAGTTCGTTCGAACGAACTGGGATCTCGTTCGAACAGCCTCGTTCGAACGAGACTTCTAACGACCTGACAGTCCAAACTCGTTCGAAGCCTCGTTCGAACGAGACTTCTAACGAGTTGACAGTTTGACCCTTTTTGGACTGTTTTGACTTTTGGAGTTCCGGGAGATGGTTCAAGGGTAGAGTTAGCATCCCTTTGATGATATAGTAACTTAGTTGGGACTTTTGGGTTGTTGGGATTAGCAAATCATATACGAGAGTTATATTCAATGAATCATTTGGGTTGAGACGTGAGTGACTACTACGATGTGAGGACGAATTATAGCGCGTATAATTATGAACCGGAATAAAATAAGTTGTGATAACTAGTTAGTACGAGAATGCGATATGTACTACGATTAAAATACGGTATTACTAAGATGTGTGTTTACTTAGTATTAGTATATGGATTGTTTGTATGACATACCTACCATACTTGCTATCACGGGAGGTTTCGTTCGCTTAGGACCCTCTAATCCTTGTGTGCCTACGGGGGGGATATAGACTGGTACCTTGATGAACATAGGTCATAGAAGGACTTATTGTGATATTAATAAGTCTGCATGATCATGGGAGCGTAGGTATGTGCGTGACCCATGTGATGGTGACTGTGTTCGCCTCCACTATTTGTGATTTGTGTTATCTGAACTATTCCTGAGAGATTCAGAATATGTGATCCTTATGTACGTGATGTACCGGGATGGATAGCAGAGTATGTGTGCACCATAGCTTAGATTGCGGGGTGCTTGTATCGTATATTTATGATGTGAATAATATACATTTAATTAATGGGAATTCTCATGTTAATGTTGTAAATGTATTACGGTATTGTTTCGAGATATATAAGGAGTTAACTGATACTTATATATATATGGCATATATAGTAACTGAGTTTACGTTAAATCCCTAATTAATTACGAGCGTTATTATGTTATGGAACCGAGTAATATGGGTAGAACCTTTGGCAGTCTAGCTAGTTATGTTGTCAGTTAGCTAGTAATATGGGTCGATATAGATGGGTACTTACGTTAGGAGTGCACAGTTAGACGAGAGGTGAGAATATCATGCGAGTGTACGTCCTAACATGTACTTTGCATTTAATGTTGTAAATGTTTTTAAAGCACTTGCAGGTTTTTAAAATGATTTCCACTTTCGGGCTCTGACCCATTTGCTTTCAAATATATTTTCTTGTAAAACCCTTTTTAGGTGCCCAGCCACAAGGACACCAAGCATAGGTACTCATTCAGGTGACGAGCTGTAGCTGTTTGTGGAAGCTACAGGGATTTGCTCATAGACGCTTCTATCTTTTGGATTCCAGAGTCACGATTTATCTATCAGTTGCAGGGCATGTTGCCCATTTCTATTTAGAAACATCATTTTTTACATTTCAGTTTTCAGACTCTAGCATGTATTGCTCAGTATTCAGTTTTAGTTATTTATTTCAGTTTACATATCAGTTGTGGGTTTTGTATTGAGGAGTTTTTCCTCCAGGTTTTATTTATGTATGGTGATGGTTATTCTTTTTACTTCAGTATGGTGAATGGTGTTATTTAGTTATTCATTACTCTTGTTGCATGTTAATCAGATTTAATAAAATTTGGCACTTACTTTTTAAATACTAGGTGGTTAGTAATAATAAAACGTTTTCGACAGTGATGCTATTAACTGAGCCAACTTGGCATTTTGAATTAATTTTATAAAGGAGTAGCTACCCGGTGTTTAATTAGTCGGGGTGTCACAGGTGGTATCAGAGCATCAGGTTCTAGTGTCCTTTAGGATCTGTACGGCTATTATGTTTCCGCTACGTTTTCTTTGATATAGAGCCCTATATTTTAGGACTGTTGTACTCTTATTGTGTACGTTTCGTTCTTCAGCTATATTAAGTTTATAAACCGTGAACTTATAAACTTTGTTCTTGTTTCAGATGCCTCCACGACGTGCACGACGAGTTCCCAGGAATGCTACGCCCGAACCCCAGCCCGCTCTAGTTCAGGGCAAGTTGAACGCCGCTGAGGTTGCTGCTATAGTAGCCCAAGCGGTAAATGCTGCGATTACCGTGATTCAGCAGGCACCACCGCAGGCGCCGGTTGCCGCGCCAGTCCAGGTTAATGCATTCCCGTCTGCTTGGGAACGTGTACGTGACGCTTTTCAGAAAGCGCATCCACCAGAGTTTGCAGGAAGCTCAGATGTGGTAGTCTCGAGCCAATGGAGGAAGGACATGCAGAGGCATTTGAGGATGCATGAGTGCACTGATGTTCAGAAACAGGTGCTAGCTACTTTAAAGCTAGTTGGATCTGCGTTACAGTGGTGGGAGTCTATTACCACCGCGGAGGAGAGGAATACCCTCACGATTCAGGAGTTCTGGGTGCGGTTCGACCGCAAGTACTTTCCGTCCGCAGTTCATACAGAGATGAGGAGGAAGCTGATGAGTTTGAAGCAAGAGGGCAAGACAGTGGCCGAGTATGAGGCCGAGTTCACTAACCTGTTGAATATCGTTCCAGACGAGATTCCAACAGAGAAGAAGAAGATAGAGAAGTTCACTGATGGGTTGAATTGGAGGATCCGTCAGCATCTGCTAGGGAACCTATCGTTGGCCACGTATTCTGATGTGGTTAACGCTGCATTACTACACTGCCAGGACCACCGTTTTCATATGGCCGAGGGCAAGCGGTCAGGGGAGTCTAGCCATCAGGGCAGGACTGGAGGGCATGGTGCCAGCGGGGCACAGACCGGTCAGGGGCAGAGACAGACTGAGCAGGGTACCCAGCAGGGGGACAATAAGAGGTTCCGGTCAGGGAACTACAGGCAGGGACAGGGAGGTTTCCGCCAGGGCCATCAGGGCCCAAACGGCCATCAGGGCCAGCAGGGCCAAGGGAGGAATGGTAACGGCCACCAGGGCCGGGGACAGCAGGGGCAGAGGGGAGGGAACTTCCCGGGGAAGTGCTTTACTTGTGGCAAGACTGGCCATAAGAAGCAGGATTGTCCTGATAGGGGCAGGGCCCCACAGCAGCAGCAGCAGGGTGCTCGCCAGGAGCCACAGAGACCTATGTTTCCCGCCGCTCTTCCTGCACCGCCACAGATGGCAGCTTTGCCACCCATTCCAGCAGTCCCAGCTCAGCAGGGGCAGCTACAGTATGGACGTGTCTACAACGTCCACCAGGCTGCAGTTCCACAGGCACCGCCCGCGATCGAGGGTACGTTTCCTATCCATGGCACTATGGGTCGGGTGTTATTTGATACGGGTGCTACACATTGTTTTATTGCTACACACTTCGCGAAAGCTTTAGGATTGTTAGCTACGGCAGAGAGCACAGTGACGTGTGTCGACTCACCATTGGGGAGTGGGTCACTTATTTTCTTTATATGCCGGGGAGTCGGGGTAGAGGTTGGTGGTTTGGTATTGCCTGCGGACATGTTAGTGTTAGACATGCATGTTCACGATGTGATCATCGGTATGGACTGGCTCGTATCATATAGGGCCATGATTGATTGCTTCAGCGGGAGCATTGTTTTTGCCATTCCGGGGCAGGAGATGTTTATAGTGGCGATGCCTCGCCCAGAGGGAGGATCGACCGCTCATCTGTATTACATAGAGGAGGATGCCTCTAAGGAGGTTGTGATTCCTTTGGATTCGATCCCGGTTGTCAGGGAGTATTCGGATGTGTTTCAGGAGATACCAGGCTTACCACCCAGTCGAGAGATAGACTTCGTTATTGATTTGCTACCGGGTACGAGACCTATAGCACGTGCACCGTACCGTATGGCTCCAGCTGAGATGCGAGAGCTACGGGATCAGATAGAATAGCTGTTAGGGCAGGGCTTTATTCGCAGGAGTACCTCACCTTGGGGCGCTCCAGTTTTGTTTGTGAAGAAGAGGGATGGTTCACTGAGATTGTGCGTGGACTACCGAGAGTTGAATAAGGTCACGATACGGAATAAGTATCCGTTGCCTCGAATCGATGACTTATTCGACAAGTTGAGAGGAGCTTCTTTCTTCTCGAAGATTGACTTGAGGTCGGGATACCATCAGTTGCGTATCAGGGAGGAGGATGTCTCGAAGACTGCGTTCTTGTCAAGATATGGTTCTTACGAGTTTCGGGTTATGCCTTTCGGCTTGACCAACGCTCCAGCAGTGTTTATGGACTTGATGAACAGAGTTTTCAGAGACATCTTAGATCAGTTTGTCATTGTCTTCATTGATGATATTCTGGTTTACTCTCAGACAGAGGAGGAGCACGCCGAGCATTTGAGGCAAGTTTTACAGACACTTCGTCAGAACGAGCTGTATGCAAAATATGAGAAGTGCGGGTTTTGGTTGAAGGAAGTCCAGTTCTTGGGTCATATTATTTCCGATCAGGGAATATCTGTTGATCCGGGGAAGGTGTCAGCGGTAAGGGAGTGGGGACAGCCCACGACACCAACGGAGATTCGTAGTTTCTTGGGTTTAGCAGGATACTACAGGAGGTTTATTCGGGGTTTCTCAGAGATAGCAGGTCCTTTGACACATCTTACTCGTAAGGGTGTGCCATATATCTGGAGTGATGCCTGTCAGTTGGCATTCGATGAGTTGAAGGACAAATTGACCTCAGCACCTGTGTTAGCATTGCCGAGACCGGGAGTTGAGTATTTGGTTTACACCGATGCGTCTTTGCAAGGGCTTGGAGGTGTGTTGCAGCAGGAGAGACAGGCCATAGCTTATGCTTCCCGTAAGCTTAAGCCTCATGAGAAGAATTACCCCACACATGATTTGGAGTTGGCGGCAGTGGTATTTGCCTTACGGATTTGGAGGCACTATCTTTTGGGGGAGAAGTTTCAGCTGTTCACGGACCACAAGTCACTACAGTATCTGTTCACGCAGAAGGAATTAAATATGCGGCAGCGTAGGTGGCTTGAATTTGTGAAAGACTACCAGTTCGACATACAGTACCACCCGGGTAAGGCTAACGTGGTAGCAGACGCGTTAAGCCGTAGGCCAGCAGACAAGGTGGCAGAGGTGTGGAAAGCGAAGTGGAAGGAATTGGGACACCAGGATGCAGTGGCCCGATCTTTCATGTCTGTGATGACCGTTACACCGCAGATTGTCACGAAGGTTGTACGGGCACAGGCAAATGATTCGTTCTGTCAGGAGCAGATAGTTCGATTACTCGCTGAGGGAGCTGAATCCTATACCGTTAGCTCAGACGGGGGATTACGCTTCAAGGGGAAATTGGTAGTTCCGGAAGGAGAGGAATTGCGACACGATGTTATGGCAGAGTCGCACGGTTCACGGTTCGTGGTACATCCCGGAGGGGACAAAATGTACCAAGACATGAGACGGCAGTATTGGTGGAGCGGTATGAAGAAAGATATCGCTGAGTTTGTCTCGAAATGCGCCACTTGTCAACTTGTAAAAGTGGATCATCAGAGACCAGCAGGATTGCTACAACCGTTGGAGGTTCCGGTGTGGATGTGGGAGAGCATATCCATGGATTTTGTCACGGGGTTGCCTACGTCGCAGAGGGGTCACGACTCCGTTTGGGTAATTGTGGACAGGTTGTCCAAGGTCGCTCACTTTTTACCCGTTAGGACTGATTACACTGCGGGACAGTATGCCCAGCTCTTCATTTCAGAGATTGTGAGACTTCACGGTGTGCCCCTGAATATCGTGTCTGACAGAGACAAGATATTTGTTTCGCGGTTTTGGGAAAGTTTCCAGGAGGCCATGGGCACAGAATTGCGGTTGAGTACGGCTTATCATCCGCAGACCGATGGGCAGACAGAACGCACCAATCAGATGTTGGAGGACATGCTACGCATGTGCATTATTGACTTCGGGGGTGGATGGGAGCAGTACCTTCCACTGGTGGAGTTTGCTTACAACAACTCCTATCAGTTCACGATTGGCATGGCTCCGTTTGAGGCATTGTACGGTAGGCCTTGTCGTTCCCCAGCATGTTGGTTGGAAGTGGGGGACAACAAACTACTTGGGCCAGAAGTGATCCAGGATACTTCGGCAAGGATTGAGTTGATTCGAAGTCGCATTCGGGTAGCTCAAGACAGGCAGAAGAGTTATGCTGATGCAAAGAGGTTTTTCAGGGAGTTCCAAGTGGGGGACCAGGTTTTGCTCAGGGTTTCTCCGATGAAGGGGATTATGCGTTTCGGGAAGAAGGGGAAGTTGGCACCGAGGTATGTGGGGCCGTTTCCTATTATTGAGCGGATAGGACCGGTTGCGTATAGACTCGGGTTACCGGAGCATTTGCATCGGATTCACGACGTGTTCCATATTTCCTCGCTGAGGAAATACCTTAGGGATGATTTGGCTCATTCTCACATTTCTGTGGAGGACATCGATCTCCAGCCGGATAGCTCTTATGAGGAAGGGCCGATTGCTATTTTGGACCGAAGCGAGAGGAAACTACGGTCAAAGATAGTCTCGTTAGTACGTGTTCAGTGGCGACATCACAATGTCGAGGAGTCCACATGGGAGCACGAGGATGAGATGCGCGAGCGTTATCCAGAGTTGTTTTTAGCAGGTACTTTCTAGTTTCGAATTTCGGGACGAAATTCAGTTATTAGGGGGGAAGTATGTAATACCCCGTACTTTTGGCTATATTTATTTTTGGGATTAATTAATTAAATGCGTATTAATTGGAAATTAATCCGGGTTATAAATACTAATGAGATGCGTATTGGTATTTGATTATGTGCATATATGATTATATATGAACTTGGTATTATAAAATTTGTCGTGAGATTTATATACGGCAATTTGGAAATTTTATTGAGACGCGTGGGACCGCCGCGTCACGGTATAATATTTTATTAATAAAAAGTGAATTTAAAATCTATAATCCGTATGGTCGTTTTGAGTGCGCCAACGCGTCCGGGAGGGTCGAGATAGTCAGAAAACACTAGCCGTGGGTATAGTTTGGGTCCCGGGGTAATTTTAGACCATACCGGTAACTTAAAGGGTATTTTAGTAATTTGGTATTTTTGGGTAATTAAAAGTGACGAAAATTGAGAGTTGTAATCTGATAAGGATTGACCCCAACCAACCCTTATTAACCCAACAAGCTACGGAGGTTTATTGAAATTAGGTTTCATAAGTTTCCCCAAAGCAAACCCTAGCCACCATAGCCTTTTGGAGAAGAAAGCTTGGAGAAGGAGAGAGAGAGAGGAATTCTGCAGAAATTCTACACCGAATCCACACCAAATTCAGAAATCAAACCAAGGCAAGTGACTTTATTTCCATTTAATTACTGAGAATGTCTTTTCCATGTTAGAAATTGAAGAATCTTAATTGTTCTTGAAAGATTAAAAGAAAACCCATGAAATTTGAAGTTATTATTGAATATTGGGATAGGTTTGCATGTAGAAATATTGTTGGGAGATTTAATTTCGGATATTTCATATCTAGGTGATGTATAAACGAATTAAAATCTGGGAATTTATGATGAGAAGAAGTTAGGGTTTATGTTCTTGAAGAAAATTGGGAATTAATGTAGAAATTGTGATTTAATGATGTTTAGATGATATCAAACCCTTTAATGATGTTAGTATAGCCCCTTAACATGTTTGAGGATGATTAGAGAACTCAATATATTGTGGGAACGAATTTTAGAAGAGGTTTGAGGAGTAAAAATGGTGAAAAACGATTTTTGGGAAATTCTGGGCCGAAACTGGCATCTCGTTAGAAGCAGCCCCCAGGTCGTTCGAACGAGCTCGTTCGAACGAGCTTCTAACGAGTTGACCAGTCGTTATTAACGAGTAGGATTTTCGTTCGATATCTCGTTCGAACGAGATATCGTTAGAAGGGTCAGTTCGTTCGAACGAACTGGGATCTCGTTCGAACAGCCTCGTTCGAACGAGACTTCTAACGACCTGACAGTCCAAACTCGTTCGAAGCCTCGTTCGAACGAGACTTCTAACGAGTTGACAGTTTGACCCTTTTTGGACTGTTTTGACTTTTGGAGTTCCGGGAGATGGTTCAAGGGTAGAGTTAGCATCCCTTTGATGATATAGTAACTTAGTTGGGACTTTTGGGTTGTTGGGATTAGCAAATCATATACGAGAGTTATATTCAATGAATCATTTGGGTTGAGACGTGAGTGACTACTACGATGTGAGGACGAATTATAGCGCGTATAATTATGAACCGGAATAAAATAAGTTGTGATAACTAGTTAGTACGAGAATGCGATATGTACTACGATTAAAATACGGTATTACTAAGATGTGTGTTTACTTAGTATTAGTATATGGATTGTTTGTATGACATACCTACCATACTTGCTATCACGGGAGGTTTCGTTCGCTTAGGACCCTCTAATCCTTGTGTGCCTACGGGGGGGATATAGACTGGTACCTTGATGAACATAGGTCATAGAAGGACTTATTGTGATATTAATAAGTCTGCATGATCATGGGAGCGTAGGTATGTGCGTGACCCATGTGATGGTGACTGTGTTCGCCTCCACTATTTGTGATTTGTGTTATCTGAACTATTCCTGAGAGATTCGGAATATGTGATCCTTATGTACGTGATGTACCGGGATGGATAGCAGAGTATGTGTGCACCATAGCTTAGATTGCGGGGTGCTTGTATCGTATATTTATGATGTGAATAATATACATTTAATTAATGGGAATTCTCATGTTAATGTTGTAAATGTATTACGGTATTGTTTCGAGATATATAAGGAGTTAACTGATACTTATATATATATGGCATATATAGTAACTGAGTTTACGTTAAATCCCTAATTAATTACGAGCGTTATTATGTTATGGAACCGAGTAATATGGGTAGAACCTTTGGCAGTCTAGCTAGTTATGTTGTCAGTTAGCTAGTAATATGGGTCGATATAGATGGGTACTTACGTTAGGAGTGCACAGTTAGACGAGAGGTGAGAATATCATGCGAGTGTACGTCCTAACATGTACTTTGCATTTAATGTTGTAAATGTTTTTAAAGCACTTGCAGGTTTTTAAAATGATTTCCACTTTCGGGCTCTGACCCATTTGCTTTCAAATATATTTTCTTGTAAAACCCTTTTTAGGTGCCCAGCCACAAGGACACCAAGCATAGGTACTCATTCAGGTGACGAGCTGTAGCTGTTTGTGGAAGCTACAGGGATTTGCTCATAGACGCTTCTATCTTTTGGATTCCAGAGTCACGATTTATCTATCAGTTGCAGGGCATGTTGCCCATTTCTATTTAGAAACATCATTTTTTACATTTCAGTTTTCAGACTCTAGCATGTATTGCTCAGTATTCAGTTTTAGTTATTTATTTCAGTTTACATATCAGTTGTGGGTTTTGTATTGAGGAGTTTTTCCTCCAGGTTTTATTTATGTATGGTGATGGTTATTCTTTTTACTTCAGTATGGTGAATGGTGTTATTTAGTTATTCATTACTCTTGTTGCATGTTAATCAGATTTAATAAAATTTGGCACTTACTTTTTAAATACTAGGTGGTTAGTAATAATAAAACGTTTTCGACAGTGATGCTATTAACTGAGCCAACTTGGCATTTTGAATTAATTTTATAAAGGAGTAGCTACCCGGTGTTTAATTAGTCGGGGTGTCACATATTGGATGCCATATAAAGATATGACACATTTTTCACTGACTTTCTGTTTGGTACAGAAAAAAAGAAGGTTTAATATACTACAAAGGTCTTAAGTGGTAAGCAACTGAATTTGAGATTAAAAGCAGATACGAAGGAAAACGTGTTATGGTTTAATTTTCAATTTGCACCAGTCTTGATGTATTTCCTTTTAGTGTTTTATCTTGGTCTTTCATTGATGTTAATTTACCATTTAATGTGTTTTTTGTAAATTTAAAATTTATAAAATTTCTCCTTATGTTATTTTATGGTTTTTCTAAATTTTCCAACCATCGAGGATATCATTGTGTGGGGCTTTAGTACCTACAAATTTAACCCACTTTTTTTGGGTTATGCACTTTTGGGACTATTTGTTATGATGAATATTGAGATTGAGATTTGAAGCTACAATCTAAAAAGTGATTCAAAATACCAATGATTTGTGTTATTTATATTTAGCAAATAACATCATCATCATTACTAAAGCATATGTTAACTTTAAACTATCCGAAAACCAAATTTCAGTGTGTATAATGGATTAAAAAGCTTTTCAATCCCAGACGGCAACATGTTACCTGTCAGGACCCAAACTATATATATATATATATATATATATATATATATATATATATATATATATATATATATATATATATATACCTATTTCAATTTATCCTTATATGTTAACGTAAACATCAAACAATTATCCATCCTGGGATGAAAACCTAGCATACGTCTGGTAAAATGGGACGTAAGCAAAGTTTTAATACCAATATGCATCAGATTAGTACCTGTAAAACTGACTGTTAAGTAGGATCCTCTATATTAAGCATACCATCGGATGAAGTAGCAATAATGTCTGGACACACCTTTGCAAATGTGGCTAAAAGGTGCTCTCGTGCCATTTGTTTTAGTGGGGAAACATATAAATGCATTCTTTCAAACCGTGACTTCTCATTATTACCTCTGTGATAGTAAAATATGAAATGGAGATTAAAAAAAGGCAATATACCCAAGTTATGACATCTTCATTCAACTATATAGTAATAATCCTTTAATTTTGAAGACTACAATGTGACTTATTGAATAGAAAAAAGGTTGCTTTCAGTTTGCAAATGCTGAGAATTGCTATGTCGGGTATGGTCATTGTAATCATTAAAGGCTTCCACAAAACTATTATAAGCTAGAAGTGGTGCCTTGGATGAAAAATCATTATAAAAAAATACAAATTCAGACATGGATCATCACTTTAGAAGATTGAAAATGATGACTTCTGAAATAACTGGAACATTTTAAAATATTCCCAAAGAGGAAATCAGCTAGCTGTATTATTTTCTCTGATTCGTCAATAAGTGATAAAAGAAATCGTAGGAAAAGTACTCCTCTCCACTTCATGTATTCCCTCTGAACACAACTAATAAGTCAAAATGGGTTTTATTTCCTTATAACTGATCTTCCTAATTGTAAATTAGTTATATGCATAACAACTATAGGCATTTATTAATTGCAAGTCTATGAGTGCTAAAATTGTTTGATAAGAATATAACAATGAAAAAGATTATTGATAAGTGGAAAAAAGGCATATTAGTACAAATTATAGAAATAAAGGACACCTATTCAGATTTAAAAAATGCACGCCTATGTTGTCATGACCTTTTCTCAAGCATCCTCCCACATGCTGGACTTGGAACCATCCGCAAACTTGGCCTTATCCAAATTGTTTATTGTACAAGTATGCCTTATTTGTGGAACCTAACCCACTAAAAAAAGTATCACACAGTTACCAGGGACAAAACATTGGGGTGACATTCATTAAATATCATACTTGTCAAGGAAATATGCATCTTGTCTATCACACATACTTACAACTAATAGGTAATAAAATAGTGGGATCTTAATTTGTCTTCATTTCTTTTGGTCCTTGAACACATATATCATTAACAGATTTAAAAAAATGTTATGAACTAAAATTGTTTATTTTCCATTCAAGTTATATAGCAGGGGAGGTGGTGTACCTAATAATTGTTTAAACAAAGTACTTACTTGGAACTTCCAGATAATGGTCCAGGTTCGTTCGTTACTTAAGTGCACCCGTTATGGAGATAATCCAGGGCCTGCGCCACATCGAAAATTATCATGTGCGTTATTTCCCAACTCAAAATTACTGAACTTGGAGAGTTTTCATTTTCTTTGCAAAATATGATCTTATCTAGGCTCCCATTTGGCATAAACTCATATACCACAAGGAGCTCGCTCCTCTAGTAGCACCAATCCCACCAATTTTACAAGGATTTTATGACGGAGGTTACCGATTGTTGTGATTTCAACTATAAACTCTTTCTTTCCTTGGGTAGAATCTTTCGAGAACCTTTTCACCGCCACCGCCGTATTGCTTAACACACCCTTATAGACTACTCAACACCCTCCTTTCCCAAGCACGTGTTTGGGGTCGAAATTCGTAGTTTCGTGTTTAAGTTCCTTAAAGCCGAATTTCTTGGGAGCATTCGCTGAATTTTGAATATGTCGCTCCACGTTCGAATCCTCCTCTACCATTTTTTTGTTTTTGCATTTCCTATACATGTAGAAAAATATTCCAATTAGTAAAACAAATAGAATTGCTGAAATCAGGATCCAAAACCATAAGAAATGATGTTCATCACCATGTATGTCCGTACTAATAAAATCCCATGATTTTTTTTAATTGAGTTGGGTATGTTGACTTGTTGAACCTAAAAATACCACAAAAACATCTTCCGGTAGATGGTCAGAGAGATCAAGAGGCCTAATAAGTATAGGATTACTCACGTTTTCTCCTGTTGTGTTGTTGCCCATGAGTACATAAACAACCAAGGTTTTCAATCCTCCATCATATTGAACTCCCACCATAACATCACTAGTGTTTGAAATATTTACACCATAGACATTTAGCGACACTTGTTCAATGGAGTAAATGTTGTTTATATTGACATCGACATGGTTATCGTCTATGTCTTCTGAGTAGCTCTTTCTTGTGCCAAACTCAATCGCGACTATGTTATTTTTTGAGGAACCGTTTGTGCTCGCATTTATAATAACGAGCCATTGGCCGTAGCAATTATCTAGGATATAGCTATAACCTCTTTCTTTAGTCAATATGAACGGTAGTCCTTCTCCCCATGGATTAGTTAGAGGGGTGATATTGAGGACAAATGTAGAGTTAAAGGAAGAAGTTTTTTTTTCTCTCTCCATAGCTTGAATTTGTTTTTATGCCAAATCTTGTCAGACGCGTTTGTTAAAGAAGCTCTGTTAAGGTCGGGCATCACTTGAATGGCGTTGCAAGAGATATTTGACTCCTTGGTGTGAATGAAATATTGTTCGTGCTCCACTGTGAATCTCGGATAACTGAAATTCAAGCATTCAACTTGAGTAGCCATGAGAAGAAGATGAACAAGTTGAGAAAAGCACAAAAATTTGTTAAGACTGTTCATAATTGACTAATGCATCAAGTGGAATTATCAATTGAACACCAAGTGTCTTCTAAGTTGCTTGTAAAATGAAGGACACACATATATGAGAAATAAGGAAGAATTTACCTGAACAAATCCTATAACAAAGACAGGAAGTCTAGCATGATTAGGTAGACTAACAAAGGAATCAGTAATGGGTGTTAGAAAGGAAAGGCATAATAATAAGAGCAAATATAACTTTTTTCATCAGCTTTTGCTATATGATATAGCTTGAGAAAAATATTAATGTAAATGTTGCATCAGTAATATTTAGATCTATAAAGATTATTCATTTTCCTAAACACTAGAAAATTATTTGAAATATTAAAAGAGGAGGAGAATACATACTCCTTAAAACCGAAAAGAATAGAGGTTAATACAAATAGACGCATGTGACTTCAACGGTTCAATATAAAATTAGATAAGTTACATGTGAAGTCATATTATTTAAAGCTCCCATGTTTATATAGTTAAATTAGATTAGATTAGATAAAAAGGGAAAACATAATAGTTACATTCAATATAAGAGGTAGAAGGAACATGTGAATCCATTTGAGGCTTAAAAGCAAGACTCATCTGAGTTGACGACATATACATTAGTTGGTGATATTGACTAGGATTCAACATCTGAATTATCTTCCAACTCGTTAAGAGACATGAGAAGCCTCAATAGAAATGATTTGATTGATCGAAGCCTGAGAAGATTGGACAATCTGGTTAAAACAAGAATTATTTTGTTTAGGATTATAATTAGGTGTATATCCATAAAATTTATAACATTATCAACTCTATAACCAATATAACCACAATGATTATAAGTAGGTATCTCTTTCTTTGGAGACATGTTTCCTAATTGATTAGAATGTGATCTATGTGAGGACATAATTTTATATATGTCCGGGTAGAATCTAGGAATTTTTTTTCCTTAGATCACAGTTTGTATGTCTGATACCGCTACATTCGTCACGTCATCATAATCAACCTCGAAGGCCTTTATCTGAATCCCTACATCCATCATCTTCACACGTGCATCATGCGACGTGCAGCTCAATCGTTTCCCACTACTCCACGACACATTATCGGTAAAATGATTTATTGGAGTTATTTATATTTGCATAAATATTTGGGAATTTTTAAAGTCTAAATTATTTTTTAACAATTACAGAAATTTTTCTATGTAGAAACGGACCTTTTTGGAAGGCGTGCTCGGTCAAACGAGATCACATGTCGTTCGAGGGACATAAGCATGTTGCGCGAACTCGTTCGAACGACACGTGTCCTCGTTTGAGTGACATCCTATATCGTTCGAACGACGCCGCTGACCTCGATTTGAGTATCATTTTATGGCACTTTCTACTCGATTGATTTAAAGAATTTTTCAACTCTCTTTCTGTAGCAACCAGCCTAGAAACGGCTCTCTTTTTAGACTTCATCATTTTAAGGCTTTAAGCCTTCTTTAAATAAAAATGCATTCCCAGTTATACCGAGCATATTTCATAAACCTTCATGTGAATTATTCTTACTCAATTTGGAGCATTTTGTGGAGAAGCCAGTCCCTTCTTAATTGCTGCCCATCTAGAATTCTTGCGGGAGATTCCAACTGATGACATCGGAACTGACACCTGTGGGTATTTCGTATGTCGCACTTATTTTCATTATAATCCGTGCAACCATTTTTACAAATTATAGTGAAAATAATATAGTTTTGCCTTGCGGGGATTCTGTGACAACCCGCTATCCAAAATAAAGGGTGGCCAGCCCGATACCCCGATGAAATAGGAATCATGGATAGATATCATTCTCATCATCACAGGAACATACAGAGTATCAGGAATAACCACACAATATTCCAGAAAACGGGTTATCAAAAATTTTAGTTCGTAATTTAAAGAAAACACTTTCAACAACCCATAATAGAAGAAGAGGGTGGAAACTCCCACAAACATATATATGTAATCCAATAGATAAGAAAGGACCGAATAAAGCATCGCTCGATACAATCCATACAATATACAATAATTTTCATGTGTTGCATAATACATCATTTATACATTTACAACCATTTGGGCCACACGCCCGAATAAAGACTGATCTTAGCTAGAAAACAATAATAGAGGCGTCTACACAAAATATCCCGTGATACCCGCAAAATGTCACGGCTCCTCAAAAGACACAGAGAAAAGAAAGTCATTATGGGCGACCTTGCGGTGGAACACCAGAACGAATATAGAAGATACATACACAACAAGAAAATGAAGAACCGGTCAGAGGCCGATTTTATATGATCACTAGATAAATGACAGGTATGGCAATAATGTACAGGTAAACATGGATGATACGGATGATATTCTAACATGGTAACATCATATAAAGAACTAAGGCAGTTAAATGATTATTAAAATGAAATCCAATTATACAAAGAAATAAAAGTACTTATAAGCCTTTTTCATCTTTCATCATTTTCATTTCCATTTTCTTTTCATTCCTTATCAGGAATGCAATTATTACCATGTGCTCTTTATGGCACTTATCTCAATAGTATGCTCTTTGTGGTATATACTTTGCTCTTTATGGCATTAATGTTCCATCGAGTCCATCGATAATAGAATAATTATACATATGTATATAACGATTCTAAGACCGCCCGTCTGGGTTTCCCCACTGTGCGCGCCACTAAATAACCATCATGTTCCAGGGCCTAACATAAGACAACCTGGGATCCTATCGCAAACGTCGGGAAGCAGCCATATGCCTACGGGGTAGTCAAGACCACACCCAGAATATCCTACCCATCGCAGAAAAACATAAAACAAGGGCTCATATGGCCTAGGACTATATCCGCCGTGCATTCATTAGCCAGTGGGCTTCACCTCACGCACGGACTTCCCTTAAGATGGTATTTAGAGAGGTGTGTAACATCCATTTTATTAATTTCCATTTCATGATTCAGTAAATTGTGTTTTACTTTATCCATTTTACATTTTATCAAATGCATTATGGTGTACTTCACATCATCACTATGACCTCGAAGAATATTTAAACTCCCAAGTTATCTTTCCCAAATGTCCTTGCTTGGACTTTATAATACCCCATCAAATGAGATTTAGTTCGCATTTACCCCTAAAGTCTCCAAATTCGACCTTAAGATTTCCTAGACTCTTATAGAACTACCTGACAGAAGAAATGCCTAAACATTACTTTAAATTCTCCCCCCCCCCCCTCTTGACAGGAAACCTAGATGAACCCCTTCGAGTCTAGGGAGTCGACCGAACTCAACTAATACTCTAAGACCCTATTATTTTACTTCATTTAAGAAGGTCCCTATGTTCCTATGAAAAGAAGAAGTTAAAGACTGAAAATAAAATGTTTGGGAAGAAAACAGGGGATCGGTCGACCGGTCCTAAGACCGCGGTCGACCGCGTCTCAAGATTTGGACTAAGAAGAAAAGCAGAAAGTTCATTTCGGCAGGACCGGTAGACCGGTCAGGGGACCACGGTCGACCGCGCCATAATTTTAGGCCTTTGAAAGAAAGGCAGTGAACCATCTCCCGTAGACCCGGTCGACTGGTCTGCGAACCGCGGTCGACCGGTCTGAGCAGACCTAGACCACGAATTCCAATTTTTCAAGCAATCCCAAAGCCAACTCATTTATTCTCACCAACACAACATAAATGCTATTACCCCTACCATCAACATCAACAATCATTCAACTATCCTTTAATGATTCAAAACCAACCAACATCCAAACCCTAAACTAGTAAACCATAAACAAATACATCATTCTCACACAAATCATTTATCTTAAACCATAAATAGAAAGTAGTAAACTTGCCTCAATGAAGAAAATGCAGATTTTCTTGGTGTGGGAGCAAGAATCCTTCTTAAATCTTCAATATCCTTTCTTCTCTCTACTATTTCTCTTTCTCTCTTTAGTTCTCTAGGTTTAGGAAATACAATTTGGTGAATAGTGATTGACTCAAGACATAAATCGTGCCTTTAGCCAAAATCCTAACTCAATTGATCAATATTGCGATAAAATAATACGCAATTTCATATTTAAGGGATAATCAGTCAAAAACGCCCAAAATCTCAAAACACATAATGGCACAATATCTGACTATCTCTCACGTTCCGGAATCAATTGCGGCCTCCAAATTATCATTTGGACATTTTATAATTCAATTTAAGTTCCGGTCTCATTATTAAGCCAAATATCATTTTAAATTCATATGATATTAATAAGCATAACATAACAATATTCACCCATAGTTATGGTATATATGCAAACTCATAGTGAATATTAACTTTTCTTCATTAAATTAGCACTCAAATCATAACCCAAAACTTATATCTAATTACCATACCTTGTAATTAATATAAAATACGTTCTCATAAGCGAGGGTTATTACATACTCGCCCCCTTATGAGGGAATTTTGTCCCCAAAATTCAGGCGTACCTTATATGAAAAGATGTGGATATTTCTCCCGCATCTCGTCCTCACGTTCCCACGTTGATTCTTTCACATTGTGATGACTCCATTGAACTCTCACTAAGGGCACCACACGAGACCTTAACTTGCGCTCCCCATACTCAAGAATAGCAACCGGTTGTTCTTCATATGAAACATCGGGTTGCAAGTCGATATCTTCAAAAGGGATGTGACAAAGGGCACCCTCACATCTTCTATACTTCTTCAAAGAGGAGACATGGAATACATCGTGGATTTGTTGCAAAGGCTCCGGTAAAGCAAGTTGATACGCCACGGGACCAACTTTTGTAATAACTGGGAAAGGTCCAACAAAACGCGGTGCAAGCTTTCCTTTCTTCCCGAAACGTTTAATTCCCTTCATTGGAGACACTCGCACCAATACTTGGTCTCCAACCTCTAACTCCATGTGTGTCCTACCCGCATCGGGGTAGCTCTTTTGACGGTCTTGGGCTATCCTAATGCGATTTCGAATAAGTTCAATCTTTTAAGAAGTGTCTTGGATCATTTGAGGTCCAAGAAATTTGTTATCACCCACTTCCAACCAACAAGCGGGCGATCTACATGGACGGCCATACAAAGCTTCATAGGGTGCCATTCCAATAGTAAATTGGTATGAGTTTTTATAAGAAAACTCAACCAATGGGAGGTATTGTTCCCAACCGCCCTTAAAATCAAGCATGCACATACGAAGCATATCCTCCAACATCTGGTTTACCCTTTCAGTTTGACCATCTGTTTGAGGATGATAGGAAGAGCTTAACTTCAACTCGGTCCCCATAGCCTCTTGAAAACTTCGCCAAAAGTGGGACATAAATATTTTATCTCGGTCAGAAACAATATTTAAAGGTACCCCATGAAGTCTAACGATCTCATCGATGAACAATTGGGCGTAGCGAGCGGTATCATAATCCGTACGTACATGCAAGAAGTGTGCCGACTTAGTTAAACAGTTGACAATCACCCAAATCGAATCATGACTTCTCTATAATCTAGGTAATCCCGTAATGAAGTCCATCGAAATGATTTCCCATTTCCATACTGGAATCTCCAGCGGTTGTAACAAACATGTCGGTCGTTGGTGGTCAATCTTAACCAACTGACAAGTAGTGCATTGGGATACACACTCCGAGATATCCCTTTTCATACCATCCCACCAATACTGACGGAGCATAACTTGGTACATCTTGTCCCCACCTGGATGTATCGTAAACTTTGACCCGTGAGATTCCGCCATCACCGCTCGTCTCAAGTCCCCATCTTCGGGAACAATAAGTCTTCCATGGAAGCGTAGTCCACCCTCAGAACTAATCGAGTACGACTCCTCTCCCTCGGACAACAGTCGGTGTATATGGTCTTGACAACCTTTATCTCTTCGTTGGGCTTTCCATAATTCTCGCTATAATCGTAGGAGTAACGGTCATCACAGAAATGAATGCTCTTACCCCTTCATCCTCCTGACTGAGCTCTCTCCACTTAGCTTTCCACACATTAGCTAAGTCTCCCTCGGGCTTCCTACTCAAGGCATCCGCTACTACGTTCTCCTTTCCAGGATGATAATGGATATCAAATTGGTAGTCTTTCATAAACTCCAACCAACGACGCTGACGCATATTCAAGTCCTTTTGGGAAAATAAATATTGTAGCGATTTATGGTCGGTGAAAAGACTAAACTTTTCCCCCAAACGATAATGCCTCCATATCTTCAAGGAAAAGACAACTGTAGTAAACTCTAAGTCATGCACTGGATAGTTCCTTTCGTGAGGCTTCAACTTACGAGAAGCGTAAGCAATGGCTTGTCTTTCTTTCTGAAGAACACCTCCTAACCCTTGAAGAGATGCATCGATGAAGACTAGGTATTCCAATCCCGGTTTTGGCAATACAAGGACTAGAGCCGAAGTTAATCTATCTTTGAGCTCATCAAATGCAGCTTGGCATGAACTGTCCCAAACAAATCTCACTCCCTTTCGGGTTAAATTCATCAACGGGCTAGCAATTTTTGAAAAACCCTTAATAAATCGACGGTAATAACCCGCCAAGCCCAGAAAACTACGAACCTCAGTAGGTGTCGTGGGCTGACCCCACTCTCTCACCGCAATCACCTTGCTAGGATCCACAGATACACCCTGGGATGACACCACATGACCCAGAAATTGAACTTCCTTCAACTAAAAGCCACATTTCTCAAACTTTGCATATAATTTGTGATCCCTCAATCTCTGCAGGACCAACCGTAAGTGAGTAGCATGATCAGACTCTGTCTGAGAATAGAGTAGGATGTCATCGATGAATACTATAACAAAATGGTCAAGGAAATCCCGAAACACCTTGTTCATAAGATCCATAATTACAGCAGGAGCATTGGTTAGCCCAAAGGGCATAACCAAGAATTCATAGGATCCGTAACGGGTCAGAAATGCAGTCTTGGATACATCTTGCGCCCATATCCTCAATTGATGATACCCTGTCCTCAAATCGATTTTGGAGAAGAATGATGCTCCCCTAAGTTGGTCAAACAAATCATCGATGCGAGGCAAAGGGTATTTATTCCGGATGGTGACTTTATTCAACTCCCTATAGTCCACGCATTACCGGAGAGAACCGTCTCTTTTCTTCACAAACAATACCGGAGCACCCCATGGCGATGTACTACGCCTAATAAATCCTTGCTCTAATAGCTGCTGAATCTGATCTCTCAACTCCCTCATCTCCACAGGATCCATTCGATACGGAGTTTTAGCAATCGGTCGAGTTACCGGCATTAAATCAATCACAAACTCTATCTCCCGACTTGGAGGTAATCCCCGTATCTCCCGAAAAATATCTTCAAAATCTCTAACAATCGGAAGAGAATTTAGGGGAACCACAACATCCCTAGATGCATCTTTCGCAATACAATATAAATAAGCACTCGTACTCCCTTCCATACAAGGCATAACAACCAGGAACATTTCTTGTCCCGGAACTGCAAAAACTATGCTTTTCCCATAATAGTTTACTATCGTGCGGCATTTCACTAGCCAATCCATACCCAATATTACATCGTACCCGACCATATCAAGGACGAGCAATTCGGCCTCAAAACACAAGTTACCAAGATTATCCCTTACGTTTTTACAAACAAAGAAAATCAATAAACCATCACCCATAGAGGATTCAACGCTAGTGAAGGTACTTTCAGCAGATTTTATCAAACCTGTGGTCTAAGAAAAACTCCTAGAAATAAAGGAGTGTGTAGCACCCGTATCAAATAGTACTCGACCCATATGCCCATGAGTGAAAAACTTACCCTCGATCGCTGGCGGTGCCGGAGGAGCTGGAGGAAGCGTAGCCTCCTGAATATGGTAAACCCGTCCATACTGCAGTTGCCCCTGCTGAGGAGGAGCAATCAGATTAGGCGCCTGGGGCGGAAATTGTACATACGGTTGTTGTGGAGCCCTAGGAAGATGCCCTCCAACCAACTGAGGACACGCCCTTTAATAATGGCCCAACTCCCCACACTGAAAACATTTATTAGCCGCATTCTCCTGATTCCTACCTTGATTGTTTCGAAATTGCCCCGCATCCCGGCCCTACCTCCATTTCCACCTCTACCTCCCTGTTGTTGTTGTCCGCCTTGCCCGGCCTGTTATTATTATTATTATTTCCACCAGCACTAAACCCACCAAAACGTTGATGCTTGGACAAATCCCCTTGCTGGGGATCCCTCTCTTTCTGCTTGTTCCCCGAGGATTGGGATGAAGAAGATGTTCCCCCTCTGATCCCATTTCCTCCCGGTTTCACCACTTGCCCCATTGCTACAGCCTTCTTATTGTTTTGCACAAATAATCTATTCTCTTGACAGTGAAGTAAAGAAGCATTCATCATGTCGCCAAAGGTTACCAGAGATAGATTTCCAAGTAAATGTTATTTTATTCGCCAGTGCAAGCCTCCTACAAATTTGGAGATCCTCTTTTCTTCCGAAGTCACTTCATCCGGTATAAAGCTTGCTAACTGAGTAAACTCCTCTTCGTATTCGGCAACCGATCTCTCCCCTTGTACTAAATCTTGAAGCTTCCTATGCATCTCCCTTTAAACTGCGGGAGGGAAGTACTTTCCATCAAATAAAGCCCAAAAATTGGTGATTGACATTGTATCCCTTTGTTCGGGTGTCGTTATTGACTCCCACCAGTGTAAGGCCGATCCGACAAGCTTAAAGGTAATGAGGATTTGCTTTTTCTCCTCACTACATTCCACTATCCTAAGATGGCGCTGCATGTCCTTCTTCCACTGGTTTGCCTTTATAACGTCCGAACCTCCCTCAAATTCTGGGGGATGACCCTTTAGGAAAGACTCTCTTACCCGTTCCCACTGAGAAGGTCCCGTAGGAACTAGTACTTTTTGTCCCCTCGCTTGAGCTTGGGGCATTTGTTGTGCCACTGCAGTCATCGCTGCATTAACAGCTTGGGCCACGATATTTTCCACATCAGCGGCGCTGATATTCCCCGATGGCGGTGGTGGAGCACCAACCTCATCCTCTACAATCATATTACGTCTAGTGGGACGTCCTCTCTTTGGCGGCATCTGAGATAGAGAAGAGATAGAGTTAAAATATTATATAAAATAATCTATTTAGCAGAAGATCGCATACATAAACAACAAGACAATCCTAACATTAAGCTCTATATCAAAGAACGCTACGGTAGAATGTGACAAGTCCGCATAGATCCTAAAGACTCTAGAACCTGATGCTCTGATACCATCTGTGATAACCCGCTATCCGAAATAAAGGGTGGCTAACCCGATACCCCGATGAAACAGGAATCATGGATATATATCATTCTCAGCATCACATTACCATACAGAGTATCAGGAATAACCACACAATATTCCAGAAAACGGGTTATCAAAAATTTATTTTGTAATTTAAAGAAAACACTTTCAACAACCCATAATAGAAGAAGAGGGTGGAAACTCCCACAAACATATATATGTAATCCAATAGATAAGAAAGGACCGAATAAAGCGTCGCTCGATACAATCCATACAATATACAATAAGTTTCATGTGTTGCATAATACATCATTTATACATTTACAACCATTTGGGCCACACACCCGAATAAAGACTGATCTTAGCTAGAAAACAATAATAGAGGCGTCTACACAAAATATCCCATGATACCCGCAAAATGTCACGGCTCCTCAAAAGACTCAGAGAAAAGAAAGTCATTACGGGCGACCTTGCGGCGGAACACCTAAACGAATATAGAAGATACGTACACAACAAGAAAATGAAGAACCGGTCAGAGGCCGGTTTTATATGATCACTAGATAAATGACAGGTATGACAATAATGTACAAGTAAGCATGGATGATACGGATGATATTCTAACATAATAACATCATATAAAGAACTAAGACAGTTAAATGATTATTAAAATGAAATCCAATTATACAAAGAAATAAAAGTACTTATAAGCCTTTTTCATCTTTCATCATTTTCATTTCCGTTTTCTTTTCATTCCTTATCAGGAATGCAATTATTACCATGTGCTCTTTATGGCACTTATCTCAATAGTATGCTCTTTGTGGCATATACTTTGCTCTTTATGGCATTAATGTTCCATCGAGTCCAACTCGATAATAGAATAATTATACATATGTATATAACGATTCTAAGACCGCCCGTCCAGGTTTCCCCACTGTGCGTGCCCCTAAATAACCATCATCTTCCAGGGCCTAACATAAGACAACCTGGGATCCTATCGCAAACGTCGGGAAGCGGCCATATGCCTGCGGGGTAGTCAAGACCACGCCCAGAATCTCCTACACATCACAGAAAAACATAAAACAAGCGCTCATATGGCCTAGGACTATATCCGCCCTGCATTCATTAGCCAGGGGGCTTCACCTCACGCACGGACTTCCCTTAAGATGGCATTTAGAGAGGTGTGTAACATCCATTTTATTAATTTCCATTTCATGAATTAGTAAATTGTGTTTTACTTTCTCCATTTTACATTTTATCAAATGCATTATGGTGTACTTCACATCATCACTATAACCTCGAAGAATATTTAAACTCCCAAGTTATCTCTCCCAAATGTCCTTGCTTGGACTTTATAGTACCCCATCAAATGAGATCTAGTTCGCATTTACCCCTAAAGTCTCCAAATTCGACCTTAAGATTTCCTAGACTCTTATAGAACTACCTGACAGAAGAAATGCCTAAACATTAATTTAAATCTCCCCCCTTGACAGCAACCCTAGATGAACCCCTTCGAGTCTAGGGAGTCGACCGAACTCAACTAATACTCTAAGACCCTATTATTTTACTTCATTTAAGAAGGTCCATATGTTCCTATGAATATAAGAAGTTAAAGACTAAAAATAAAATGTTTGGGAAGAAAACAGGGGACCGGTCGACCGGTCCTAAGATCGCAGACGACCGCATCTCAAGATTTGGCCTAAGAAGAAAAGCAAAAAGTATATTTCGGCAAGACCGGTCGACCGGTCAGGGGACCACGGTCGACCGCGCCATAATTTTAGGCCTTTGAAAGAAATGCAGTGAACCATCTCCCGTAGACCCGTTCGACCGGTCTGAGCAGACCTAGACCTCCACTTCCAAATTTTCAAGCAATCCCAAAGCCAACTCATTTATTCTCACCAACACAACATAAATGCAATTACCCCTACCATCAACATCAACAATCATTCAACTATCCTTTAATGATTCAAAACCAACCAACATCCAAACCCTAAACTAGTAAACCATAAAAAAATACATCATTCTCACACAAATCATTTATCTTAAACCATAAATAGCAAGTAGTAAACTTGCCTCAATGAAGAAAATGCAGATTTTCTTTGTGTGGGAGCAAGAATCCTTCTTAAATCTTCAATATCCTTTCTTCTCTCTACTCTTTCTCTTTCTCTCTTTAGTTCTCTAGGTTTAGGAAATACAATTTGGTGAATAGTGATTGACTCAAGACATAAATCGTGCCTTTAGCCAAAATCCCAACTCAATTGATCAATATTGCGATAAAATAATACGCAATTGCATATTTAAGGGATAATCAGTCAAAAACGCCCAAAATCTCAAAACAGATAATGGCACAATATCTGACTGTCTCGCACGTTTCGGAATCAACTGTGGCCTCCAAATTATCATTTGGACATTTTATAATTCAATTTAAGTTCCGGTCTCATTATTAAGCCAAATATCATTTTAAATTCATATGATATTAATAAGCATAACATAACAATATTCACCCATAGTTATGGTATATATGCAAACTCATAGTGAATATTAACTTTTATTCATTAAATTAGCACTCAAATCATAACCCAACACTTATATCTAATTACCATACCTAGTAATTAATATAAAATACGTTCTCATAAGCGAGGGTTATTACAGATTTTTCCTGATATTTTGTGTCACATGCTTTATTTTATTTAATAAATCATCTAGATGCATGTTTTAGGATTTAATTGAAAAACTGAGTTTAATTAAATAACTCCATAATTTGAACAAAAGCGCACTCTTCAAATTGGTATCAGAGCCAAATACACAATTATCTCGTGTAATTTTCCGCAAAATTTTTCTAAGATATCAATTTTCCAAAAATTAATTTTTGAAAAAGGGCATGTTCAATGGAGAAATTATATAATAAAATGCCAGTTTTTACAGGAAAACTATTCTTACTGGAAGGCCCGCATGAAATCTGCTTAAAAGCCATTTATGAACGTGTTTGGATTTTGGTTGAAAGAGGGTGGACACCTCCCTCCGTCACTGCAGATAACGTGACTAATGTAAAATTTGTGACTGATTGGACTGAAGAAGAATTTAAATGGTCATCTTTTAATTCTAAGGTTTTAAGTGTTATTTCTGGATACGTCACACCTGACGAGTTTCGACGGATTATGACGTGCACCACGTGAAAAGAGGCATGGAATGTTTTGCAACTTACCCATGAAGGAACTAATGTTGTGAAAGAATCTAAACTTCAAAATTTAACAACTCAATTTGAAACTATCACCATGCTTGAGACTGAATGTTTTGATGAGTTTTATGCTAGGTTATCTGATATTTTAAACACTAGCTTTAATCTTGGTGAACAAATTCCTAATGCTAGAGTTGTTAAAAATATTCTAAGATTTTTGCCTAAGCGTTTTATCCCTAAAGTCATTGCGCTAAATTCTATTGGTAATTTAAACACGCTTAAATTAGAGGAACTTGTAGGAGACTTACAAACGTATGAAATTGATATGTTTCCTAAATCTGTCAAGCCTAAAGATAAGGGAATTGCACTTAATGCCCAGGATAGAAAGAGTGAAGGGTCGACAAGAAAGAGAGTTGAGTCATCTAGAAAAAGGGAGATAGAAACGTCATATTCTGAGTGTGATTTTGATTTAGATGATTTGGCCCTATTTGCTAAAAATTTCAAGAAAATTATCAAATTCAAGAAAAATGAAAATTTCAAAGATAAAAAGATTTTTGAGAAAAATAAGAAAAATGAAAAAGATTTTAAATACCCTCCCAAGAAAGACGGTGAGAGATGTTATGAGTGCGACGGTAAGGGTCATAGAGCCTTTGAGTGTGCTACTAGGCTGAATAGACTTGCAAAAGAAAAGGGAAAAGTTGTCCTTAATGCTACCCTTAGTGACAATAGTGAGGTCGAGTCAGTGGACTCTGAAGATGAGTCACAGCATGAATGTAACTTCACCGCATTCATGGCTAGTCATACTTCTAGTGCTCCTCACGATGTTGAGGATGCTTCTTCACAGGGACTCCTCGATAGTGAGAGCGATGTAAGTGAGGGGGAGGATGATGCAAGTGAGAGCGAGAGTAATCTTCAACGAGCCTACGCTGAGTTATATAATGAGTCATTTAAAACCAAAAATCGTAACAAAGAATTAGTTCTTAGGATCACTAGTTTAAAGGAAGATTTATAAGAAGAAAGAGAGAGGGAATCCTCCACCTGTACTACCTTAAGAGAAAGAGAATATGCCTGTGTTGAGAAAGAAAGCTTATTTAGAGAGAGAGGGAGAGACTGTTTGGAGAGAAAGAGAGTGGTTTTGAGAAAGTGAAAGGGGCCTTGACTAAATAAGTGGCTAGTCTTACGAATGAGATCCATTCCTCCCTAGAGACTTGAAAGAAACTGAAAGCCCTTGTTGCCTAGCTTACTCATGATCTTGAGCGAGCAAGGGAAGTCAAGGTTCAAATCGAGGACATATATGGAAAGATGGGAAAGACGTTCCTCGGCCTCGCTTTAGGTTTTGGTGATAGGCAGGGAATAGGTTATAATGGTGCCACCACGTCCCAAATTGCACCTGGACCGATTCTTGAGTTTACTACGACTCTATATGGCCATCGTCAAAAACCACGAAGGAGAGTTCGACCAAGAAAAACAAAACAAGGTCCGCCTAAGACTGTGTTCTTTTGTACGTACTGTAAAAGAAAAGGCCACCTCAGGGTGTTTTGCTATAGTTTGGGTCAGACACAACGTACTAATGCTCCACCACATCGTTCGAATGATTTTACCAGTCTAAGAGAGCGTGTTGAGATTTTAGCCGCGACCTCACAGAGTTTAATGGAGGAATTTCGACTGATGTCTTTGTCGTCAGTGAATTCTTCCCACATCCTGGCTAAAACCAACAACAACAAGGCTAAACAAAAGGTTACCACGTCTTGGGTACCTAAGAAAGATGAAAAGGCCCTGGTTATTTATGTCGCTCTCAAAGCACATAATACCTCACAGTGGTGTTTTGACAGTGGGTTCTCCAGACATATGACAAGTGATGTCTCATTTTTTACATATCTAGAGGATTATAAGGAAGGTAGAGTCACCTTTGGAGATGGGAGAAAGTATAGCATTATAGGATGAGGTACTGTAGTGTTACCAGGATTTCCTAAAATAGAAAATGTTTTGTATGCCAAAGGTTTGCAGTCAAACCTTCTCAGTATTAGCCAGCTGTGCGACGCTGACTTTGCCGTAAAGTTTGAT
This sequence comes from Sambucus nigra, assembly GCA_949130495.1. Classification (NCBI taxonomy): domain Eukaryota; kingdom Viridiplantae; phylum Streptophyta; class Magnoliopsida; order Dipsacales; family Adoxaceae; genus Sambucus; species Sambucus nigra. The sequence goes on along the minus strand of OX422217.1, from coordinate 176,150,572 downwards.
CGGGATGTGTGTAATGTCTATAATCAAGCCGATAAACTTTTAGTGCAAGGGGTGAGAATAGAAGATAATTGCTATGGGACTGTGCCCACATCCTCACTTGTCCGTAACAGCACCACGATCACTCCTATGGATCTGTGGCACCAACGTCTAGGTCATGTGAACGTTAGAGATTTGTCACGTTTAGCCAAAAAAGGACCTTGTACGTGGCTTACCATCTCTTGGAAAGCCATCTTCCACAATTTGTGGTCCCTGCAGTTGGGAAAACAAATTCATATCCCCTAGAGGAAGTTACATTCCATTACCACCTCCTGTGTGCTGGAGTTGATTCACATGGATATTATGGGTCCTACTCGTACTGAGAGTCTAGGTGGTAAGATGTATATCCTCGTGATGGTAGATTATTTCTCCAGATATTCAATTGGTACTTTTCTAAGAGAGAAATTCGATGCTGTAGAGTTTTTAATGACCAAGTGTCGTGTCCTACAAAATAAACACGGAGTCACTATTAAAAGGATACGTAGTGACAATGGCATAAAATTTAAATAAGCAAAGGTAGATATTTACTGTGATAGCCTAGGAATTAAACAAGAGTTTTCCGTTGTGAATACTCCTCGGCAAAATGGGATTATTGAGAGAAAGAATAGGAAGATTCAAGAAATGGCTAGATCTATTCTTTTACGTCGAATGGTTGCTAGGAGATTTTGGGCAGAGGCAGTGTCTACTGCATGCCATACGGTGAATAGGGTCTACCTGCGTCCACACACTCTTAAGACGCCTTATGAATTGTGGACTAGCAAGAAACCCAACCTTGCATATTTTCGTGTCTTTGGGACTAAATGCTACATCCTAAGAGATAGAAAGAAATTAGAAAAGTTTGACTCCTAAGTGATGGGGGAATATTGCTTGGATATTCATCAAATAGTAGTGTGGATCGGGTTTTTAACCTGAAGATCTCTAAGGTTATGGAGTTAATAAACGTCACCATGCAAGATGACGAACCTTCAACGTTTATTGATCCTAGCCTTAAGTGTGAGGATGAGGACTTTTCTGGCAGCAGTTTACTTGTCCCTCACCCACAATCTGTATGCAGGTGTGTTAGGGGACACACCTGCTTGGGTTCACAAGAGTCATGATCCTTCTTTCATTGTTAGCGATCCCACTTTAGGGATGATGACTCGTGCTCAGCTAGAAAACATTGTTAGTCATTTTCACTACACGTCCACAGTCGAGCCCAAGAATCACAAATAAGCACTTAAAAATGAACACTGGATATCTGCCATGCAGGATGAGTTGCTTCAATTTAAAAATAATAATGACTCAAAACTTTTCCCCCAAACTAGTGAGACTAATGTGATAGGTACCAGGTGGATTTTCAAGAATAAGATGGATAAAAATGGTACCATAATCAGAAATAAGGCTAGGTTGGTCGCTCAAGGCTATACACATATTGAGGGTGTAGACTTTGGGGAGACATTTTCTTATGTTGTGAGGCTTGAGTCCGTCCGCTTTCTACTCGCCATCGCATGTCATCTGCGCTTCAAGATATATCAGATGGATTCCAAGAGTGCCTTTCTTAATAACATTCTATAGGAGGAGGTTTATGTGGTTCAACCAAAAGGGTTTGAATACCCTAAGCACCTGGATTACGTCTACTATCTGAGGAAAGCCTTGTATGGTTTGAAGCAAGCACCCCATGCTTGGTACGAAAGGCTTACTTCCTATCTCTTAGCCCCTGTCTTCAAGAGAGGGGGAGTTGATATGATGGTGTTCGTCAGGAGAGATGACGGTGCTATTTTGGTTGCCCATGTCTCTGTGCACGACATAGTATTTGGTTCCACGTGCTCCCAGCATGCTCATCACTTTGAGGAGGAGATGAAAAGTGAGTTTGAGATGAGCATAGTAGGTGAGCTTACCTTCTTCCTTGGTCTCCAGGATCGGCAGCTAGAGGATGGGATGCTCATCTCTCAATCCAAGTATGCAAGAGACCTAGTGAAGAAATTTGGTTTAGACTTGGCTAAGCATGCTCGTACACCTATGAGTACTTCTATCAAACTTAGTAAGGACACTTCAGGCAAAGACGTAGATCAATCCTTGTATAGGAGTATGATAGGTAGTCTTCTCTACTTAATTGCCAGTCATCTCGACATAGCCTTTAGTGTTGGAGTCTGTGCGCGATATTAGGCGTCCCCGAAAGAGTCACACTTACTCACTCTAAAATGTATTATCAAATACATGAGTGGGACTCTCTCATACGGTATTTGGCATTCCTTTGATACCAATGAACGTTTGTCTGCCTATTCGGATGCAGATTGGGTCGGGGATGTAGACGGTTATAAGAGAACTTCTGGTGGGTGTTTCTATTTTGGTTCTGCTCTTGTCTCCTGGTTGAGCAAGAAGCAAAACTCCATCTCTTTGCCCACTGTGGAGGCTGAGTACATCACTGTCGGGAGTTGTTGCACGCAACTCTTGTGGATGAAACAGATGCTGGAGGATTATGGGATTTCACAGGACACCATGAACATTTCCTGTGATAACACGAGTGCGATACACATATCCCGCAATCCAGTCCAGCATTCGCGCACAAAGCACATTAGGATACCCGAGCACTTTATACGATAGCTAGTTAAGGAGAAAGTCGTATCTTAGGGTTACGTACCCACTGACCGTCAGTTAGCCAATTTTTTCACAAAACCTTTAGATGCCCTTAGATTCGAGAGTCTTAGGAAATCTTTAGGGATTTGCACAGTTGACCGAGGGTTTGGTTCGTGTCTAGTATAGGATGATTTGTCATGTTCATATCATCTGATTCCTATTGCTAGCTTGTATCATGTGTATTACTATTTGTTTATATTTTTTTATAAAAAAAATCCAAAAAGATTTTCTTTTTATAAATTTTTTAGAAAAGCTCAAGAAGATTTTTTTATATTGTTTTCACCTTTTATGGTTGAGCATTTAAGATAGCCAAGTCACAAACTTCATTCTATTTATCCATGTGACTATTTGATAGTGATTTGAGATGCTACATCATTGCATCCATGTGCTTTACATTGTTTAGAGTCTTTGAGATGTAATTAGTGATATCTTCTACATGTTTGGCTCCTTATCTCCTTTATTGCACACATGCACGGGTTTATTTGATTATTGTTCTTGTCTATCTCATATTGGCTTGAGTGCTTCCATCTTAATTACGTCTATCCAACGAACAATATGTGATAAAACTTGGCAAGATTGGAATGCATGTAAAAACTGCTTGGTGAGAATGCGTGGTATTTTAAAATAGTGAAGGGGTACGAACGGTAATTATCTATCCTTTGGGCTAAATCCACCGTTAAAACGGACCTAAAAAATTGAGGAATTTTATTATCCGGGGTCCAAAGAGGTTAAAAGAGCCCGAAAAAATTTAAAGGAAATAAAAAGCAAGACATGACAAATATGGTCCATTAGGTTTCACCATCAATTCTCAAAAGTTTGAGAATTTAGATCACCTCTATTCGACTTATAAATCTAAGGGAGTTTGGTTGGAGAATTTAAAACGGGTTTGCACTTCCTTGAAAGTCTTGTAAAAGCATTAAATAGTTTTGAACATTATTGGTGTGGAAATGACTTTGAGTTTTGATTTGCTGATTAGATTGAGTCCATGTCTCATATTTCCATCTTTTTACACCTAAGGAAGATGTTGAGTTCATTCTTTAGGAGTATCCGAAATTCATCGTGCACATATGTCATGTTTGTATGCATTAATTTTCCTTTCGAATTTGATCACACCCCTTCATTTACGCTATCATCAACTTGGTTATTTTTTTTTTTGTTCTTTCATGGTGTGATTCTTAGTTGTATATTTTGTATAAAATTTTTGAAAACATTCAAAAATAGAAGATTTTTTTTTTCTTTGGTGTATATTTTGAAAAACTTTTGAAAAATTAAAAAATAGAAGATTTTTTTGTAACATTTTCCATATTTATGCTTCTCATATCTGTCTATTTGGGGACATCAGAAAAATTGGAAGAATGAATTATAGGGGGAGAAATATCTGTTGATTTATCTATGATTTGCATAAGCTTAATTGATCTTTGATTTTTGCATATAATTATATTCCAAAATGTTGCATGTCATGGGTATTTGCTTTTTCTCATGTGTGTTGGTACAAAGTTGATATCGATTGGATTGCACTCCCTAATGAGAAAATCTTTGGGAGTTTCTAAAGATTTGAAGATGTTGAAGTTTCATTGAAGACATGTCATTTAGTATTCTCAGTTTGTGGGTTTAATGGGGATATTATTGTATATGTCATTTATTTTTGGAGATTGCATAATTCGAATTTTTTTATGTATGTACCGGCATAGACATAGGCGGAGATTTGTAAGGACATAATTTTATAAATGTCTGGGTAGAATCTGGGAATTTTCTGTTTTCCCTAGATCATAGTTTGTATGTCTGATACCGCTACATTTGACACGTCATCATGATCAACCTCGATGGCCTTTATCCGAATCCATGCATCCATCATCTTCACACGTGCATCATGCTACATGCGACGTGCACCTCAATCGTTTCCCACTATTCCACAACACATTATCAGTAAAATGATTTATTGGAGTTGTTTTTATATTTGCATAAATATTTGGAAATTTTTTAGAAAACATTTTTTTGAAGTCTAAATTATTTTTTATCAATTGCAAAAAAATTTCTATGTAAAACTGACCTTTTTGGAAGGCGTGCTCGTTCAAACGAGATCACATGTTGTTCGAGCGACATAAGCATGTTGCGCGAACTCATTCAAACGACATGTGTCCTCGTTCGAGCGACATCCTATATCGTTAGAACGACGTCGCTGACCTCGATTTATGTATCATTTTATATCACATTCTACTCGATTGATTCAAAGAATTTTTCAACTCTCTTTCTGCAGCAACCAGCCTAAAAACGGCTCACTTTTTAGACTTCATCATTTTAAGGCTTTAAGCCTTCTTTAAATACAAATGCATTCCCAGTTATACCGAGCAGATTTCATAAACCTTCATGTGAATTATTCTTACTCATTTGGGAGTATTTTGTGGAGAAGTCATTCCCTTCTTCATTGCTCCCATCTGGAATTCTTGCAGGAGATTCTAGCTGACAACATCGGTACCGACACCTGCGGGTATTTCGTATGTCACACTTATTTTCATTATAATCCGTGTAACCGTTTTTACAAATTATAGTGAAAATAATATGGTTTTGCCCTGCGGGGATTTTTCCTGATATTTTGTGTCATGTGCTTTATTTTATTTCATAAATCATCTAGATGCATGTTTTAGGATTTAATTGAAAAATTGAGTTTAATTAAATAATTCCTTAATTTGAACAAAAGCTCACTCTTCAATCTAGCAACCTCATTCATAACACAAAACACCATAGAATTGTCAAGGGAAGGAGAATTCATGTTCAGAGTGATTTCTCTTTGCTTTCCTTCTCGAGACACCAAAGCAAACACCTAATAGGTATAATAGGGTCCATGAGAAGTAACTGGCCTTGAAATTGAGTAAAAGAATTATGCAATCACATAAGAAAATACATCACATATTCAATTTGAATATCATTATGTAAAGCCTTAATACCGCCATAAGTTCATTTACTACAAGAAAAAAAGGAATGTATTTGCTAAGTTCATCCCAAATCGCTTTTAATTTTGCGTACATGAATCCATACCCAAATAAATAAAAAACTCAAATAAATAAAACACCGGAATATTCAATCAGTAGAATTTACGAATGAACCATTTAAAGGAATTTTCATGGAATTGAAGTAATTGGGTAAATTAACCTAGAAAAATTCTATAACTTTTGTTCCATTCATTTCCAAATCAGTGCATTCATTCAGTAAAACATAAACATAAACATAATACTATACTCTTCATATTCTTCACAACGATTTCCATAAACATAATCTAACAACAATTCAACGTTCTTCACAAAGATTCATTCTGTAAAACATGACCATTGTTCTTCACAGAGTTCTTCACAACATTTTTTTTACTTATTAAAAATCCATGTAATTATATTTTGTGAAAAAACATATAACGTCTAGGGTTTTTTAATAATATTTTGTCAAAAAAATAACCTCAATACAATTTTTAGGGTTTATTAACATATACTACTTTTTGTTCATAGTTACACTCATAAACACGCATACATAAACATATAAACAGAAATCTATACATACACACATATACACACACATATATAAACATAAATCTATACATATACACACATATATATAGAAATATATACATACACATACATATACACACATACCCACACACAATGAGAATCGAAATGCGCGCACACACAAAATGAGAATCAAAATTAGGGCTTTAGATAGAAATGAGGATATGAGGATATGTGAACTATGAAATCGAAATGAGAAAATTCCAAAATGAGGATATAAGGATATCGACCAACCTATATAGAAAAAATACAAAAAAATATATGAAAAATTTAGGATCGAAAAATACCTGTTTGGATAGAAGAGGGAGGGAGTTCTTCATTTTGGTTTTGGCAAAATGAAAGAGATGTATGAGGGCGGGAGTTCTTCACGTACAATAAAATGAGAAGAGAGGGAAATTAAATTAGGGGTAAAAAATTTGTGACCCCTCATAGGAGTCACAAATTGAGTCGTAAGTCAAATTTGTGACTGCTGGGAGCGGATAAAAATTTTTGACTGCCAATAGCAGTTAAAAATTAAGTCTTAGGCCAAAATTTGCGAATGATACAAGCAGTTATACATTTATGACTGTCGATTGCAATGACAAATTGAGTATTAGGACAAAATTTGTAACTCCTTATAGCAGTTATAATTTTGTGACTGCTTATAAGAGTCATAACTTAGGCCTACTGATAAATTTGTAACTACTTGTGACAGTTATAAATTTATGACTGCTTGTAGGATTCACAAATTCATTATATGATAATATTTATGACTCTCATTAGCGATGACAAACTAAATTACTTAAATTTTTTATTACCCATTAATTTATCACCCGTAAAGGGAGTTACAAATAATTTTTTGAGTGATCCCAGGAGTGATAAGTTTGTCAGCCCCATTAGCAGTCACAAATAAGCCGTCACAAAATTAGCATTTTGGTGTAGTGAATTTTGTTCCCAATGAGCTATTGGATTATCAAGTTCACAAAAAATAAGCATTGTAATAAATAATTCGCATAACTAATGACCAGTTGACCAATTGGAAGCATAGAACAATGCTTCATGCCATTTTGTGTCTCCGCCCAATATCCCTAATGCATACATACAACTTTGTATGTCGGATATGTAACACCATTTATAATTTAAATCTCCTCATAAATCTCCCCATGGGCCGCTCACAATGTTCATCAACATTCGTAAGTAGAACCTCTCTCTGGATGCTAGATGTGCATACACGATCCGGACATCCGACCTATGTAATCATTGCATTCTCTTCTTTTCCACTGTTTGCACTTACTCTACCAAACAAATTTAATTGGGAATTCAGTGCAGATAAGTTCACAGACATTGTCATTTCCCAAATTCATCCTCATTCACTCAGTGAATATGATTTTTCCTGCATCCATCTTGTTGATGGCATTCTCCAATCTCTTTTAATCTTTAAATGTTATGTTTTTCTCATTAAGTAAGTGGAATTTTAATCTCTCCACTAATACGCTTTGATGTTAAATGTCAAATTTAAATAATCTACAAACAAACTCCTAGCCTGATACGTACCTATAGTCAAGAAATGATCTAACCTCATCGAATTTATAGGATCATCCGTGTTTGGGTTGTCATTTCTAACGATATTTTCTTAGAGAATAACTCTTGCTTTATCAGCAAACATACTTGAATAGGTACTTTATAACTCCTTATTGTGTACATAACTCAACGTTAATATATGTCTTGTAGGTAACAACTAAGTCTCTGTTATGAAGAACAACAAACCTATTGTCGGGTTAGATACCATTTATCTAACAACCCCATCATTTATCCTTCTGTAAATAATGGAAAACATTTTAATTGATAATTTCTCTCTTAGAGAACACGAGGCCTAACTTCAAAAGACATTCATCTTAGTTGAGTACCATGGTTATCCTAAAGGATTTTTTTGGGGTGAAAATCAGTTAGTCCTAAATAATTATGGCATAATATGTATATTATATAGAGACCTTGGTGATTGGTCATAATAGGTGGTTATAATGTGCACACAGGTGATTGATGGATATGAAACAATGGTGATAATAAAATGGACGAAATGTGAGTGGAATACATAGATGGAATGAAATGGCCATAAAAGCGCAAGCAAACTAGATATGTGTAGATGAAAATAAAGCATTTTCGATAGTAAAGATGTTAGAATAGACTTGTAGGATTTGATATATTTTTAACTAATACACATCATAGAATTTCGATTTCATGAACGATTCTTGAATTGGAATATCAAATTGTGTTTTCTTAATGACATAAAAATACAAATCGATACATAACTCATCAGTGTTGATTTTATTTAATAAACAAAGCCTTCTCAATTTCAACTATAACAACATTTATAAGTATATATAAATCCCAGAACATAAATTATAACACAAAAATCTAATTGGATATCTTATTTATATATGTTGCCTATATGGATGGACGTTTTTCAAAATTAGAAAGTTTATATAATGTTTTAAGTTAAGGAGTTAATAATTAGAAATTTGTCAAAATGTAACAATAAACAAAGTAGTTGTTTGAATAACTAATCAAATTATCAAAAGTTAGACTCTAGTATATATCATATATAAAATATGCAAGAACTTATTAAAAGCACATGTCAGCGTATATTTTTATTAACATCCAAGAGTTTTATAGTTATGAAAATATGTCCAAAATTTTGTTTTATGAATTTAAATTTTTACAAAACATAAATTACAACAATCATCAAAGATTATAGCAGATTGGATTTTAAAAGTTATAATTCAATGGACAAAATTTTTTTTAATAAGAGGAAAAATTATAACAAAGTCTATATCAGATTGGATTGGAAAGGTTACAAATCAATGATGAAATTGTGTTTCTAAAAGGTAAAAGTACCTGCAATGATAAAGAGAAGAAATATTGATGAAGCACGACACTAAATCGAAAGACTCAAGTATACTGTTGTATACAAAATGAGATAAATCAAAATGTCAATATAATTGAGTGTTGAATGTTTTAAAATAGAGGAATAAATTTGAGAAATAAGCATAAATTTAAATGTGCTCATGCTATAATGATGTCAATACAACCCATTATGTATTAAAGGGGATGAATCTGAGCAAACTAGGGTTCTAAATTGAATACATTATGATTGATTTTTTCTAGGTTTTGCAATTGTTGGAGGATGTTCTCCCGAGTCTATTATTTTCCCCAATCTGACACCTTTATTTTATTCACTCATTTTAGACCACTAAGTCACCCAAAAGGTGCCGCTTCTGAATCGTTAGACCATAAAGCCACCCAAAGGGTTTCCCCTTTGAACTAGAACTGTCGTAGACTTTTGGGGGATCAAACTCTGGATTTCTGAATCTACTGTACAATTTTGCATATGGTTTTGGGGATAGAGCTGGGAAGAGAGCAGAGAGTTTGTGTGTGAATAGAGAAGATAGCTGAGAGATACAAATAGATGAGAATGAAGAGTGTGTTTACCAAGACGTTTGGGCGACACATTGGATCTAATATCTTTCTTTTCGACAATACATTGGACGTCCACTTCGACTTTCAATTATGAGGTACATAAACGAAAAAGGAAAAATGAAAGCTATTATGAGGGAGATTTCAATTTTTTCTTCCCACGTTTAATTAAAGTAAGAAGTAATTAGGGATATTAGTAAGAGTAAAGATGATTAATGATTGTGACACGTGGCAATTTCAAAATGCAACAAATATCCTCCCAAAGTTTAGCCGACAATTATATATCTATCTATCTATATATACATATATATATATACACACACACACACACAGGTATATATATATATATATATATATATATATATATATATATATATATATATATATATATATGAGAGGGGGGTGTTTTATTGTTCTAAAAAATCAACGGTTGAGAACAAATTTTTTGGGGCGATATAAGGGTCTCAGATTGTGCCACGTAGGATTATACCCATTGTGACGTGGCAAATGAGATAATAACTCATTCAATCTCAAACCCTACCCCCGACTCTTCATTCTCTCCCTCTATCAGCTGCCCACCTCTCCCTCTCTCTCACAGTCGGCTGCTACTCCCTCTTCGGTCTCCCCCTCCAGGTAATCTCCCTCCTCCCTCCCCCTCCCCCTCCCCCTCTTCCTCCTCCTCCTCCCACACTCACACACACATCTCACACACACACACACACACACCCACACATGCACACACCCACAAATCTCACACACACACATGCGCAGGGCCCCTCTCCTTCTCCGGTCCAACCCTCCGCCCTCCTCCCTCCCCCCCCCCCCCACTCACGCACACGTACACACCCACAGCTCTCACCCACACACGCACAACTCTCTCTCACACACACACAGGAACCCACACATGCACACACACATAGCTCTCTCACACACATGCACAACTCTCTCTCTCACACACAAGAACAACTCTCACACACGCACGACTCTAAATTTTTGTGGTTTGAGATTTTTTTTTTTTTAAAGATCCAAATCCCATGCTGTGTTGGGGGATTTAGCTTCAAAATTGGTGAGATTTTTTTGCACGGATCTAAACATTATTCTTTTTTAGGAGTTTTTTTTGTAAATCTACTTTTGTGCAGATCTATGTTTTTATGTAATATGTTTTTTGTGAGATATGTTTTTTTTTATAGATCCAAATCCCATGCTGTGTTGGGGGATTTAGCTTCAAAATTGGTGAGATTTTTTTGCACAGATCTAAACTTTTATTTGTGCGGTATGTTCACATTCTTGATTCTGTTTTAGGTGTTTTTTTTGCAAATCTACTTTTGTGTAGATTTCCAGTTCAATTAATTTTAAAGAATGTGTATGAACAGATTTGAAATACGGTACAACTGAATTTATTTTAGGTGTTTTAGATATTTCATTTTAAATTCCAATTGATTTTAAAATATGGTACAACTGAATTTATTTATGTTTTCAACCCCCTGATTTTTGTTGGGAAACTCATTCAACTTTTAATGAATTTTTAATGTTTACAATAATGTAATTTAGGTCCTGCTATATGCTCTGTTTTTTAATGTGTTATTCTCTCTTTATTTTTTACGGACTCTATATCATATAGAGAGGGAATTAAATGCACTACTTCTAAATTTTATGCTTACTTTCATAGGTTGGTATTTCCCCCCCGTATTGGAATGGATAATTATTATTACTTTTTATGATGTTTATTCAATCCCATTTTGTATCCAATTTTTTCCATTCCTATCATTTGAATTACATCAATATGTGAGAGTTTGTGGATGTTTTTATGTTGCAGGTAACCATTGAGTGTGTTTTTGGTAATGCCATGTAAGTTTCATTTTTTTGTGTTCTAATTTAATTTATTTGGTGTGTATTTTAGTTATTGGCTTACTATTTTTTTTTATGCATCTCAGGTGGAAGCTTGATTCATTTAGGCAATTATTTTGCATAAATAACACGTATTCAGGTACAATTTTTTTTTATGAATAATGTATGTGGATGTTTTTATATTGTTGGATTACATCCAATTTGGGATTTTTTTTATATTGTTGAATTTGTTGTTTCCCCTTAAACAGGGTGGATAGTCTAATAAACAAAGGAGATTATGCCCAATTTTTTTTTAAAATTGACACTTTTTTTTTTAGACACAGTGATTTTGATTAATGAATATTGTATATTTCATTTTATATGTAAATTTGCTTGATGAATTTAGACAATTTGGATGAATTTAGACAATATGCATGTATGCCCTACATATCACTTTTTATTTAATACGCGAGCTTCGTTTGTTTAGTTGCAATACCTATGTAATCTAATTCTAAACAATGCCGAAGACCATGTATTAGTGCCCCCAAATACATGGGATTTGTGTTTTCTTTTGTTTTTGTAAAGATAAATAAAAATGTCCACACACGCACACGCACGCAAGCATATCATTTTGAATCGTTTTGAATCAAATCCGCAACGGGTATTCAGAATCTGATTTTTTTTGTAGTTTATTGTTTATTGTTGTTTATTATTATTTAGTGTGTATTATCTTGGTTTAATTGTAAATAACCAAAAAATACAATTTTTATTTCAATTGTTGGACTATGTGTTATTTGTTATGTGGGGTGGATAGTCCTACGAAAATAGGAAATTATGGCTAATTTTTTGAAAATTACAGTTTATTTTGTTCGGGAACGAATTATTTTTCATATTGCAATTACGTACCTTGAAAATTTTTGTCGTTTTGCAATTACGTACTTTCGAAATTTTCGTTGTTTCGCGATTATGTACTTTCGAATTTTTATTGTGCCTTCAGGCACGGGCATTCCTCTAGTATATATATATATATGAATATGGATTGTCACTTAACCTAACGTCAAATTAATGGGACAAATGATAATACCCATTATATTCTTATTTTAAACTTAACAACACTTTATTTAAATTTAGCTAGTTAAAATCAACTTTTATTGCATTGTAGCCCTGGGCGATGAGCTAGTGGGTTATAGAGTGGTTAAGATGTGGTCTATGTATTTGTAGATGAGTTTGCAATTCAATGTTAGTGGGAGTAATTTTTGAAAGAATGAATAAGTTACGAATTTATTAATATATTTATATATGTGAGTACAATTTACCAGAAAACAAATGAATGTATAAACCTATAAAAAAATGCCTATCAAACCACATATGCAATAGTAAATAACATGTTGAATGCATATGTGAGCTAGAAAACTCGAATGCCCCGCAAGGCTAAATACCACATTTTATAATTCATAAGCAAAGAGCATGTTTCCCCAAAAGAATCACTACAATATAAGAGAGGAACACCAAACCTATAGGATAATAAGTTAAAAAAATTGAATGTCACCAGCAAATATCAATAACCTCAGTCAATAAATTGCACTACGGGTCAAAATGTGTATAAGAAGGCAATAACATGGAAAATTCAAAAATGAAATCAGACCTAGTTGGAGAAAAATATAAAATAAATGGATTTGTCCTCAAAATTGATTGTATTCATCGAACTAAAGAGTAACATGAAAGTGACTGAAGTAAACTTATTCAACGGGGCACTATACTGAAATGCACAGTGAAACCATTCCAAGGAGTTAGATGGAGATTAACAAATATGCAATATGAATTCCTAGTAAGCTAAATATGTGTGCTCAAGTACAAAAAATGAAAACCATAATTAACCAAGCCTCTTTACTCAGTAGTATAAGGTTGCCTCTGGGATAGACTTGGGGTCGACTGGGTTTTCTCCCCAGTTAGACTCCTAATGCTGTCAAAATAATGGTTGGCCAGCGGAAGCCACGAACCGCGAATGAGAATTACTTGAGGTGCGCGTAAGCTAACCCGGACACCTCATGGTTTGCTAACAAAAAAACCATAATTAATGTTTGAGTATGTAGATAGAAAAACTAGTGGCACATTCCAATGTTAAAAATTAGTATAACAATATGCCCGAATTTATATATATTACAATTGGTGAAACATTAATGGTTGGAAATTGTAGGAATCGTAATGAAATGACTGTCGAATCCAGGAATATGAGCTCTGCACAGGTTGAAGTAGTTACTACGCTACAAAGAGGCGAATAATTAGCGTGAGTTAAACAAACAATGAAAGACAATTAGATAGTGAGGTTTGACATAACAAAATTTAAGTTTCAAGTGTTTGGACTATTTTTTTATCAATTTTCCAGTTGTCCAAGTCTACATGTGTTGCACCCATTGCCCTTTAGGAGAATAATTTTGATATAATTGTTGATTATTTAACATTTACTGATTTCCACAAGAACTTCAAATCTCCCAGACCTTCATATAAATGAGGAGGTTGAATTTGGGGCATAAATTAGAGGATATACATTTTATAAGAGCAAATACTATTATAATTCATGAAAGAAAAGTTTAGAGTGAAATTTATCGAAGACAATCAATAATTTCTTTCAATCATAACTATTCAAGGGGTAACAAAAAAAAAAAGCCAAATTATTTTATATATCATGTATATTTTTTTATCAGTTGCAAGCAAGTGTATATCACAATATTTATTGAGTTTGATCCATGAATCAAAGGTATTCCACTAGTTGTATTACCAAAAATCATGTTTCCATTATGGGTGACCTTTGGGGTAATCATTTTTCACTGTTTGGTTTGGTATTATAACAATGCTAAATTTCATGTTCTATCCTCTCACTCACTCGCTGCATTTGATTAATTATTGTAGTCTAGCTATTAACCCTGTGTTTGTTATACGTTAGAAGTGAAAAAGTAAAGTGAAATCATTTAAAAGATAAAGATATGAATATCATATGTAATTTTAAGAATGAATCAAGCCTCTTAATCCAGTGGTAAAAGGTTGTCATTGGGATAGTCTTGAGGGTGGATTGGGTTTGATCACGAGTTCAATTCCCGGCACTATCAAAATAATGTTTGGCCAGCGGAAGCTACGAACCATGGATAGGGATTAGTCGAGGTGCGCGTAAGGTGATCCGAACACCTCATAATATGCTACCAAAAAAAGTCATTTTAAGAATGATTTTTTGATGTAGCTGTGTGACAAACATGTAAACAAAAGTAATACCTATCCCCAATATGATTAGATAAATAATAAACAAAAATGAGCATATGCAATTTTAGTAATATTAACTTAATTTCATGAAATGTTCACTGAAATTTAGGAAGTGCATGGTTTTAATGTATATGGCTTATCGAAAATGCAAAATCATTGAAGCAACACGGAATAACTATCCAAATAGAAACCTTCCTTCACTACTAGAACCACAAACCCAAAACATAATTGTTTGTTAAAGAAAGTACAATTAAAAGAAGCAAACGTCTCTTGTCTAAGTTTTTTCAACAAACAATTAGTAGGCAATAATATGAACTGACGTAAATAGTAAGACATACCATGGTTTGTGAAGTTTTTAAATAAAGCCAAACTAAAGATAACTCAACAAAATCATTCAACCAACTCTATACTCAATTTCCATATCTAAACCAGAAACTGATTAAAATCCAAGCTAATTAAAGCTCAACCAAATCATACACTCAAATCATTCTTAATTCAATTTGCACATCATTAACAAAACATGGTTTGTGAATTTGCTAAAAAAAATCAAAACAAGAAATATAATTGGTCAAAAACTATATATTGAAGTGGTAAGCATATACTTTGAGTAGGAAGATGCCAATGGGAAATGAACAAATCGTATGAGATAGCATGTAAATAGTCTCATATAGAGAAGAAATATCAATGAGTATATATAATTCAGACACCAGTACAACGATACTGTTTGCGTTTGAAATTCTTTGACAAAAAAAAGGTATATATTCTATAATTATGAAGTTGAATGTAAGTGCTAAGTAATACATAACCAATATTATTAGATGGTTGCAAAAATACTTTTGTTAAACTGTACGTCATCTATCCCTTTTAGTTATTCTTTCAAGGGAGCAAGAACGTGGAAATTTACATTAAATGAGGATGACTAAGCCATTTGAAAAACCGTTATGCTATATCCAACATAAAGAGTAATAAAAATACTAAATCTATATGAAAATAAGAAGGTTTATCTATCAACCTATTTATTTCTCTAGGCTTGTTTTCGTTCTCACGTGGTGATCAAAAGTCGAATTTGTAGATAAAATGTAGTGAGACAAAAACAAACTTGTATAACCGAATCCACCCAAGTTTATACTTGCTTGACCTTGCACACCTGCAATGTGCATACCAAATTAACATAATATTTTTTTAATGAATTTAAAATTGTTAATTAGTAAATGATTATTCACTAAAATGACTTTCTATTTTGTCCTTTGGCCATCATGGTTATATCCCTCACGTTTCAAAACAAAATATTTAGCATGTACACTATTCATTATTATTTATACATACAACACAAAAAAAACAGACTGCAAAACTTAACTTAGTACCATGACTAGAAGCTAGGGAGACGAATAGATCCAATGGATAGAGAGAGATGGGTTTTATACAAAGATACTAGCATGCAGGCCACGCGATGCATGGCTTAATTTATCGTATTATTTTGTTGTTGTAGACTGTTTGACACAATATATTCTATGAATGAAAGAAGATCGAATTTTAAATTTATATCAAAAGTCACATGAATGACATTCAATAAGTGCAACTGATATTTTTAACTTTGAGAATACATTATAATGCAATTTTCATTCAGTTTTATGATCACTAAATAAAGAAAATAATTACTTTAATCATTGAATTAGTTTAATATAATATTAAAACTATATACCCAAAGTTCTTGACTTTTTAAGAACTTTTTATTATTTACTCATAGAATGCTAGCAGATAAGATGATTCGATCTGAGCAACCAAACCCCAATCAGCCAATCTACAACAGAAACATAGTAAAAACAAATTTCCCAAATAAATGAATAATAATATCCCAATACCACGTACATATAAATGGAAGCTTCAAATCAGTATGAAACATATATATATATATATATATATATATATATATATATATATATATATATATATATATATATATATATATATATATATATAGAGAGAGAGAGAGAGAGAGAGAGAGAGACTCCAGTGAGGTCCTAGTTTGAGAACCATTTTTTTAAAATAGTAAAAAAAATATTTTTGAGATAATTTTTTTTATGGTTTTTAAACATTTCAGTAGGACCGTAAAAAAATCAACTCAAAATGAATTTTTTTTGCTATTTTAAAAAAAGCGATCAAACTTTGTTAGTTTTAAGTTGTTAAAAACAGACAAAGTTTGACTGATTTTTTTAAAATAGTAAAAAAAATCATTTTGAGTTGATTTTTTTATGGTCCTACTGAATTGTTTAAAAATTATAATAAAAATCAGCTCAAAAATATTTTTTTACTATTTTATCAAAATTGGTCCACGCCGGCGGTCCTCAAACTGAGTTATGTATGAAAGAGTGACTCTCTCTCTCTCTCTCTCTCTCTCTCTATATATATATATATATATATATATATATATATATATATATATATATAGAGAGAGAGAGAGAGAGAGAGAGAGAGAGAGACAGTTTCATAAGAATAATAGACCGTAACATCAAGTGATCTTAATGTTTATGGTCTAAGATGGACCTTTGGTCCTATAGAGACGGATCATAAAAAGACATATCTGCAATTAAGAGACTACACCCGCAATACAAAAGACATCAAGGATACATGACCTTAACCATCTTTTGGGTAAACTCGACTATTGACCTTTTACCAAAATAAAGAAAAACAAAGATTGTTTCCTATAACAAAGATCAAAAGGTACGAGATATCAATTTCACCCACATGCCGAAATTTGGGTAAACCCGACTCTTGACCTTTTACCAAAATAAATAAAAACAGAGACTGTTTCCTAGAACAAAGATCAGAAGGTAAGAGAGATCAATTTCACCCACATTTCGAAAAAACACGCCCAATCATGCCATGGGTCCAAGTTGGAGTCTCGTTAAGTTGCTCAAATTATATATCAGCATGAATGAAATCCAAAAGCTGGAAATAGATAGACAAAAATTTATTTAAAAAGAAATAAATAAACTCAGGTGATACATAACAATAAAAACATGAATAGACGTGTGGGTTGAGGTAAGGAATCAAATTACGAAAGCAATAGAGGAAATAAACAATCATGAGAACACAACCGACGAACAACCTTGGCGAGGAGACAGTGGAGCCCCAGTTGCACACGTTCTAGAGAGAGAATATAAAATAATTTTTGTATAATGCTTAAAACAATTTTGAACGGGTGAGAAGTAGGTAAGGAAAATTAAGAGCCAAACTCTAATTGGGTTAGGGCTTTGAATTTTTGTCAATCAAAAAGACAGAAATTAAGGAAGTGAAGAAACAAATAGGCTTATTAAATGATGTTGGCACGTGGCCATGTAGGAAGGTGTTAATGCTACAATTATATATATATATATATATATATATATATATATATATATATATATATATATATATATATATATATATATATATATATATATATATATATGTGGGTTAATTGTGTGTAAATTTAACATAGAAATGATTTTTAATAAGTAATTAGGTGTGAAATGAAGGAATTAAATGTTTAAAAGTGAATTGGCATCTTTTTGAATAGCTATTAACATTCTAACGCACCTGAATTAGTAAAACACAAAAGATAAAGGGGATACATTTCTTGAAACTAAAAATGAATTGACACCTTTTTGAACGGTAGACGACCTGCACTTTCAATAAATCATTTCAACACTAAAAAATATTGTAAAAAAGAATTGGGAAAATAGACAAATTTGGTTAAGGAAAAATGAAATGTGATCATTTTTTACTTCTTAAAACATGTCTTTTGAGAGAGAAACAAATTTCAACGATTTTTAACAAATTCACTGTCCAAATCGGTAGTTGATTTTAATTAAATTCTAGTCGATATTAATAGTTGTGCTCCTGGTTTTCCTCATTTATGCAAGGTAGTAAGATTATTTTAAAATATCCATAAAATGGTCTAAAGCTGACATATATGCAAGGTTAAAAGAAAAATCACACAAAATATATATTAGGGAAAACAGTAGAAAAGTATTATAACAATAAAACAATATAGGGGAAAATAGCAGTTGGCATAGAACATATATTATTGTCGAATAATCTGGGGAAAAAACTAAAGCAACCCCATTCGTTGCATCAAAGTTGTAATTTGAATAAGAAGCAAGTAATTTTGTTGAAAGCATGAAGAAGGGTATTATAACTCACTAAAGAGCGAAAACCGGTTCCTGAAGCCGGATAAGTAGTCTTTGACACTCCGATTTGAAGGCCAATCTCCATGAAGTCGGTGAGTCGATTCCATCTCATTTTTTTTATCTTAATCATGGATTCTTAGAATAATTCTGGGCTAATCAAAATGAACCTCAAAAACCGTCAAGAATTTTTGGAGACCCGTAGCAGATCTACGACCAACTTGGGCCGGAGTTTGGTCAGTTCGACCGCTAGCTTGGTTGATGTGTGTGAGGATGAGGGGAGATTCTTAAGCATTCCACGTTTCCAACTGATGGAGTTTGCAGGATGCCGAAGTTTACTTATTGAAACATGTCTTTTGCAGGATGGTTGATGAGGGGCGATTCTTAACCATTCCACATTTGTTCTGCTTGGATATTTCATTTGTCTCTGATGAAGAATTGAAACACATTGTAGGAATTAATTGACCCAAACCATGTTGTATTCCACATTTATGTAAATCAAAGAAGGTGAATGGTTGAGAAAGCGGAAACAACAGGCTTTTTGGTCTATTCATCTCTATTTCAATAAAAGAGTTAATGACATGCCAGGTATTGGCAGCGTTAATGACATGCCAGGTATTGGCCTACTACGGATTGGATGTCAAAAATTAAAAATCATAATTGAATGGAGAGAGAAGGTAGAGTGGGAGGTTGACTTTTAAGTTTTAGAAAATACGAAATTCTAGGGTTTCAGCCTATATAAGAAGTCACAGAGGTTGCAGTACACGTGCCCAGCTTCCGATTTTATATACTAGTTTCTTCCTCCGATTGCACTGTATTGAAAAATGGATTATAATCAGCTTAGTTTTGTAAGGGTGGAAAACGAGTGTTGATACCAAAATTAGTATGCTGACGTGGACGAATAATAAGAAGACATGTGTCAATCTACGTGGCACAATAGCAACGAGGAAGATCATTCCCCCAACCAACATACTCACTCTGAGCAACAAGTGTACTCCGAGGAACACCAGTCTTCCTAGGAACACCAGCCATCCGAGGAACTCTTGGCCTCTGAGGAACTCCAGTGCTCCGAGGAACTTTTGGACGATGAACAACGAAGGCGGTTCGAGCTGCATCTCGACCACAACATTGATTGCTAGATAATTAACAGTTTGACTATTCATTGAATGCTTATCATCTTGACGCACACGCTTGAAGAGCATTAAATGAGTTACCCTTTCATATGTATATCATTTAATGTGTCACCCTTTCATGTACAGCCTAAGGGCTATAAATACCTTGTATCACCCTCATTCAAAGGGAGCGGAATTTCTTGATAGCACTTGTAATCGAGAATTCCCAAACACTCAGCAATAACATAACAGTGGACGTAGGCCATTCATATAAGGCTGAACCACTTTAAATTTCTTTGTCTCATTTATTTATTTGTGATTGAATTATTAGAGTAATCTAATTTTTTACATCAACAGATTGGCGCCGTCTGTGGGAACGATTTGTTATTATCGTTTTTCACCTAAAATCATTCATCATCAATGGCGGATAACCCAGAATCTAGCAATCGAAACGCTTGAAATGCTAGAAATCCTCCAAATCCCTCAGCACCTCCAGATCTGGCTGGAATTATGACGAATCTAGCTTAAGGACAAACCGCCATGCAGGAAACAATGAGGCAACTCATACAAACCCTTCATGGCGGTGCACCTGCGCATTAAGGACAGCGAAGTGGTCAGAGACAAACCTATTTACTTTCTTCACGATCCAGGCGTACTGAGTCATATCGTAATGAGGAATCTAATAATTTCTCTTATCAACCTGGGCGAACTTCGTCAATAAGGGCTACAGATACTGATCAACGTATCACTCTCTCTCCAGAAAGACCCAGTGCCTTGGAAAGACTGAGTAAGGCGTCTCCTTTCAGTCGATTGGGCCCTAGGAGGAATAGGAGTCCACCTAAGACCATGTCGAGGAGTTTCTGACGACCATCAGATCTAAGAGAAGGATTAGCACAATCACGACCAGTTGCTCGTCAAGATAGATCTCAAGAGGCTACTTCAGAACAATCAATTGCTCGAACTAATAGGCCCGAGGAGGGAAATGATGCGTGGAAGGGTTCCATTCAGCGCTTGGAGGATAGATTGGGAGAAATGGCTAAGGCGAAGAATCCCTTACAATGAACTTTTGTTCAAGGGACACCTTTTGTCCAGGCCATTGTGGGTTTTCCTACCCCGTCAGAGTTTAAAGCACCAGTGGTGACCCCCAAATATGATGGAAAGATAGATCATGTTCTACACATAGAGCAATATCAAGCTGCTGCCGACATCTATGATGTTCCCGACGAGATGAGCTGCAGAGCATTCTCGGGAACTCTTACTGGATCTGCCCAGATATGGTACAACAATCTTCCTTGGGGTAAGATTTCAACTTTCTTTCAGTTGGCCGAGTTGTTCATCGGCAATTTCTATTTTGGGGAAAAGCCAGTAAAAAGAGTAGCACACTTGTTAAGTGTTAGAAAAAAATCTGGTGAGAGTACTAGAGATTACATAACTCGTTTCAATAACGAGAAACTGGAAGTCATAGATTATGATGAAAAGACAACAATCACCGCCTTGATGAGTGGGTTGTTACCTAACAAATTGTATTACACTTTGGCTGAAGATCCACATACAACTATGTCAGAGTTGATGGCAAAAGCGGCCAAAATCATGAATGCCGAGGAGGCTATGGCTGCGAAGAACAATATGGATAAAGAAACCAAGGTGGAAGAAGACAAATCCAAGAAGAAAGAGCATAAGGGCAATGTTGGTGACAAGCATTCCAAGAATAATAAATCGTCATGGGAAGTCCTGAAGAAATTCGATAATTATACTCCTTTGAAAATGGGTATTAATCATGTCTTGGAAGAAATTAAGAATAGCGAGGAGGTAAAGTGGCCGAAGAAACTGAGGTCAGTCCCTGACCTGAGGAACAGGGATAAATATTGCGAGTTCCATAAGGATCACGGCCATATGACCAAAAATTGCATAGCTCTTCAGAACGAGATTGAAACACTCATCCGAAGAGGGAAACTAGCAAAGTATGTTGATCGGGGAAGTGAAAGAAGAAATAATGACCGAACTAGAGAAAGGTCTAGATCTCCTCGTCGAGCGGAGGCGAAAAAGAAAAGGGATCATGAAGATGATACAGAAGATGACCCCGATCTTCCCAAGAAACCAAGGCATCCAGAACAAGAGGTATTTTCAATACGCTTTGGGTCAATTGATTGTAATGTCATTACAGGAGGAGATGCAGGAGGAGGAGACCTTACTGCAGAAAGAAAAGCTTACCTCGGTGAAGCTCAGGCTTGCTCATACATTAAATGGATAAATTTAGCTGAAGAGGATCGCCCGAGGAAGGTAAACAAAGAGAAGCTGGTCATTGGGTTTTTAAAAAATGACCTTGTAGGTGTTCTTTACCCTCACGACGACCCTTTGGTGATCAAAATGAGGATGAAAGAAGTAGTGATCTCAAGGGTGTTGGTAGATAATGGTAGTTCGGCGGATATCATGTACTACTCATGCTTTGACAGTTTAAATTTGAAATTATCTCAATTGGAGCCTTATCACCGACCTCTTCTGGGTTTTGCTGGCGATAAAGTTTTTCCACTTGGGACGATCAAATTGGATATATTCATTGGAACTTGGCCTGCTTGTCGAACAAAGAGAATACGCTTCTTTGTGATGGATAAGAATGTGCATTCAGCTTACAACATCATCATGGGAAGAGTTGGTTTGAAGAAGTTCGAAGCAGTCCCATCTACAGTACATCACTGCTTAAAATTCCCAACAAATTTTGGAGTAGGAGTTGTGAAAGGTGATCAAAAAATAGCTCGGGAATGCTATTATTCATCTGCCGAGCAAGAGGAGCTTGAAGAGTCGAGGAAAAAGACTACTACCTACCAGGTGGAGAAAGGAACAAAAATTGAAACACTTGATCCCAGAGATGAATCCCAGCTTGTAAAAGGACAGGTGGTGGAATCTACAAAAAATGTTATTCTGGACGATGAGCATCCTGAACGAGTAACCCAGATAGGTTCGTCGTTAGATGCTTCAATAAAACAGGAGTTGATAACTTTCTTGAGAAACAGGAAGAAAACTTTTGCGTGGAGTCATGAAGACATGCCAGGAATAGATCCAAACTTCTTATGTCACGAGCTCAATGTGAATAAGGAGATCAAGCCTGTAAAGCAAAGAACAAGAGTATTTAGTCCCGAGAAGAATCAAGCTATACAAGAGGAGGTCGAGAAGCTCCAGAAAGCCCAATTCATTGAAGATGTGAAGTATCCAGACTGGTTGGCAAATGTGGTGATGGTGAAGAAGAAAAACAATAAATGGAGAATGTGTGTTGATTTCACTGATCTCAACAAGGCATGCCCAAAGGATCATTTTCCATTGCCCAGAATTGATCAACTAGTGGATGCTACCTCGGGACACGAGCTACTCAGCTTCATGGATGCTTACTCTGGTTACAACCAGATCAAAATGAAACCTGAAGACAGGGAAAGCACTTCTTTTATTACCCCTAGGGGAACTTACTGTTATAATGTTATGCCTTTTGGTTTGAAAAATCCAGGAGCGACATACCAGCGGCTGATGAACAAGGTTTTTGCCGAACAAATCAGTTGCAATATGGAGGTCTATGTCGACGATATGCTGACAAAGAGCAAGAAAGTTGTTGATCATCTAGTTGACTTAGGTCAGACCTTCTATCAACTGGACAAATACCAGATGAAGCTCAACCCGATGAAGTGCACCTTTGGAGTACGAGAAGGAATGTTCCTCATGTACATCGTCAACCAGCGAGGCATTGAGGCAAATCCAGCAAAGATCAAAGCTATTTTAGGGTTGCGATCTCCAACGACGAAGAAAGAGCTGCAGAGTCTTACAGGACGAGTTGCAGTGCTCAACAGATTTGTATCCCGAGCAACTGATAGATGCCTCCCATTCTTCAAAACACTTCGAAAAACTTTCGAGTGGAATGATGAATGTGAAAAAGCCTTTCAAGACTTGAAGAAATATCTGGAAGCACCTCCACTGTTGTCCAGGCCAGTAATGGGAGAAAAGTTGTACTTGTACCTGGCAGTATCAGAGAATGCAGTCAGCTCAGCATTGATCAGAATGGAGAATGGAATCCAGAAGCCAATTTATTACACAAGTAAGGCTTTCCGAAGTGCAGAGATCAGGTACCCGAAGCTGGAAAAATTGGCATTGGCATTAATTAAAGCAAGTAGAAGAATGAGGCCTTATTTCCAGGCCCATACCATCGTCGTGTATACCGACATGACATTGAGACAAGCTCTTCATAAGCCAGAAAAATCAGGGAGACTGATGTATTGGGCAATAGAGCTCGGTGAATATGATATTGTGTATGAACCTAGATCATCATTAAAAGGGCAGGCTGTAGCAGACTTTATAGCAGAATTTACATATCCTGATACCCCCGAGGAGCAAAAGTTGCTCGCTGACCAACCTGTGGATGTTACAAGATCAACAGACATAAGTCCAGATCAACTCCGGTTGGTAAACGGGCTGGTGGATGTATAAAGATCATCAAATTCAAACCCAGACCAACTCCGGTTGGTAAAAGGGCGAGAAGAGATGGTCGACGAAGAATGAAAAATACCAGGGGAGGATGAAAGGAAACATCAGATATTTCACCGAGGAACTCTGTCAGATAAGAAATTTGAAGACAAGTTACCTACATGGAGATTA
The DNA here is from genome assembly GCA_949130495.1 of Sambucus nigra. NCBI lineage: Eukaryota > Viridiplantae > Streptophyta > Magnoliopsida > Dipsacales > Adoxaceae > Sambucus > Sambucus nigra. The sequence goes on along the minus strand of OX422217.1, from coordinate 176,125,915 downwards.
TATGTAGATGGGTCATCTTGCACAACAGGTTGTGGGGAAGGGATTGTTTTGAACACCCCAGATGAGATTGACGTGGAATATGCCTTACGATTCCAATTCAAAGCTTCCAATAATGAGGCTGAGTATGAAGCCTTGATAGCAAGTCTTAATTTAGCAAAGATTATGGAAGCGCAACAAGTGATGGTATTCAGTGATTCTCAATTAATTATGAATCAGATGATGGGAACATCTGCAGTTAAAGGAGAATTAATGGTCATGTATCATGCAAAGGCGATGGAGTTGTTGGCAGAATTTGATGCCATTCAGTTGATCAGAATACCAAGAATGGAGAATGCACGAGCAGACGCACTGGCCCAACTAGCATCAACTACTCGTACTGAGCTGCGAAGAACGATACCAATTGAAGTATTAAAAAGTCGGAGCATAGATGAAGACTTGACGATGAATGTTATTACCCTTGATTTAGGACCATCTTGGATGGATCCCATCAGGGCATATATTGAGGAGGGAGAATATCGCTGCAAAGAAATTGAAGTTTAAAGCTGCTCGGTATGTACTAACTAATGGTGTTTTGTATAGACGAGGAATTATGGTGGGTTTGCAGAGATGTGTACATCCCTCCAAGGTGAAGGAATTGATTGAAGAGATCCATGAAGGATCTTGTGGAGCACATGTAGCAGGTCGGACACTTTTACAAAGAGTGATGACGCAGGGGTACTACTGGCCAACGATGAGGGCTGATTGTATAGCCTATGCCAAAAGATGTGATAAATGCCAACATTTTTCCTCCATTCGACGAACTCCACAAGAATTGTTGACACCCATAACTTCCCCTTGGCCATTTGCCATGTGGGGAATTAATTTGGTTGGCTCACTGCCAACGACCTGAGGAAGATTCAAGTACCTCGTCGTCGCAGTAGATTATTTTACTAAGTGGGTAGAAGATGAGCCTCTGATTGATATGACATACGAGAAGGTGTACCATTTCGTTTGGAAGAACATCATCTTCCGATATGGTCTCCCTCATGCCTTCATCACAAACCATGGAACACAATTTGATAACGAGGAGTTTGCCACCTATTGTCATCAGTTAAACATTTTGAAAGTTCATTCAGCAACAGGCCATCCTCAAAGAAATGGGCAAACTGAAGTGACGAACAGAACATTACTAAATGGTTTGAAGAAGAGGTTAAGTGAGGCTAAAGCTAATTGGATTAATGAGCTACAGTCAGTATTGTGGGCTTATCGAACAACTCCCCGAGCAGCAACTGGAGAATCACCATATATGCTGGCATTTGGAACTGAGGCTGTAATACCTGCCGAGTTGGGTCTTCCAACACACAGAGTGCTGAATTTCAATTCCCTAGTCAGCGACTTGGTGAGGAGATTAGATTTGGACATGCTCGAGGAAGTTAGAGAAGAGGCAGCCATTAGGAATGCTTCTTATCAACAGCGAACAGCCCTGTTCTACAACAAGAGGGTGAAAAAATGCGACTTAAAAGAAGGAGATTACGTACTAAAGAATGTCATTCAGAAGCACAATAAGTTGGAAGCAAACTGGCATGGACCTTACCGAGTTACTGCAGTTGTCCGACCAGGAACTTACCGAATAGCAACTCTAGAAGGAGAGGAATTTAAGAATGCATGGAATGCTGAACACCTACGCAAGTATTATCAGTGATGTAAAATGTAAAGCAGTTCCATCAATATGAATAAAACGATGATATTTCACAATCTTCTCTCCTTTTATTGAAAGTTTTTCGGGGAATACTAGTGTTTAACACTACGCTGCTCGGCACACAACTACGCTGCTCGGCACACAATGCTGCTCGGCAGTAAAAGAAGATGATAGTTCAAACCCACGATCAACTCCGGTTGGTAAAAGGGCGAGAACAAACTATATTCCTTTGGTTAGGAGGCGTACACTAGCGTGACCAACTCAGGTTGGTAAAAGAACTAGTGGACATGATAGATCAAACCCACGATCAACTCTGGTTGGTAAAAGGGCGAGAACAAACTATACTCCTTTGGTTAGGAGGCGTACACTAGCGTGGCCAACTCAGGTTGGTAAAAGAACTAGTGGACATGATAGTTCAAACCCACGAGCAACTACGGTTGGTAAAAGGGAAAGAACAAACTATACTCCTTTGGTTAGGAGGCGTACACTAGCGTGACCAACTCAGGTTGGTAAAAGATCTAGTGGATACGATAGTTCGAACTCAGACCAACTCCGGTTGGTAAAAGAGCGAGAACACAAGATGATCGACGAAAAGCCAATCTCGGTTGGTTAGGAAACAAAATATGTTCTCAAATGCCAACTTATGATGGTCGAGAAGTAAGATATGCTCTCAAATGCCAACTTATGTTGATCGGGAAGTAAGTTTATTACATAAAAGTTCCTCGAAGAACAAATATTCCAAACTGAACCAAGTATAGTTGGTCGGGTGTAAAAACCCACTAACTGTAGTTGGTCGATGTGGAAAAATCATCGACCTTGGTTGGTCGGGCACATTTTATGAAAAAGACAAAAATTTACCAAGTATAGCTGGTCGGGGATAAAAACTCTCACTAACTATAATTGGTCGACGAGCACAATTTAACAACCTTGGTTGGTTGGAAAAAGTTTAAACATTTTTATACTCATTACTTTATTATTAAGTGATCGAGTAACATTACTGATACTTGTAACTTTTTATTACTAAGTTGGTCGATGAACAACACAATATTGTTATCTTTTTAACAGATACATATAAAGTGTTTAACAAGCACAAGACAATAGCAATACAGATTTGCAAACAGAAAATGAAAGTCTTTCATTAAAATTCAAAACGAATTACAAATTACATATGTGTACTAACTATTACATTGAGATCCCTACTCTATTGGTTTCTTTCCCTTAGCTTTTGAAACAGGCTCCTCGCCGGCAGGAGGATCTTCCAGGAAAAGAGGAGAATTAATGAAGTTAATATCTCGGAGCATTCTAACGTTCATTACTGAAGGAGTGTCCAATAGATGCTCGGGACGAGATACTTCGATCTGAGAGTGAAGATTATAGTCGCCAAGGTATTTTGCAATTAAGTTCCGAGGAATGGCACGAGCTGGGATCCATTCCATGTCCAATTTATAAGGTGGCACGGGCAAGTCTAGTACCCCGGGATCATAATAATCCCACAGGTAGTGCCCCTGTTCGAGCTTCAGCACACCCAAGGCATTCAGCCAACCTTTCTTGTAACCCTTATTATTGGCATTTTAGATACGATCATCTAAGTAGAATAACGCTTCATTGTATCCATCCATCCAGAACTCCCTGGGCTGTTTATTAAATTGAAATGTCAACTTTTCAAGCTTCTCATGAAGATTTCTGGCAAGAACATCCTTATTATCCAAAGCAGACTTTGCCAATGCAAGTTGATCCTCCAGAGTTTGGATTTTCTTTGACATTTTAGACAAATCCTGATCTTTTGCATTCAATTGGAACGCTCGAGTTTCCACTGTTGACTGAGTACGAGCTTCTTCAACAGAATGACGAAGAGTTCTTCCTCGTCCCCGAGTAGGTGGAGTACTCTGTTCCTCGGCAATATCCTAAGTAACTCTTCCTCGTCCACGAGAACCTCTTCCTCATCCCCGAGTAGTAGTAGAAGTACCAGATCTTCTCAAGGTATCCAACTCTTGCCTTAATTTGGCATTCTCAACCTCTAAGAATGAGAATCCTTCATCGGTGACCGGTACCAAGGTAGTGGAAGATGAAGCTGCAGACTTATACTGTGCCAAATTTTTCTACAAATTGTTGTTCTCTTGCTCCAGCAGCTCGGCGATCTGTCTGCATGCTTCGACTTCACCCTTTAGATTTCTCTATCTCACATCATAGCCAGCAAGCATCTTGTCATAACCTGTTTCAGGACTAAGTTATTTAAGCTTCTTCTCATACCCTTCGTGCAAAAGAACTGAAGACTCTTTATACTTCTGTTGAAGTTCATCGAGAGTACCTTGAAAGTCTTCAATCATCTCATAGTACGCCACATTATTGGCTACAACTCGGTCGAGTAAACATTTCAAGTACTGATAAGCTTCCACCGCCTTCTCTGAAGCATCATGAACGAGGATGTCAACAACTTCTGATACACTCAATTCTGTGTGACCAGCCTTATAATATTCATGGCATTGCTGCATCAACTTTGTATCATTGGCAGATAATAACTCCATTCTAGCCATAAACTAGTAAATAAGAAAAGGCAAGAGTTAATAAAAGAAGCAGACAAGGCATCAACAATGTAGAGAAACAAAAAAGGTGATTTTTATTACATCATCAAAGAGAGTATAACATTCAGAATACAAAGTACAAGTAAAAGAAAAATAAAAAGAGAATAACGAAAAACTTCACACCTTCTCCTTGTCTCCCAAGACTTTCTCGGGAGGTTGGGACGAGGAGCTTGGTTGCTCGGTGGGAACAACGATTTGGTTGGCAGAAGTTGGGATTTGTTCAGGAGGAGCAGGCAAAGAAGAAATCTCCTCGGTGGCTGTCTGGTTGAGCTGTGGAGCAAGGACTTGATCACCCCTATCATTGAAGACTCCTCAGATGCAGCTTCATCCTCTTCTTCATCTTCAATAGCTGGAGGAGGACCAGGGAGATGTTGCTGAAATAGTTCAGAGTCCTCACTCACCTTCAATTCTTGCAAGGCAGCAACCCAACCATCTCGGAAGTATTTCAAACTCCCATACTGCACCTGAGTCATCATTGCTTCTACCCCCTATCCCATCCTTTGTCCCAACCGGTTCGAAAGAATTTTTTCACAGCCATTTTTCTCTTCATCTTCTCCAAGGAGAGCTTCTCGGATAGAAGATCCTCGGCGGCTTTCAATTTGGCCTCCACCTCCTCTTTCTGGCGATTTACTTCTCGCAAAAGGGACAGCTCTTCCTCGACCGATTTTAACTTATTCTCAAGCTCCCCAAAACTTGTGAGCTTCTCGGCATATTTTTTATTATCTCTCTCCAAGTCCTTCTCCTTCTTTCCTAACTGCACTTTCTCTGCCTCAGACGCAGTCAACTTCTTCTCCCATTCACCCTTATCCTCGTCGTATTTTTGACGGGATTCCTTCAGAGATTGGGCCAAACCCACAAAAGCATCCTCCACTCCAGACGAGGAGCTAGAAGCCTTGAGTGCTTCATCTTTCTCCACTATGGTGTTAAAGCAACTCACCAGCTGAAAAAGAAGGTAATGATAAGTCAATGCCGAGATACATGAATTGATGGAAAGAAAGAAAAATTCACGATAAGAGAAACTTACTGAAGCAATGTGACGAGTAGCTAGGGATGTCAGCATATCCCTAGACAGGTTTTCTTCTATCCCTTGGACTTCAGGAATAGTCCAAGTCTTTACCGAGCTCATCGCAGAAATCGGGGGAATAATGGTTGGAACACCAGCTCCACTAGCTTGGAGCTGGGGAATGGTTTCAGTTAAAGTGACCGAGGAGGATTTCTTCAATCTCCTCAGTGGCACTTCAGCAGTTTCAACCAAAGAACTTTTGGTTGGGACAACTTCCACAGGTGCATTTTTCTTGCTCGGAGCCACTGGGGGCTTCTCGGCAGCCTTTTGAGGAGCAACAGAAGAGGCACCATCTACTTTCTTTGTCCCCTTTGGGACCTCAACCTTTTTTCTCTTTCCATCTCCAGCAGAGGAAGACTCCTCGAAGATAGCAGGAACTCTTCTCTTGCCCATCTTATGACTTAAAGGAATGTGAGATTCTGGTGAAGATTCCTCAGAAGCTGGTAATGGGTCACTAATGCTGACCACAGGACGAGAAGTAAAGGATGATGTGTAGCTCCTGTACTGCAACAAATATGAAGCAGACCTGATGTGCTCGTCTGCAACTCTTCGATGCAAATTCCAGATATGTTTCAAATGTTTAATATTTACTTCTGATTCTTTTGGAGTTTTTCTCTTACTGTCAACTGCAAACAAATACATAGTGAAATATCAGTCATACATTTTGTCAAACACAATGAAATCATAATTTCAAAAATAAAATAAGATGAAAATAACCTATCCCATTGCCATATGGGGGCATCTGGGACCCTCATATACTGCATCTCCAACCAAAGGGGCATGTTGCCAATTTTTTTATAACTACCCCATGTTCAAAATAATCCCTGTTTGCATCAGGGAGGTTGACTACTAAGGCCCTATTCAAAAACCTAGTTTTGAAATAAAAAACACTATCTAAAATAGCCCATCTGTAACAGTACATAATCTCAGGAATTCCTATACGAGTTCCATGAGTTTGATTCAACCTATACACCCCATTAACTATTCTCCATGTGTTGGGGGCTATTTTTGCAGGGACGACATCAAAATACTGACAGAACTCTAAACACAAAGGGTTTGGTGGAAAAGAAAATCCACATTCAGCAATAAAAAGGCTAGGGAACCAATGTCCCTCAGCCAAATTAAAATAATTTGAAGGCTCAGAAAGACTCTCCAAAGTTACCCAAGAAGTAATAGAAAAGTTAGAATGGAATTTCTCAAGAGATTCGATAATATAAACCATGGTGAATAAAAAGAAATGAAGAAGAAGGAAGAAAATCTTACAGGAAAAAGGAGATCTGTTGACAAACAAACGAAGAAAGGGATGAACGCACAGGAGAGAGAAAAGCTATAGAAAACTCGAAAGCAGAAATTGAAAACGTAGAAGACGATGGGATTGCCTCTGAAGCTTAAATACTTTGCCTTGGGAAACGGCGAAAGAAATGATTACAAAAAGGAAACTATTACGCTACCGACGGCTAAAAGGAAAAAAAATGCACGAAGATCGAAGTGCTTATAAAAATGCAAAAAAGGCGGATTCTGCGAATTTGGAAGGAAATTCAAATACAAAGAAAAGGCTCCTAAAACCCAGAAAGGTCATTTAATATTGCCATATACTGAGAAATAATGTTCCATACTCCTCAAAGTTCGAAATATGAAACATTGGGGGCTTCTGTTGATACCAAAATTAGTATGCTGATGTGGACGAATAATAAGAAGACACGTGTCAATCTACGTGGCATAATAGCAACGAGGAAGATCATTCCCCCGACCAACATACTCACTCCGAGCAACAAGTGTACTCTGAGGAACACCAGTCTTCCGAGGAACACCAGCCATCCGAGGAACTCTTGGCCTCCGAGGAACTCCGGTGCTCCGAGGAACTCTTGGACGATGAGCAACGAAGGCGGTTCGAGCTGCATCTCGACCACAACATTGATTGTCAGATAATTAACAGTTTGACTATTCATTGAATGCTTATCATCTTGACGCACACGCTTGAAGAGCATTAAATGAGTTACCCTTTCATATGTATATCATTTAATGTATCACCCTTTCATGTATAGCCTAAGGGCTATAAATACCTTGTATCACCCTCATTCAAAGGGACCGGGATTTCTTGATAGCACTTGTAATCGAGAATTCCCAAACACTCAGCAATAACATAACAGTGGACGTAGGCCATTCATATAAGGCTGAACCACTTTAAATTTCTTTGTCTCATTTATTTATCTGTGATTGAATTATTAGAGTAATCTAATTTTTTACATCAACAACGAGTATGAACTTGATTGGCCTTATTTGGAAGAAATCCCTCAAGGGTAATCTCCCACTTATTAAAACACTTCTTCTTTCAAGTATATTTTATTTACAAGCTATTATATATGTGTGTAATTGTCCATTTTTTGTGTTTGCAGAAAATTGGAGCCATACTCACATATCACTAATAATTTGAATGACAATTCTTTTGTCGATCCCTTTAATTATGATCAATCATTTTCACAGTCAAATTATGAACCCCCCTTTGATTATCAATACAAATTTTTGCAACAACAAAATCAAATTCCACGGGGTTTTAATGAATATCAATTTTCACAACAAAACAATTATATTCCCCAATTTGAATTCACAGATTTTGAGAATATTTGGGATGATAATATTGCATATTTTAATCAAGACGGTATTTTATATATCAAGCCACAAATGTTTATGGATACTGAAAATTTAGATTATGGAGAAATATAAGGGCTCAATACAATGTATCATGGATAATTTATGATTTCAAACACAAATGAAAATCAAAGCCAGAAAATTAAAAAATTAAAATTGCCTCTATTGGAACTCAATGAGATTCAAAAATACTTTCACGTTCCGATAACTAAAGCAGCCGAGGAGTTGAAGGTAGGATTGATTGCGCTGAAGAAAAGATGCAGAGAGCTTAACATTATGAGGTGGTCGCACCGGAAGATCAAGAGTATAAAGTCCCTCATTGAAAATGTTAAGGTATTATCATACGTGCTTATTAAGATCCTTTCGAATATATTAATTGATATTGCATCATTTTTTGAGTAAGTTACATTTTCCTCCCTGAACTTAACTCTCATTTTTACATCACCAACTGAACTTCTATTTTTTGTCTTTGATCCCCTTGAACTTCCAAAACGAAACCTCTAATAATAATACTTCTAGTTTATTGGACGGATATTCACACTTGGCACCCAACTAACTATTTTAAAAGGGAATTATTGTATTTTACCCAATTGTGGATAATACCTTACTATTCTCTCTTTTTCTCATTATCTCATAATGGCATGGGCACAAACATACACACACATATATTTCAACATAAACACACACTAATTTGGGGTTGAAGAAAAAAGTGGGTTTGAAAACGAACGTATTGAATTTGAGGTTATTTTGTTTACCCAAATCCAAGATCTAATTAGGGGTATGTTTATGGGTTTGTTGGTATTATTATTTAGTTTAATTTTTCTAGAATTTATTTATTTATTTTTTTGCTGAATTTTTTAGGAACCATGTTTTGTTTCATTTTTTTGGAAATACGGATTTTTGCCAAAAATATTTGTTTTTGCTACAAATTTTTTTTCTCTAGAAATATGTTTTCCCTTAAAATTTATTCTTATTAAAATGTTTTTTAAATAATATTCAAACTTTTATAATGTTTTGTTTATTATTTCTAGATTTTTTTAAATTTTTTATGTTATTATTCAATCTTTTAAAATGTCTTTTCTATATTTTCAAGATTCTTATAAGTTTTTCAAAATAAGTCGTTCAATCGGTCTATGCTGCATGATGAGAGAGGGACTACCCGGGTGGTGTTTCTATGTACGTTTTCTAAATTTGTTAGGTATATTTTTAATGTTTTTCTATAAATTCTAAAATATTTTTCTATTATTTTCGTATTTTACAAATTAACATTTTTCATATTTTTAATTTTTAATCTTTCTGTTTTTTGTAATTTCTAAAATAGTTTTTTTTGGTAATTTCCAGATTAAAAAAAATCTTTAATTTCCAAATCTTTTAAATGGTTTTCTATATAAAAAAATATTTTATAAAAGTTTTTCTCTAATTTTCATTTTTTTTAAACTCTAATATTGAATTGGACATAAATAACCTCATTTGCATGGAACGCGACCAATATTTCGTCCAAAAAATTTACGGTGTTAGGGTTAGGATGCTACATGAAGACGTTATAGTAGTTCATGGGTTAAATCGTGAAAACAAAAGTTGGATGGTGATGTAAAATTTGGGGAAAAGTTCACAGGAAACGGAATTAACCTTTATTTTTAATTAAGTTCATTTCTTTCTTATAAGAAGTGCATTGAATATAAAATTTTGTAAGTAATTTTAATATATGTTGTTGTTATTTGTATAAGTATTTTTTTCTTAATTGCAATATTAGGATATGGTATTAACAAATGAGGTAGAGATGCTAGAAGAAAACAAGAAGATGATAGAGAAGCAGCTAGATTTAGAAATGACAGAAAAAATAAAAAGGTTGAGACAAGCTTGCTTGAAGGCCAACTACAAAAAAAGGAGGCTCCTATCTGACTATTGAGTGTGCTTTATTTTCTTTCTTACCATAATTTCTCTATGGGTATTTTGGACCTTAATTTGGTTTTGTGTTTTTCTATCTCTAGTCGTATTTTGTCCCTTTATTTACTTTTTGGACTTAAAGTTACTTTCTAAGGTATAATAGTGCCTATAGCACTACAACCAAGTCTAAGCTTCAATAAAGTATGGTTTTCCTCGCCTTCACGTGAATGTTCGCTTTATTGTGGTAGGAAATCATTAGCGAGTTTTATTTTATTTTGGTCACTGTTTAATATTTTTTCTGCTCTAGTTCACTTATATATTTTTTAAATATTAAAGCCATTCAACCCTTCATGTATAACTTATAACTAGGGTATACACAAAGTTAACATGTACATATTACAAATGTTTGTGTATATATTATAAAATTCTATATACAAATTACAATTTTTTCCAAAAAAATTCATGTAACTTTACAAAATTTATTGTCTATATTACTGAAAATCGGATATGCGTGAAGTGAGAGGGACATTTGTGCCAAAAAATATGGTTGTGGAGATTATCCTTGAATTGGGTTCCATTTTATGTTAAAATTAATTGGGAAACATAGATGCATATGACATTCATATTATTAGATGCAAATTTTACATGTAAATCATATAATTATAATATAAATTATCAATATTACAATATTTATAAATTAACGTATATTAAATCATTACCCCAAAAAGGTAAACAAGTCGAGAAAATAATTAGTGTGCTATGTACCACGATTGCTCAAGGGCAAGTAAAAGTGACACATAAATAGATTATATTTTAACAAACACAAATTATAAGAATGATCAATTCCAAGTTTAAAAGGGGAATATATATATATATATATATATATATAGACGCACAAAAGTATTTTTTTGTTATCTAAATATTGAGTTATGCATGAAGAAATTTGTCCTAAATTAATTTATTTTATAGTGACAATCTTCATTCTCAATATTTAACGTTTTATATGAAGATGGTTCAAGACCTCTTGTTCGAACGAGATCTAAAATTATTAAATTCGTTTTTAATTTTTTTCGTCACCTACACCTAAACCATTATAACTCCAGCCAACTATTATTCATTTTTTCATATTTTAATGAACCCCAACTTTCCCACCAAGCCTTACCAAATGTCCAATCTAACCTTAGAGTTTCACCCTAAACCCTAATCTATCATATTAAAAACAAAATTCACTTAAATCCTAATTTAATTAATAGAAATCTAATCCATTTGAACTTACTCAATTAAAATTACCATTTCAACTAATCCACATAATGAAATTATATTATAATTACTAAATTACTTCACAATAATTCATAAATTTTCATTTTATTTGCTTTTATTATTCACTAAACTAAACCCAAATAATTCATTTTAATTATTAGAAAACTATTGGGTATTACAGTTTTCTACCCTAAAAAAGAGAACTTTGTCATTGAAATTCTTAAAAGTATATTTGTCTAAAAAAGTAAGGGTATTTTTAACGCCTATCATCATGTCGTGCCCAAGTAAACTCAGTCGCACTATGATGGCACAACAGTAAAGAAATCACCTTAGACCCATAAAGTATACTCACATCGATTTAAGATAAAAATAGGCTTCTCATTATATGAACTATTCGGTTGCGACCCTATCTTATCCAAATCTATATGCTACTACACAAACTAATCTCATAAGAACTTATGCAACATACAATACACCAATGTGACAACCCGCCATCCGAAATAGGGGGTGGCCAACCCGATACTCCAAAATAACGGAATCATGGATGGAATCATTCTCACCATCACAACAAAATAAGAAGTATACGGGATAACCACTTCTTATTTCAGAAAAACGGATTGCCAAAATTTTGATTTTTAAAGTTAATAAAAGAAAACAGCATAACAACCCAATAAGAGAAAGTGGAAATCCAGATGAAATTATATTACATATGCATAGATGTACAATAAGGGACTGAATATGCTGTCGGCCAAAGACTCATACAATAAAATTAAACAAATTCATTAATTACATAATACATTACATTAATCAAGTACAAAGGCTTGGGCCTCTCGCCCGAGTAAAAAGACTTGATCCTGACTAGAGTACAAGGATGACAACGTCTATCGCCAAATGCCCTGTAAAACACGCAAAGCATCACGGCTCGCCAAAGACACCGGGATCGGAATTCAAATCAGGCATCCTTGCGGCGGAGTACCTGAGCGGATACAAGATGCAAGAACAACAAGAAATATGAACGGGTCAGGGGACGGTTCTATATGACTACCAGATGAATAAAAAGTATGATAGTTATGAACGATAAATCATGATGAAAGAGAAATAATAAGCTACCTACACAATTTAAAACATAAGCTAAGCAGGAAAATAAAATGAATAACATTAATCTAAAACTTCATCATGCGCACCAATTATTTCATATATCTTTTCCTTAATAGGAAATATATACATAAAATAACAATCTTATTCTCTTTATGGCATTTTTATCTTACTTTTACATTTTGTAAAAATCCTTTCCTTATCAGGAAAATAGTCATTTTCAAATGCTCTTTGTGGCATTTATATGTGTTGTTTGTGGCACTACATTATGATCTTTATGGAACATAATCCATCAAGTCCCACTTGATTATGAATAGTTATATTTATATATATATAACGATTCTAAGACCGCCCGTCCGGGTTTTCCCACTGTGCGCACCCCTAAATGACCATCATCTTCTAGGGCCTATCATAAGACAACCTGGGCACTTATAAAGCAAAACATCGGGAAGCGGCCATGTGCCTGCGGGGTAGTCAAGACCACACCCGAAATCTCCTACCCATCGCAGAAAAATATATATCAATAAACACTCACATGGCCTAGGACTATATCCACCATGCATTCATTAGTCAGGGGGCTTCACCTCAACTCGCGAACTTCCCTTACGATGTCATTTAGAGAGGTGTGTTCAACCATTTTATTTACCATTTTCAAAATCAAGTAAATTATCATTTACCAAATTTATGATTAAGTAAATTATCATTTACCATCATCATTACCATAACCATTTCATTTCCATTTATGCATGTATGTTTTGTTTTATTTGAAACCATTCTTATTTACATTATTATAAATAATTCACCTTATTATCCGGATCCATACGATAAATTATAACATTATTACAACCTCAAAGGAGTAAATAAACTCTTCATTATCTCCAAACATTTTAGGGTGTTATTTTAAAACCCCAAGACTATCATCCTTCAAAGGAATGAATGAACTTTCAATTTTTTCTCCCAACACACCTTTATGGTGTTATTATGAACCATCAAGGTTAACATATCCCAATTGAGCTTCTAAAATCTCCCAGCATTCTTTTGGATAATAATATAAACCATCAAAACTAGTATAGTTCAATTGAGCTTATAAAGTCTCCCAAACATAACACTACATCTCCTAGTTTTATAGTAATTAACTGGAAGAAAAGAATGCCCTATCATCAATAGGAATAACACCGAAAAAGTCCCCACATAACCCATTCCTAATGTAGGGTAGACAACTAACTCATATCACACTATAGGACTCTAAGTTTACTTCATTTAAGAAGGTTCCTAGTCCCTAGATTTAAGAAAAAGAAGAAAAATTGAGTTAAACAAAATAACTCAAAAACAGCATGAATCCGAATCGATTCGCCCAAACAGCGAATCGGTTCGGACACAAGACCTGGGATTCTGCAACTGCCGAATCGATTCGGCCTTAACCCGAATTGATTCGGGTACCTAGACCTGGGAAACTGAATCTTAGCGAATTGATTCTCCCTAAGGGCCAAATCGATTCGGTCCTGGAATTTTGCCAAGAATGGCTACGAAGGGTTATGAACCCTAATTTCTCCAAACCCCAAATCTCTTCCATTTTACACACAACCAACAATATAAATCTACCCCAAATCAACCTACATGGTTATTAACTACTATTATCCACAATTTCATCATCAAAACCCAAGATTAGGGTTAAATCACCACAATTTCTATTTTTGATCCATAAATGCAAATACACAACTATCACAGAATTTAATAATCTTAAATCATATATTAGCAAGAAGAAAACTTGCCTTAGGGTTAATATCTCAGATTTCTTTGTGGAAGAAGCAATTCCCATATCATCCATCTTCAATCTCTCTCTCAATATCCCCTTTTCTCTTCCTCTTTCTTTCTCTCTCTCTCTCTCTATGGTAACACACACAAATGAGAAATGAAATAAGGGGCAAGACTTAAAATCGTGGCTTAAGTCTAAAGTATCCAACTTAAGTGGTTAATACCACATTAAAATAACTCCCAATACGTGTTTAAGTTAAAACTAGGTAAAAGTGCCCGAAACCCAAAAATACAATATGGAACTTATTTTGACTGTCTCAGACATTCCGAGACTAACTACACCCCTTAAACTGGCATCCAATAATTTTATAATTTATTTCCAGTTCCAATTTCATTTAAACCATAATGTCATTTAAAACACATGACACTATAAACATGCAACCTGACGATATTTACTTTCATATACTGTAAATATGCATCAATCTAGTAAATATTAACTTTTAACTCATTAAATTAATATTTACTCCAGTTCCAACATTTTATATAATTACCTTATGCGGTAAATTAATATAAAATTAGCCTCCTAAAAGCAAGGGTTGTTACATACTCCCCCCCTTATGAGGGAATTTTGTCCCCAAAATTCGGACATACCCTATACGCATAAAGGGTATACTATCTCAAACTATCATTCTATCGTCCTTAACAAACCCTCGATAATACGACGTCCCAAAATGGACTTGGACTAAGGTCGTCACTATCGATCTCAGTCTACAATCTTTATGCTCTAGTAGAGCACAGAGCGTTCCTCACAATCTATCAGTTCTAGCTTCCTACGGCGGAAGATGCTAACCACGTGACTAGGCGCAAAAATGCTTTCCATCCTAAATCACGCTACATCCCACCTTGGGGATCCTTAAGGAAATATTCCGGGACCATTCCAAGTCCAAGGAACCAATTATTCGTTGGCTCCCTTAAACGAGTATGCAATTTACTCACGGTGACATACTTTAGGAAATGATCCATAAAGCCATCAAAAAGCCCAATTATTGTACGGGAATTTCCATCCACATAACTACTGCACCGTTTGTTATGTATCCTAAGGTTCACATTCAAGATATGTCCTTCGGCATTTAGTCAACTTCCTCCAATCATTCATCCACTTTAGGGTGGTAAGATATACGCCATCTCTATACGGTTCCCATTCCTTCATGGAAACATTACCGAACCATCGACACGAATATCTAATCTCGGTGCACCACCATTTTAATAGGCACCACTTTTAGTTCTATCATTTCTCCATAAAAAGAGGGGCGTACTCCTCTACATATCGGCTGCCCGCAATGTCCGGGAAAGCAACGGTTTGGTCAAGCTATCATCAGTTTTCTCAAATAGGATCATGACCAATTTAGTGTCGGCAATTCAGTGCGAACGTCTATGAATGTACCCTTATTCATTCCACCGATACTCTTCTTCACACGGTTGGGTGAAATGGCCAATTATAGATCGAAATGCTCTTGTTACAAAGTCTTCCGAGTCATGCTCATTTCACTTGGCTTTTCATGCCACCATAATTATCTCCGACGGGTTTCTTACTCGACGCATCTACTACCCCAATCGCATATCCTGAGCGAATGAGAAAATCCAATAGATAGTCCATTAATAACTTCATACACCAACTCGATTTCTCCCACGACATTTTGCAACAATTATTGCTCGCGAGAAAGACCAACTTTCCTTCCCAGGAAGTAGTGACTCCATCACTTTAAGGCGATTGCTACTGCAATGAATTTTAATTCAAGCATGGGAAAATACTTCCCATAAAGTTAAAGTTTGTGAGATGCATAAACAACGGGTCCATGATCCAGTATTATTACTCCCCATCCTGGCAGAAACTTATTCCTTAAATCCACCCCCGAACTTAACAAAATGGCTCAGGAATGAAAATCAACTCACTCTCCTAACTCCCCGGTAGCTAAGTTACCAATGTAACACTTTAGGTAAGAGAGGTCTCACCTCCATCGGCCTAACCTTCGAAATCTCTCGAGATTCCACACTTCTCATTCCTAGGGATCTAATCCCCCTTAGAGTTAACCCACGGCCTATTCGTGGTCAACTCCTTATAATCTTCCTAAATCAACATCACATGCCTTAATGGCCTTAAGTGCTAATAAATCTAAGGTCGATCTATATATATCCTATCTAAGTCATATACATATAATACTAAGTATATCCCTAGTGTACAAGACCTATCTCAACTCCCAACATTCGCTCGGTTTCATGCGTGGAACGTCTCGTCGAAGCAAAATCCAAACAAGGAACCCTCCCGTTACACTACTACCTCGCATCGTCGGTCATTAAGATGTGAAGGTCTAAGACACATAATCGGGATCGGTAAAAGTCTAACTCACAATCCTATTAATAAAATTTTACTTCTATGTATTACCATAGCATCATTAAAGATTTCAATTAATCAGACATTCACTTTCTGTGAAGTCTTACAAATTTTATCCCATAACATATATACATATTTTCAAATAGCCTTATTATCAAGGCATAACCCGAAGTCTCAATTCGACTTCGTGTCTCAGTCTCCCTCACATCGATCAGAGGAGAGAACTATATACAGTGCTTCTATCTCGCACTTTAGTAACCCTTAATCACTCTTCTACGTGATTCTCGGCTAAACCTTTCAACCCACCTCTTAACCAACAAAATAAAATAAAATAAAATGGAATGAACTAAAAGAAGAAAGAACGGCATCACCCCACTTCCAACGTCATTGAGGTTCACGCGTGGAGTGTCCCGCAAAAGCGGAATCCAAACAAGGAACCCTCCCATGCATTACTACTCAATTATGTCGGTCATGGGGATAAGGCATACCAATCACATACAATGCAAATAAGTAATCAACCAAACACACACGCAAGATAACATAACAAGAAATAAAAACTTCCTACTTACCTTAACCACCCACATAAAGTTTCAACCTGTATCCAGGAGAGACATTATAGAACATCTAGTTCCATCCTGAAACTAGAAATAGGATAGCCTCGCAGTTTAATTGCCTGCTATCACCCCGATTAAACCAATATATCTTTACTTGTATAGTACATATCATACAAGTAGTACATAACGTACATAGTACTTAAAAAGAAAATATATCGTCACTCGCTTTATAACGAGTGAAGAAAAAAATATAAACCTCCCTACCACGGAGGTCATATAATTACTCTATCTATAGTAGCGTCGATACTACTACACACTCAATATACACACCCGAATTATAGTAAATACAATACTATTAAATCTTATCCTAAGGAATACACCACCCACTAATAAGGTGGAATTCTCGCCAACATCTTATGCCAATCACTCCGGGTCAATACTAATGATTCTCAGACTCCATATTCGAGTCTTATCCGATCCAACATTACTTCCATCAACTCCCCAGCTAGGCACTTTATTCTTCCCCTTGTTATCTAAATCAACATAATGAAGATGCGTGGTTCTTCCACGTCATAACCATTTTTTCGCCTCTAACTACCAAACAATTATCCACGCAGTCCCTCTTCCTTTCTCAGTAAAAGAGAACACGCTATCGGCCTCCTCTTCCTTAGTTAAATGAAACCTTCCCAGGCGGATGTCCACCAAATTGGTTTCATGATCACTGTTCCATCAGAAGTGTTAACATCACTTATTCTGGAGCCTATCATTCCATTGGAGCGCTCTTTCTTCCTTATACCTACCTTTCTTTAGTGTACGATCTCCCTAATCGCACAACTTTTCTTCACATGTCGGCCTCAGATCGAGCCTCGCGTGAACATTTGAGGATCTACCTTCTCCTCCTTCTAGTTACCCCAGAGAAACTCACTGTAGAAAGTATCTACCGAGTACCTCCATGGGAAAAACTTTCTGCGCCCACAAATATGGTGACCACGTTCTCACCATCATAACACTATTCCTACGGGTGAAGGATTCTCCTCCATCCTACTTTAACAGGTGGCCCTAATCATAGGCGCTTCTCCACTTCAATTTAATGTTGCTTGAAATCTCAAGATTAGTACTACCCTTTACATCTAGTGGTACTTGGAAAACTATGTCTACTGTAATCAGTGGTCGCAGTAGCAAGACAAGAAAATGCTACAAAAAGGAAGCGACCTCCAAAGCGGTCCTCATCCCCGACCAAAACTTACAGTTCTTAGAATTCCTTCTCATGACGCCCTTCTTCAATCGACCTACTATTCTCACATGAATTCTCAAAAGATTCTATAAGTTCTACCTCATGGAAGAAGAACGAGATCTCACAAGAGAAATCAACGATCTTAATCCTAAGGCTCTATGTCAAATCAAAAGAAATGCTGAAAGCGCAAAGCGTTCACACAGATTCCTATGGACTCTAAAACCTAATGCTCTGATACCATCTGTGACAACCCGCCATCCAAAATAGGGGGTGGCCAGCCCGATACTCCAAAATAACGGAATCATGGATGAAATCATTCTCAGCATCACAACAAAATAAGAACAATACGGGATAACCACTCCTTATTTCAGAAAAACGGGTTGCTAAAATTTTCATTTTTAAAGTTAATAAAAGAAAACAACATAACAACTGAATAAGAGAAAGTGGAAATCCATATGAAATTATATTACATACGTATAGATGTACAATAAGGGACCGAATATGCTGTCGGCCACAGACTCATACAATAAAATTAAACAAATTCATTAATTACATAATACATTACATTAATCAAGTACAAAGGCTTGGGCCTCTCGCCCGAGTAAAAAGACCTGATCTTGACTAGAGTACAAGGATGACAACGTCTATCGCCAAATGCCCCGTAATACCCGAAAAGCATCACGGCTCGCCAAAGACACCGGGATCGGAATTCAAATCAGGCATCCTTGCGGCGGAGTACCTGAGCGGATACAAGATGCAAGCACAACAAGAAATATGAACGGGTCAGGTCCCGGTTCTATATGACTACCAAATGAATAAAAAGTATGACAGTTATGAACGATAAATCATGATGAAAGATAAATAAGAATCTACCTACACAATTTAAAACATAAGTTATTCAAGAAAATAAAATGAATAACATTAATCTAAAACTTCATCACGCACCAATTATTTCATATATCTTTTCCTTAATTGGAAATATATACATAAAATAATAATCTTATGCTCTTTATGACATTTTTATCTTACTTTTACATTTTGTAAAAATACTTTCCTTATAAGGAAAATAGTCATTTTCAAATGCTCTTTGTGGCATTTATATGTGCTCTTTGTGGCACTACATTTTGCTCTTTATGGCATATAATCCATCAAGTCCCAATTGATTATGAATAGTTATATTTATATACATATAACGATTCTAATACCGCCCGTCCGGGTTTCCGCACTGTGCGCACCCCTAAATGACCATCATCTTCCAGGGCCTATCATAAGACAACCTGGGCACCTATAATGCAAAACGTCGGGAAGCGGCCATGTCCCTGCGGGGTAGTCAAGACCACACCCGGAATCTCCTAACCATCGCAGAAAAATATATATCAACAAACGCCCACATGGCCTAGGACTATATCCACCCTGCATTCATTAGTCACGGGGCTTCACCTCAACTCGCGAACTTCCCTTACGATGTCATTTAGAGAGGTGTGTTCAACCATTTTATTTACCATTTTCAAAATCAAGTAAATTATCATTTACCAAATTCATGATTTAGTAAATTATCATTTACCATCATCATTACCATAACAATTTCATTTCCATTTATGCATGTATGTTTCATTTTATTTGAAACCATTCTTATTTACATTATTGTAAATAATTCACCTTATTATCCGGAGCCATACGATAAATTATATCGTTACTACAACCTCAAAGGAGTAAATAAACTCCTCATTATCTCCAAACCTTTTAGGGTGTTATTTTAAAGCCCCAAGACTATCATCCTTCAAAGGAATGAATGAACTTTCAATTTATTCTCCCAACACACCTTTATGGTGTTATTATGAACCATCAAGGTTAACATAGCTCAATTGAGCTTCTAAAATCTCCCAGCATTCTTTTGGGTAATAATATAAACCATCAAAACTAGTATAGCTGAATTGAGCTTCTAAAGTCTCCCAAACATAACACTACATCTCCTAGTTTTATAGTAATTAACTAGAAGAAAAGAATGCCCTATCATCAATAGGCATAACCCCGAAAAAGTCCCCACATAACCCATTCCTAATGTAGGGTAGACAACTAACTCATCTCACACTCTAGGACTCTAAGTTTACTTCATTCAAGAAGGTTCCTAGGCCCTAGATTTAAAGAAAAGGAAGAAAAATTGAGTTAAACAAAATAACTCAAAAACAGCATGAAGCCGAATCGATTTTCCCAATAATGAAATTGTTCGGACACAAGACCTGGGATTCTGCAAATGCCGAATCGATTCGGGTACCTAGACCTGGGAAACTGACTCTTAGCGAATCGATTCGCCATAAGGACCGAATCGATTCAGTCCTGTAATTTTTCCAAGAATGGCTACGAAGGGTTATGAACCCTAATTTCTCCACACCCCAAATCTCTTTCATTTTACACACAACCAACAATATAAATCTACCCCAAATCAACCTACATGGTTATTAACTACTATTATCCACAATTTCATCATCAAAACCCAAGATTAGGGTTAAATCACCACAATTTCTATTTTTGATCCATAAATGCAAATACACAACTATCACACAATTTAATCATCTTAAATCATATATTAGCGAGTAGAAAACTTGCCTTAGGTTTAATATCTCAGATTTCTTTGTGGAAGAAGCAATTCCCATATCATCCATCTTCAATCTCTCTCTCTCAATCTCCTCTTGTCTCTTCCTCTTTCTTTCTCTCTCTCTCTCTCTCTATGGTAACACACACAAATGAGAAATGAAATAAGGGGCAAGACATAAATCGTGGTTTAAGTCTAAAGTCTCCAACTTAAGTGGTTAATACCACATTAAAATAACTCCCAATACGCGTTTAAGTTAAAACCAAGTAAAAGTGCCCGAAACCCAAAAATACAATATGGTACTTATTTTGACTGTCTCAGACATTCTGAGACTAACTACACCCTCTAAACTGGCATCCGGTAAATTTATAATTTATTTCCAGTTCCAATTTCATTTAAACCATAATGTCATTTAAAACACATGACACTATAAACATGCAACCTGACGATATTTACTTTCATATACAGTAAATATACATCAATCTAGTAAATATTAACTTTTAACTCATTAAATTAACATTTACTCCAGTTCCAACGTTTTATATAATTACCTTATGCGGTAAATTAATATAAAATTAGCTTCCTAAAAGCGAGGGTTGTTACAACCAAATATTAGAAATAGTCACATTCTTGGACCGTGACCAACGGTTTGGGTATCAATTCTTGACCATTATAATTATAAGGGTGACCATTTAGGGATCACGCTCTAAAACTGTGACCAATATAGAGAGTTGTAGCCTTTTTATAACCATAATGTTGGGAACATGATCTTGGTTATGGATCGTAACCATTAGTCACGGTCATGAACCGTGACTGATTTAACCTCGTCATGGTCTTGAACCATGAACCCCAATCATGACCATATGTATAGTGGCCATTATACTACCTTGCATTTTTATAATAAATTTAATCGGTAAAATTTAAATTAATTTGGTAGAATTTAATTAAATAAATCCGTGAACAAATTGCTTAGTTGTAATTGCATGTTTATATGATTCATATATGTATGTTATGTTTACTCGTAAAAAAAATTGCATGTTAGTTAAATTATTATTATGTGGTGTGTCAACATAATAAAAATGTGTAATTTGGGTAGATATAGTTTGGGCACATTTCGAGATAATTTGAGGATTCGTTTATGTATTTTAGACATCGAAAATTAGGCCCAAGGCATAGATATACCATTAAAGGTGTTATTTGGCCAATCCAGGTATGATTTTGGGCTTGTTTGGGGGCTCAAAGGTGAGGGTTCATGGGTAACTCGGTATTTATGATTATAATAAGGTAATGAGTCAGGCTCCCATGAGGGAGCCCAAATGCGGGACTCCCTTGGGGGATGATTTTTAAAAATAAAAAAAAGTTTTTTTTTTTTGTCGGTTATAAACATTTCAGTGCACCATTGTAAAAAAAATCAGCTCAAAATAATACTTTTTGGTATTTTAAAAAAATGGGTCAATTTTTTAATAGTATTTAAGCTGCTTAAAATACTGTCAAATATTGACCCATTTTTTTAAAATACCAAAAAATGTTATTTTGAGATGATTTTTTTTACAGGGGTACCTTGAAATGTTTATAACCCACACAAAAAAATTTTAAAAAAACATTTTTTTCTAAAAAAGATCCCGCACGGGATCCCTCATTTGGTCTCCCGCTCGGGAGCCTGACTGAAAAGGTAATTAACTGAGTAAGAAGTCATTGTCATACACTGCAACTCAACCCTAGTATCCCCACACCCATTGGAGAGGTTACCAAGGATAGATAAGGGAGGAAGGTTAAGGATCCAAGAGGAAAAGATCCCAATGAGCAGCCTAAGGCAATAATTCTCTTGCTAAGTCAATTTTGCATTTGTTTCTTACTTCACTTGTGTATTTCTCATTGATTTTTATGGGTTAATTTATAAAATTGATGATTTGAATAATTGGAATCAAGTTTATGAATTTAAAGAAGAAAATATGACATTATGATGTTTAAGGATTAAATTAATTGGTGACAAACCCTAAAATTACCTAAAGGTAGGCAAGGAGAGAGAAGTCAAATTCTCACTTAAAGGATTGCTAAGGCGATCACACCGGCAACACTTGACGGTGACGTTCAACAACGGGACTGGATCCATGGCCTCGAAAGGAGATAAATAAAATTACTCTTTTCACATGTGTATTGACGTGATTATCATATTGTTCAAAGATTTTGGGAATCATGTATAAAATGTAACTTACATGTTGTGAAATAAACCTTAGAACTCATGTTGTAGGAGTGATGAACTGACGACTATAATTCATGTATTAAGACCTTAGTATCTCGAATGATTAGATATAAAATTTAATCATAAAGATAGGATTAGATTAACTCTAAGATTAGGTAAATTTTCTAGGATTTTGGGGCATAATCTTATGTTATTTCGCGTAGATAATTATCTAAAAAGTGTTATTGGATCAAGAATCTATATTCATTGAAATAATGTTGGATAACGCATTAGAATGAAAGTTGAATTTTCAAGTATGAAACCTGTATAGCAACACACAAGCATATCTGGATTTCCTGCCAAAGTGTTTGAACCTCGTTCGAAGCTCGTTCGAACGGGAATAGGATTTCGTTCAATCGAGACGTGATGTCATTCGAATCAAACAATAGATTTTGTTCGAACGAGATATACTTTTGTTCGAACGACCCTTCTGGATTTGTGTCAGGTTGAGACCGGGAAAATGGTCGAGTTATTTTTATGAATATATGGGAGGTTATCCAAGTGGGGGGATAATTTTGTGTCACTATTTAGCGTTGAGAAAATTGATAATTAACTAAATGGTTAATTCCTAGAGTAAGAATATTAATAAGAGATTAATTAGACTTCTTGGGGATAATTATAAGGTTAGTTACCTATAAATATTATGTGTTAAAAATATATATTTACTTAATTGTGAACATACCCATGTTTGTGGACGGCCTATCGGCTGGGGTTGCATACGTCTCAGAATCGTAGCATGTGTCGGCATATGTGGGCTAGGCATTGTGTAGGTCATTATTTTATGTCCTACATAGTAGTGACACTTACGAGGAGGTAGGTGTAGATACTAGGATCCATTGTCACCGTTGGGAAAATGGACCATGTAATGGTGTAATGCATAGGAACCGCCCCACTTGTGTGTGTTTTGTGATGTCCGTTTGGTACGAAGGACTCCTCCGGACTTACTATTAAAGAACATATGGGATACTAAAGGTGGATGCCTTTATGTATCGCATATATGTAAGGACATATATAATTATATAAATTAATTCCTTGTACTCTAATGATGCAAACAAATAATAATGAACCTAATATTAGATAAATTGCGTAATAGATGATTTGTTATTTCCTATAGATTGTATTGTAGGGGTTATTCTTGGGACTATAAGTACATTGATAGATGATTAGCTTCAGTGTACTGATTGTGTTATACGCATTGAATATTATATTAATGTTGTAGTTATCGAACTTTATAATTGGGATTTGGGTTGATATATGCATAGTATTGTACTTAGATAAGGGGTGAGATACTTACTGCATGTGAGTGACGATGGGCGGTACATAATGTGAATTAACTGCATAATTGCATTTTGATTTCGTAAGATAATTATTATAACTTTAGGGCGCTCACCCAAATTATAAAATATTTCCCCCTAGATTTTCCTAGACAGTCACAACAGGGCTGACAGGAGATCCGACTTACGATCATATTGCTCATCAGTCATTCCCGATCGATTGACTCTAGTTTAGGTTATTATTTCCTTTCCACTCAAATTTTTATTTCGTAGATTATATGGGCATAAGATCTAAGTTTATTATATAGTCTTCTTGATGTGGAGCTTTTTATTACCAGTTGGGTGTTGGACTTATTTATTATTAGTTGTTATTTAAATGGTTTATTGTGCATTTCGATTTAAAATTCAATTGTGTTATTATTATTATTATTATTATTATTATTATTATTATTATTATTATTATTATTATTATTATTATTATTATTATTATTATTATTATTATTATTATTATTATCATTACTATTATTATTGTTGTTGTTGTTGTTGTTGTTGTTGTTGTTATTGTTATTATTATTATTATTATTATTATTATTATTATTATTATTATTATTATTATTATTATTATTATTATTATGCTGAGAATGATATAGATTGTTCGACAAGCCCTATCTTAGGTGTATTGTGTCTGGCCCACCTTTACGTGGAAAAATGAGGATTGTTATAGCCATGGTTTTCACCATTATCATCGTTTAACCCATTGAAATCTTGTCACGAAAATGGCCATGGTTTTGGACTGTGATCAATAATAAATTTATTTTTTTTTTTTTATTTGTTTGCTTCTAAAAAAATCGTGTACATATTTTTAAACATGTATGCAATTCCATTATAAAACTAACTAATACATCAATTAAAAAACAAAAATACAAAATTTATTAAGCCATCAAATTAATTACATTAATCCAACATAAATATTATTAAAATCTTCAAAGTAATCCTTCCCCAAACATATTCAATCTCGGTGTAATCGACATCCATGTCCACCATCTAGACCTTATAAATATTTCACAATGATCCAAAGATTTCATGCTAAATGGTCAGGGTCTTCTATCTTGGTCATGGTCCACAATCATGACTAACCCATGACCAACTAATGATGTAGATCATCCCTAGCTTGAATCGCGGATTTGGTCACATTTTTAAAGGCATGGTCACGATTTTGGATTGTGACAACAATGGTCATGGTCCAAAACCGTGAAGTCCTACTCAATATGGTACAAGTCTGTAAGTCCTACTCATTATGGTAGAGTCCCCACTCAATCCAAAATTGTAAAATACACCACAAATATCAGTGCCGATTTCCATTTCTTTTCGAAGCACATTACCCTATTTATTGGATATACTTCAAAAAGCATGTGGTATCCAATGGCAAAGTATAATGGTAATCGTCAATCATTTGCATATCTCTTGATCGCATCTTCATTGCATTGAAAAGGTAAACACTGTCGCTAATGAGGACCCTATGATAAAAGTACTTAAGTGAATATAGGCTAGTTTATGAACCATATATATAATCTGATATGCCTTTGTGATTAGCCACCGTCTTTATACTTTTATCTTCCATCCTAGCTTGTGCTATCTAATTCTAATTGGTGAGTTTATACACTTACAACTACTAAAAATGATAATTGTTTAAAAAGTAACTAACGTGCCCACAATTTTAAGATAAATCATAGTCATGCCATTATAAATTATTATAAGTTGTAATGCTATTTTTACTAAAAATTTCATCCATATTTGTAAAATATATTTAAAAAATGTAATACCCCATATTTATGGGATTTATTGAGTATTTTCAAAATTTTAATTTAAGTTGTCCTAAGTTAGAATAAGGATGGAAGGGCAAGGGTAGTTCTATTGTGTGGTTAAACTTTGAGATCTATCTAGGAATTAAAGAATTGTAAACTTCCTAATTAGTTGGGATTGTGACATCTGTGAGGGAAAAAATTTGATGCAGTAGAAATCGTGGAGACATATGACTACAAGAATCCTTTGCACGACTGTAGAAACAGTCCTGTGATTATAAGAGAACTAGTGCACAATCGCGACCTTAGTTGCTCACGGCAGTGCTCAACCCTTGGTCTATTTAAAGGATCTTGTAGTTGGGTTTTGCCTTAGATTTAACCTCTTCTTGCATAATATAACCCATCATGCAATTTTAGACTTTATCCTTAATCATCTGACCCTAAACACACATGAACAAACACCTTATAACCTCCATTAGAGGACCTTGCGCTTGGATTTTGGGAATGCTTCAAGAGGGATAGTCGATCAAATTTCCAAGGATTAAATGGATTAGAGATTAAAGTTGGAATATAGGAGATGGGTTATGGGAAATTTCATATTTTAAGTAAGATGTCTAGCTTCATGAATTTTATTTGTTTGAGGTAGGTTCTTTCTCCCGTATTTTTTGTGTGCTACATGTTTTCACCCTTAATTGTATACTTGTGTTTATTATGTGTGGTATATCTTTATAAATTTTATTTAAATATACATTTAGTCCTTGTTGCACACATGGATATGTGATATTATTTTCATAACGTATAGTTTGGTAAAATGTTATTAGATTAATTTACGTCATATGTGAAGTTGTAGTAATTCGATAAATATTCAAACCTAATTTGTGGAATTAATATATTTTTTAAAGTTTATAAAATGAGAGATTGATATTACTATTTATTTTGTTAGAGGATGTATAGACATCCCTTAGCCGAGCCACACATTGGATGAGGTGAGTTTTCGGTCTATGCTTTTTTTCTTTGTGGTAAGACAATAAGGGGAGTACTTTATCGTGCCATCTGATTGTATTATAATATTGTTTATTTGGGGGTACATTTGATTCTTAGGAGGGTAAATAACAGGAGAGTATGATGAGAGTCCATATTGTACTGAGGGAAGTGCGACATTTAATAACCCGTAATTTCTAGCATTTATTATTTATTTATTAAATATGAGAAGAAATTAACAAATGAGAATTAATCACTAATTGAGATAATTGGTACTAACAATTGCATATTTATATAATGATCAAATTTGCATTTTATGTGCTTTTTTTGTGCCGTATTCCATTTTAATTCATGGTCGTTGTTAATTATGTTGAATGATATGCGGTTACGCGTAAAATAATTAATTGTTTTTTTTTATGTTGTCAGGTTTTACCATCAGATATGAGGTATAACCAGTTTGAGCGAACTCTAGAGTGATACGGAGACCCAATTGTGTATTTGTATCATCCTAAGTTGGTACCGGGGGTATATATACCCTTAGGCTAAGTTTTTGGTTAATCCGATTAGTATTTTGGGTCCATTTGGGGGCCAAAAAATAAGCCTAATATATATATCAAAAAATTAGAGGTATTTAATAGAGTTAATCCTCTTTAATTAGTCATTGTTTTATCAAAAGAGAAAACCCTAGCAACCAAAGACTTGTGGGAGAACTAGAGAAGATGTGGAGAGGAGAAAGTACAAGGTATTCAAGCAAAAGTCTCACCATTCTTCGAATTAAGGAAATAAATATATTGCAATACATTTTTAATCTATAACTTATTTTGAATACATATTTTCCCATTTAGAACGCAAGTTTAGGGTCTGATTTGATTAGTTTTAATCATGTTTACATATTTGAGATAATTAGGAGTTATATTAATTGTTTATGTAGTGAGGACTTATACTTTTATGGAGATAATATGAAATTGAACGTTTTAGATGCGTAAATATGGAATAAAACTCATGTTTTAGGATTTACTTTTAATTTTGAGTATAATCCTCATGTTAACTTGAAGTATTATGTATGTTTATGTAGGTAATTAAACTCCCTTACATGATAATGATGAGTTAGGTGTAAACATATAAATTTGACGAATTAAACCTTATTTTGATAAAGTGCATCTCCATTAATTGTTATAAATCAATTAGGATCATTTAATAATCCTTGGTTTTGAATTTGGGATTATTTGGAATGATGTTTTGAAGCATTTATGCTTGTTAATGGAGTTTTAGACTAAAATTTCATTTTATGGTACGAAAGAGATGGATAGTGGCATCCCGTTCAAACGAGATTAGTAGGTTCGTTAGAACTAGACAAGTGCTTTCATTTGAACGAGGTTTTTATCTCATTAGAATGAGGCCCTTGTTTTTGTTCGAACCACCTAGGTGGCAAAAGGGAGTTTCATGCTTTAATTGGTTTGGTGGATTTTTCCAGAATTGATTCGAGTAATGGAATCTTTGGTTACACGAGAAGTGATTAGTAAATTGTAGTAACCTAGGCATATTATAGTATAATCCAAGAGATTAAATATGTGAACTTTCATTAAAGTTGAAGAGTAATAAACTTCAATTAATTGTAAAATTCGGCATTTGGAGATTGGGATGCTTTGGGCAGATGCATGAGCAAAGCGATATCATATATATATATATATATATATATTATTTTCTTAAGCATATCGTACTCGTGGTGAATCTATCGGTCGTAGTTTGCAGTAGATGTTACGATCGTGTACCGCACACCTGGTTATTGATATATGACACCGGGAGGTCTTATGTTTTGATGATGAGTTCAGTCGATCTAGAATTTGTGAGGAGAGAGGTTGATGATTTGATCCATCGGTGTGGTTTGGTATCAGACTATCCAATGGTGTGATTGCATAATGATCCCCCATTCTCATATCTATGTATTGATCTAGTTTCGGTTCTTTAGGTGAGGGACTCCTACGAACTTATCAATAGAAGCACGAGAGTATACCCGAAGGTCATTGTATTCGTGTGTGATTATAATTGTCATTACGAATAAAGAGAAATTTTAATCCAGTAATATATAACTTTTATCTGAAGTGTCACTTTTCTTGTATTGTTCGAGTTAAGTGTAGTCTACTTGTGGGTGGCAGTACAAGGGTTAGTATTTAGGGTGTATTCTCATATGCATAGTTACCTAGATCCTTATTAAACTTTTTGTTATTTTCGTACTCCTTAGTCTAGTTATTATAGACTTTTAGTCTAGTATATTCCATGGGTTGGGGACATGCAAATAGTATTTTACTTAGATGAGGGGTGAGGTATTTATTGCATAAGAGTGACGACGGGTTGCATGCTTATTGTAAATGAGTCACATGATCTATATTATTGTTATTGGAGATATTCAAATAAACTTTGAGGCTTTGACCAATTCTAAATTAAAATAATTTTACATGCATTGTTAAACATGATCTATATGGCTGAGGCGATTAAGACTTGTAGTTATTTTCATTCTACTCTAGTTCCAGATTCAATTGATTTAACACAGGTTTTTATTTATTTCAGTCATATTAGTTTTTTTTTCATTTTAGAGATTATATGAACTCGAGTCCTAGTTATTTTCTTTCACTTAGCAATTGAGTGGGCTTGTATACTATTTATTATTCTGTTGGGATTTTATTATGTTAAGAATTTATTTATTATTTTACTTACTACATGTGTTGATGGTTTTAGATTCACTCATTTTACTTTAGTGTTTTGATGCTGAGAATAATATAAAGTGTTTGATAAGCCCTATCTTCGGCATATTAGCTTGGCCGACTGTTATGTGAAAAATATGGGTTGCTATACGGTGGGGATTTTGATATGGGGTTTGGAAAATGTAGTGACACGTGGTGACATCCTAGGAATTATTATGCTTATCTTAGAACTTTAATTGAGTGGGAATATGCATTCACTTTAATAATTGTGCACGTACAGGTGTGTATTTCACTTGGAGAATTTTTACAAGCCTACTGAGTTTCCTGCTCACACCCCCACAGTTTATATGCATTTCAGGTTTATTATTGATATTGCTGTGTACTTCATATTTCGGGATGTGGGGATAATTAAATGTTTATGTATTTTACTTTATGATTTCATTTTATTTTACTTAAAATTGTTACGAAGATTTTGAAATTAATGAGAATAAAGACCCTTATTTATTTAATTTATTTATGTATGCTTTAGCAAATTGTTTTGTAGCGGTTAGGGATAATTAAACGATTTTAGAAGGGGTTAAATTAGAATGTATTTTTTATTTATTTTTAGTCTTGCCCCTCGGTCTATTAGAAAGTGGTACAAGAGCTCCAGGTTACACGATTACTCAGTATTGGGGTTATATGTATGTTGCGTTGTCCGTTATGGTACATTTGACTTTATACGAGGTGTAAAGAATAAGTTTATATGAATTTCGATGATGGAATTATTTTAGTTTGGGGAAAGAATATAATACCTCGTATTTTTAGGATTTATTGAGTTTTTTATAGGATTTAATTTGGATTTGGCCTAAGATAGAATAAGGATGGAAGAGAAAGGGTAATTTTTTTTGTTTGGTTAAGCTTAGGGAGCGAACAAGTGTATAGAAGAGTGGAAACTTTGTAATTGGTTAGGGTGTGAAATTAGTGAGAAGAGAGTGTTTGAGATGAGATAGAAACCATGGAGACCTATGACCGTGGGAATTGCATATGCGACCATGGAAGAAGGCTAGTGGCCGAAAGATATCCAAAGCGCGACTTCGACCTTACTGGCTCAAAGCACCCTCGTGTCCCACTCGCGGGGTGCTATGCCCTTAGTCTATTTATGGGAGCCTTTATTTGTGTTTGTTTCGTATCTTTCACCTCTTATCTTATAAGATAATCAATTATACACTTTTATACTTCATCCCTAACATTCTAACCCTAAAGCTCCATTAACAGACACCTTCCAACATCCATTAAAGAACCTTGAAAATGGATTTTGGGAATATTTCAAATGGGATATTTAATTATATTTTCAAGGCAAGATTGGATCTGAGATCAGATATGAGAGATGGGAGATCTCAAATTTCAAGTCAGATGTCTAGCATCGTGGAATTTATTCATTTGACGAAGGTGTTCGTCCCTTCTAGTTTATTTTGTGTTCTTCATGTATTCACGCTTAATTGTATACATGTATCCATACTATGTGTTGTATCTTTATATGTTTTATTTGATATACATATATTCCTTATTTCACACGTGACTAAGTGATATAATTTCAATGCCTCATAGTTAGGAAAAATGTAATTTTATTATTTATGCCATATGTTGGGTTATAGTAATTGGGTAGAGATATATACCTAATTTGTCGAAATTAATATATTGTTGAGAGTTAATAAATTGAGAGATTGATCATGTTGTATATTTTTTAGAGGATCCATAGGCATCCCTTATCCAATACACCCTTTGGACGGGGTGTGATTTCGATCTATATTTTTTCTTTTATCGAATAAACTAGGCCCTGGACCATTTAGGTTGTTAAATTATTTTGTTATGGGTTCTTAAGACATTATGGTATCACGATGAGGGGAGTACCATATTCTGACTTCTGATTGTAATATAAGATTATTTATTTGGGTGTTTATTGTATGTTCTAAGGATAAATAAAAGGAGACTATAATGATAGTCTATACCATTTAGGTATGGGGTTTTGGAAGTGCAGTGATATATTGTGAGATCCTAGGATTGGTTATTCTTATTTTGGAATTTAGTTAAGTGGGCATATGCATACATTTCCAAATAAGTGCACGCATGCAAATGTGTAGTTCATTTGTAGAATATAAACTAGACGACTATGTTTATCACGCACACCCCCACAATTTATATGCATTTCAGGTTAATTATTGATGTTGTAAATTATTTCAGATATCAGGAGGCTGGGACGATTAGATAAGTCTACATTTTACTTTATGATTTCATTTTATTGTAATATCAATCGTAAAATAGGTTTTGATATTAATGAGAACAAAAAGCATTATTTATTCAGTTTATTTAATGATGTCATTGTTGGGCATAATTAGATTGATTAATGAGGTTCAAATTGGAAGATATTTTTAATTTATTTTTAGTAGCGGCTCCTGGTATGTTATAATAAAATCACCAATAATTAGTGGTACGAGGAATTATATGGTTGTCCTTGTCATTCCCTGATATTTTGGTTAAAGACGGGAGTGAAAAAGCTATTGGGATCAAATTTCATTCATGAGAGATCGCATGTAAACTATTCAGAATAGGAAAAAGAGTTATGTAGATAAGCATAGGCATTCTCTTAAATTCACAATTGGACATCAAGTGATTATAAAGGTGTTTTCCATTATGATGGGGATGATATGAATCAATGAGGGGAGGGTAGCTCCCTAGTATATGGGGCCTTCTCTATTATTGATCATATGGGACCAATAGTGTATCATCTTGTGTTTTCTGACTATCTATAGCGAGTTCACAATGCGTTTCACGTCGCAATGCTTAAAAAAATTCAGGAATGATATGGCTTGTCATCACATTGATCTGAGATAGATAGATATTCTACCCAATATCAATTATTATGAGAGAGCTTTATGGATTCTACATTATAGAGATCACGTCCTTTTTTCTAAGTTTATTCCATTACGACATGTCCACTATAGTCACCAAAATAAGGTAGAGTCCACATGTGGGAGAAAGAAAGAGGGAGATGCGAAATAAGTATCATGAGCTCTTCGAGGAAAGTATGTATTGAATTTTAAGGACATGACTCCTTTTTTAGGGGAAGAATATGATACCCCATGATTTTAAATATTTGTTGTAATTGTCAATTTATGTGTCAGAATATGTGGTACATTTTAATTGTTAATGACGTGTTAAATTTACGTGCTAGATTGTATGATAAATTATGTGTAAATTGGTTATAATTCTTAGATGCTTCATAATTTAATATGTTCTAGATAAATGAATTCAGTGTTAACTAGTTCAAAACAATAATTTAAATAAAATGTTATGTGTGTCTTATGTTCCCTTTTATTTTATTAACGTTAGTTCCAATTTATTGGGTTGTGGTTTGGGTTGAATTTATAAGGTTTTTAGAATAACTAAACAACATTAAAAAGATGGGGATTGGACCCATAGTTTTGGTAACTCATTGGAATAAGTTTGTAAAGACTTGTGTGGGTTTTTGGAGCCATAAGGTGACGTTATGTTGGGGTTTTGGGAAAATTGCAGATATTAGCCTTATATTAACTCCAATTAGGTTTATTTGGCAACTTATTTTACACTAAGACTCTAAACATAACAAGCTAGAGAGAAACTTGTGGGGGAAATTTGGGAGGCCCCTGTAAGAGAAGAAAACTTAGAGAATTTAGAAGACTCAATGGGAATCATAATCTACATCAACTTGGAACATACATCCTTACCAATCAAGGCAAGACCAATTCTACTTTTCCTCTTTGGTTTCTTATGAAAGTGATAAAAAACCATGTTTTGGACACCTAAATTCTAATATTTTAATTACAACTTAATTTCTTAGGGAATTTAGAAATATAAATTATTTGGACTATAAGTTAGATTAGTGAATCTAAATTATTATCTTGGGTATATTTTATGGAAATTATGATTTATATTGGAGAATTGTTGTATGGTAACCTTTGATGAATTAAGAAAAGGGTTCATAATGTGTTGATTGGAAGATTGAATTATTATCACTTGTCAAAAAAATTTAATTTAAAAGTTATTCAATTTAGAATATATTTTTATAAATCAAATTCATGTTGAATTATGTTGATTTGATGAAACTTGTGATATAATTCATGATTTCAAAACTAGGTTTCATATGGAGTGTACTACCCCAATCTAACACCACTAATATTGTTGTTGCTTTAACGTCTGGACAAAGTGAGATGGGGCTTTATTTCAACTTATATCCATAAATTGGTGTCAAAGAGGTTTGAACCCCTGGCATGGGGTATGATAAACCACATGCCTTGCGAATTAAGCTGAAAAAGATCATTGTTAGAAGAGTGGAAATCATTAGATATATGAATCATTATTCAACCAACTATGTGGAACATAACCCTATGGATATCAAATCAACCATGATATCGGCTTATTACAATCCAATGCATAGGAACATCCTCTCGAAATCAATTGAAAAATGTTTTTTTTATTCAAACTCCACTTTTCTCTTCAGATGATCACCATTTTTATTTGCCCCACAATAATGATACAAACAAATGGAGTGAAAAATCAAATGAACAAATTGGGATAAAGAAAAAAATTCTTAAAACTTGGTGATCCATGCCTTGTTCATTTTGAGAGAGGAATCGGATGGCACCACAACTCGATTCAGCGCCTTTCTTACTTAAATCCCTAAAACTATCTTTTTTTTCCTTACTTTTTGATTTCTCATTATCAATAGTTCT
The DNA here is from genome assembly GCA_949130495.1 of Sambucus nigra. Taxonomy (NCBI): domain Eukaryota; kingdom Viridiplantae; phylum Streptophyta; class Magnoliopsida; order Dipsacales; family Adoxaceae; genus Sambucus; species Sambucus nigra. Next base: position 176,091,421 of record OX422217.1, on the reverse strand, counting down.
CTCCAAGGGAAAGTTTATTTCTTCAATTTTTAGCATATTGTGCCCATCCCATTGATCGTGTAATTTATGGATACTAATATAAGGCTAAACAATTTCTTCTAACTATGTTATGATGTGTTTTAGGAAAGCCTTGGTATATGACTCCACCCAATGAATTCTATAAAGATAAGTCATGAAATATACAACTAGCGACTATATCCCAAGCACCAATGATTGCCCTTCAGAACAAAATTAAAACTCTCATTCGAAGAGGAAAGTTAGATAGATTTATTGATCGGAAGAATAAAGATGGAGCCCGACGAAGGTCAAAGTCTCCTTAAAAGTTCAGAGACAAGAAAAAGATGACTCATGAAGATGACTAGGATGACGATCCTGATCTAGCCAATATACCTAGGCAACTAAAACATGAGGTATTCATGCTCACTTTTGGTTCTTTTAATTGTCAAATGATTACATGTAGAGACGTAAGAGGAGGAGATCACACTGCTGAAAAGAAGTCTTACCTCAATGAGGCACAAGCTTGTTCCTATATATAGAGGATTAATCTAGCTGAAGAAGATCGGCCGAGGAAGGTCAATAAAGACAAACTGGTAATTGGCTTCTCTAAAAATGACCTCTCCGGGGTACTATACCCCCATGATGATCCTCTAATAATTAAAGTCAGAAAGGAGAATATAATTATTTCCAGAGTACTAGTTGATAATTTTATCTTCACAAATATTATGTTTTATCCTTGTTTTGAAAGTTTGAACTTCAAGCTCAACCAGTTAGAGCCTTACCACAGACCTTTAATAGTTTTTTATGGCGAAAAAGTGTTCCTTTTGGGAAAAATTAAGGTAGAGGTGTTGATCGGCACATGGACAGCCAGCCGAACAGAGAAGATACGTTTCTTTGTAATAGACAAAAATGTTCATTCTTCTTACAACATGATAATGGGAAGAGTAGGGTTGAAAAAGTTTAAGACTGTACCATCTACAATCCATAAATATTTAAAGTTCCCGACCAACTTTGGAGTGGGAGTTGTAAAAGGTGACCAGAAAGTAGCTCGGGAATGCTACTACTTATCTGCTGAGCAAGAAGATTTAATAGAGATGAAGAAGAGAGCCACCACTTACCAAGTGGACACCTATGAACCCCATGATGAATCTGAGGATGAAACCTTAAACCGAAGGGAAGAAACAAAATTGACGAAGGGCCAGAGAGTTGAGGCAACGGAGAGCATTGTGCTTGACGACGACAAGCCAGAACGCACCACTCAAATAGTTACAATGTTGGATCCTATTCTTAAACATGAACTAGTGAATTTCCTTAAACAAACGAAGTATGTGTTCGCCTGGAGTTATGAAGATATGTCCGAGATTGATCCTAGATTTCTTTGCCATGAGCTTAATGTTAATAAGGATGTCAAGCCTGTGAAGTAGAGGCAAATAGTGTTTAACCCCGGGAAGAATCAAGAAATTCAGGAGGAAGTTAAAAAGCTTCAAAAAGCTACTTTCATTGATGAAGTGAATTATATAGATTGGTTAGACATTGTAGTAATGGACAAGAAGAAGAATAACAAGTGGATAATGTGCGTAGACTTCACCAATTTAAACAAAGCGTGCCCAAAGGATTATTTTCCTTTACCACGAATTGATCATCTTGTTGACGCTACATCAAAACACAAGCTGCTAAGTTTCATGGATTCTTATTCTGGTTATAACCAAATCAAAATGAAGCCTGAAGACAGGGAAAACACTTTTTTCATTACTCCCTAAGGAACTTATTTCTATAATGTTATGCCATTTGGTTTGAAAAAATCAGTACTTACAGAGATAGGTGAATAAAGTCTTTGAGGAGCAAATAGGAAAGAATATGGAAGTATACGTAGATGACATGCTGCTGAAAAGTAAGAAAGAAGTCGATCATATTGCTGACCTCAGCCAGACTTTTGACCAACTGAAGAAGCACCATATGAAGTTGAATCCGACCAAGCGCGTATTTGGAGTGCAAGAAGAATGTTAGTTGGGTATATAGTCAACCAGAGGGCAATTGATGCAAATCCAAACAAAATCAAGGCGTTTATTGAAATGCATCACCTTACTTTCAAAAAATATATACAAAGGCTAACTGGGCGAGTAGCATCCTTGAACATTTTTGGGTCCCAAGCTACTGATAGGTTCTTGCCATTCTTTAAAGTTCTTATAAAGAGTTTTGAATGGAACGACGAGTGTGAATATGTTTTTTCAGAGTTGAAAAAGTACTTGGGATCACCCTCATTGCTCTCTCAACCAATTTTAAGAGATATATTGTATTTATACTCAGCTATTTGTGAGTAAGCTGTAAGTTCTGCATTGATCTGAGAAGAGAATGGAGTTCAAAAACTAGCGTACTACATCGGTAAAGGTTCTCAAGGAGCAGAAATCAGATATCCACGCCTGGGGAAGTTAGCATTGGCATTGATTGAGGTGTCTATACGGATGAAGCCATACTTTCAAGCCCATACAATTATGGTGTACACTGATATGCCTCTTAAGCAAGCCTTTCATAAATTGGAGAAGTCTAGCAGATTAATGTACTGGGCAATAGAATTGAGGGAGTTTGATATTGTGTATGAACCAAGGTCTTCATTAAAAGTCCAAGCCATGGAAGATTTCATTACTGAATTTACTTATCCCGAGGTTCCTGAGAAAAAAGGAGTGCATGCAGAACAAGACATAGGAAGGGATAATCCAACTAAGGCTTAACCAATCGTCCGAGCAACCGTCATCAGAAGAAAAGCCAGAAGAAATCACTGCTCACCTGTAAGATTCCTCTTCTAGAGATCAAGTGATGCCAAGGAAGTATGAGGAAGCAAGGAGAAAAATATTCCATCATGAGATTCTGAAAGACCAAGTGTTTGATGATAATCTCCCGATATAGAACTTGTACGTTGATGGATAATCTTGTGCAATCAATCATGGAGTTGGTATAATACTTAACAGTCCTGATGGGATAGATATTGGATACGCTCTACAATTCTAGTTCCACGCCTCAAGTAACAAAGCAGAGTATGAAGCTCTCATTATGGTTTTAAGTTTGGCCCGATCACAGAAACCTGAGCAATTTGTGGCACACAGTGATTTTCAATTGGCGGTGAACGAAATATTAAACTTGTATGGAGTTAAAGGAGATCTATTGACTAGATACCTGTCTAAAGCATGGCAAGTGATAACCAAATTACTGACTATTCAGATGAGCAGAGTACCAAGATTGGAGAATGCCCGAGCAGATGCACTTGTTCAGCTAGCTTCAACAATAAGAATTGAGCTCCGAAGAACTATTCCTATCGAGCTTCTAGCAAACAGGAGTATAGATGAAGACCTAATGATTAATTTTATCAAACTATATATATGGGGCCATCTTAGATGGATCCCATCAAAGAATACATTGAAGAAGGAACTTTTCCAGAAGATACAATTATAGCCAAAAAGCTGAAGTATAAAGCCACAAGATATATGCTAGACAAAGGAGTGTTATATAAGAGAGGATTGACAGCTAGCTTGCAACATTGTATTCATACAACATAGGTTCAAGACCTAATTTAATAGGTGCATAAAGGATCTTGTGGAGCTCACATAATAGGCAAAACACTACTGCAATAGATTAGTACATAAGGATACTATTGGCCCAATATACAAGCAGATTATGTAGCCTTTGATAAGAAATGTGACAAGTGCCAAAGGTATTCCATCATTCGTAAAACTCCACAGGCTTATCTCACTCCAATCACTTCACCTTGGATGTTTACAATTTGGGGAATAGACTTGGTCGGCCCATTGCCGACCACCCGAGGAAGATTCAGGTACTTAGTCATTTTCGTGGACTACTATACAAAATGGGTGGAGGCAGACCCCTTGGTGGACATGTCGTATGTGAAAGTCTATCGATTCATTTGGAAGAATATTATTTATAGATATGGGTTACCTTATGCCTTCATTACCGACCATGACACGCAGATCGATAATGAAGAATTTATGCTTATTGTGCTTCGTCCAATATCCAAAAGCTGCACTCTGCTCTAGATCATCCTCAAAGCAATGGGTAAACTGAACTTACAAATAGAACTCTGCTTAATGGGTTAAAAATAAGACTGGATGATGCGAAGGGAAACTGGATTAATGAGTTACATTATGTTCTAGGGGTATACCGAACAAGTTCAAGTACTGCGACTAGAGAATATCCATACATGCTGACATTTGGGACTGAGGCAGTAATACCTGCTAAATTGGGCCTCCTTTCCCATAGAGTATTGAAATTTAACTCTATTGTGAGTGATTTAATGCGAAGATTAGATTTGGATATGTTGGAGGAGGTACGTGAGGATGTTGCTTCAAGAAATGTAGCGTACCAGCAGAGAACAACCCATTTTTACAATAAAATAATGAAGTCAGCCAACTTGAAGGACGGAGATTATGTGCTGAAGAAGGTAATCCAGAAGAATAATAAACTTGAGGCTAATTGGCATAGGCCATATCTCATTTTAGCAGTTGTCCGACCTGGAACTTACATAATTGAGACATTAGAGGGAGAAGAGTTTTAAGAATCCAAGGCATGACGAGCATCTTTGGAAGTATTACGGGTGATGTAATGAAATACATTGGACTAATGTCATTTCATTATTAATAAAAATGATGATATCCTCCATTTATTTTTTCAAATTTTTGGGAGTACTAGTGATATGCACTACTATATACTTGGTCGACGACGGTTGAAAGTTTCTCAGAAAAACTTCAAAAGTGGCTTCGAACGACACCCAGAATAGGTCCTTCACAACAACAACCACATAGTTTATTACTAATATTCGAACCTTTCTTGGCATAAGCAAAACTTGATCGGCAGCAGATAAAAACCCAAGTAAAGCAGGATTCTAAGTCCTTAAGAAACTTGGTCACTGAAGACAAGGATAAAATAAGATTTTATCCCACTGAAGCTAAAGATAAACGAGTTTTTATCCAACTGGGTAGAGTGAAGGAAGAACATTTTGAAAATTCCTAAAAAGGAATATAAACACATATGCCTGGTCACCACTGGTAACTAATGCAAAATCTAAAAATTTAGGTGCATTAATAGAACATATGGAAATACATGGGTAATTAGTACTAAACTTGGATTTTAATCTAATTGTACTAGTGGAACATATGAACTCATTGGTAATTGATGCAAAAGTTAGGCAACAGCTTAAATGTGTTAATAGAACTAATGAAAAAGAAGAAGTCGTTTACATTGAGAGATTAACGAGATAAGTTGATCAAATATATTTCATTCATTTAAATAGGCATTACATGATTCTTCTCATAATTGAATTGCAGGAATAAAATTTATTCTAAGGGACGTTTACCCTAAGTTTTAGAAGAACTGGAAACTGGTTCCATGTATGCTGGAGGATCATCGAATGTGTAAGGGGATTTGATAAATTTGAAGTCTTGGAGCATTCTTCTATTACTACTGCTCGGTCTATCTAACAAATGAGGATAACGAACAATCTTTAGCTCGTCATGAAGGCAATAATTCCCTAAATACTTTGAAATCAGGCACTAGGGAATTGTGTTGATAAGAATCCAATAAACAAACAATTTGAAAGGAGGATCTTCACAGTCCAACAAACTAGAATCATACTAGTTCTAAAGAGGGCTGTTCTGGTCCACTTTCATCACTGTTAAGCAATTGGTCCAACCCCATTTGTAACCTTCATTCTGAGCTTGCTTAAACCGTTCATAAAAATTACCCAGAGCTTCGTTGTATCCTTCCATCCATATCTTCCTAGGTTGTTTATGAAATTAGAAGGTTAGCCTCTCAACCTGGTGGTGAAACTTTTTTAGCATTCCATCATTGGCTTGTAATTGGGTGGACTGAGTAGAAAGTTGCTCGGCTCGAGTTTGATGTTTCTGGGACATCTCAGTAATGGCCAAATTTTTTACCTTCAACTGAGCAACTTGATTAGCAAGAGTCTGATGTGTGCTAGCCTCATCTGTAGTAGCTCATCCAGGTTTAGTTTTTGCTCGGGAAGATGAAGTAGACTTAGTTTTCGTTAGTGTCTCCACTTCCTCCCTCAATATGGCATTTTCAGTTTCCAAGAAAGAAACCCCATCAGCAATAGCAACAACAGTAGTAGAAAAAGCCTTAAATGAGTTTAATTTATCCCTCAAACTCTTATTCTCTTCTTCCAATAGCTTGGTAATGGCTCTAGCCTCCTCTACATCACGATTATGGCAATGGCTCTAGCCTCCTAAAGAAAAATATAACTTCTGCTCAAAATCCCAACCTTCACTTAGAGCTTTGTACTTTTGTTCATAATCGCCATATAAGAGAGCTGTAGTCTCCTTGTGATCTTCTTACAACTCTTCAAACATTTCATAATAAGCCACATTATTGGCCACTACCCAATAAAAAAGACACTTTGCATAAAAGGTAGGCTTCTCTAGCTTGATCTGAAGCACCCTCTTCGAGCAACGTAGATAATTCTTCCTCGCTCATAGTCAAATGACCAACCTTGAAGAGATCGTTGCATATTTGGAGAAGCTCAGAATTAGTTGAAGAGAATTGATCCAGTTTACCCAATAACTATAAAGAGCAAGAAAAATTTCCAATCAATAACAGAAGAAGAAGAAGAAGGTAGGTGTAAAGTAATGTTCCTTTTCATTGATAAAATGTTGAGTACAAGTACAATAACATGAAATAAAAAGAAATGTACAATTAAAGAGAAAAATAAAAGATGCTCGATGAACTGGTCTACACCTTCTTTATATTTGAGGTAGACCCAGAAAGATTGGATAGAGAAGGGTGCAATATAACTTGATTAGTAAAAGGAGGGATGGAAGAATCAACTGGAGATGCCTGGGGTTGGTCGGTAGAAACAAAGGTAGATTCATTTGACCCTCCATTATCCTCAATATCCTCATCCATCTTGGGACGAGACGCAGGATCATGGCTGAGAAATAACTCAGAGTCTTGGGGAGTGCCAACCTCTATAAGGGTTGCCGACTAGCCATACTTGAAACAATTCTTCTTAGAAAACTCAATTTGAGAAGATTCAACGCTAATAGATTTATCCCAACCACTGTTGACTGCAGATTCCTTATCCTTTAACCTTCTGGCCTTCTCTCCACCCAACTTCTTCTATAGCTCGACAACCTATCCCCAAGAAACTGCATCATCATCCTTTGCAGTCTTTATTTTGTTCTCCCACTTCTTCTCCTCATTAGACAATGCTTATTGGGAGTCAAGCAAGGATTTTTTAAGATCCTCAGAGGCCTCCTCAAATTCATTTGAAGAAGAATGCAGAATATCGTCCTTTTTCCAGCATATTGTTGAAATCAACCAAAAACTGCAAAAAGAAAATAGAGCAAGTTAGTACAAGAAATATCAAAGAAATGAATAAAAAGGAGGAGAAGTTACAATAATTACTAATGCAAGGATTTGGGCAGCCCTTTCAGAAATTCTAGATTAGGGCATTGCAGAAGCATCTCCCCTATGGTCTAGTAGTGTACCAGACTTTATTAATTTCCTAGCCAAACCAGGACCAATGGCGACTGGTGAGCCAAAATCTGGCAAATCGACCAACTCTTGTATGTCGGCGCTAGCAAAAGTGCCTCAAGGAAAAATGGGTTTTGGGGAAAAGTGAACCCACACTCAGTAATAAAAATAGAAGGGAACCAATGGACATCAGACAAAGAAAAAAGGTCCATAGGAGGACTAGAAAGCTTCAAATCCACCCACGAAGGGATATTACACTCATTCCTAAATTCCTCTAGAGAAGTTAATGAGTAAACCACGTTCAAGGATGAAGAAAAGGAAAAGAGAGAAAATTATTACAAGGATTTAAGGATTTAGTAAGAACTAAAGGACAAAAAAAATATTTGCACTGAAAGCTCAAGAAGATTGCAGCAGAAACTTTGAAGGTTTGAGGTAGAAGATAATCATGATTTTTCCCGCCTTTTATTGATTGCCTTGAAAACTGGCGAGGGTAATGATTAAAGGGAGCGTCGATTGAACTGTTGGTGGTTAAGCCAAAAAAATAAATCTTCCCAAAAAATGATTCATCAAAACATTGGATAATTGAAAAAATACCATCAGCGTTATATGCCATCAGTGAAGTGAAGAATTTCACAAGTATGGAAAGTCGGTAACCAACCAAGTATTATAATTGTTGCCCAAGCAACTTTAGAGCTAAATATTCCACACTTTCGTAAAAAACTCGAGCATAAAATATTAGGGGCATCTGTTGATGTAAACAATTGCCTTATTAGATCAATCAGAAATGAACATGTGTTATCCAAAGTGGCATCAGTTATAGTCAGCAAGGAGTAATCCCCCGACCAAGTCCAGGAATAACGACCAATATATTAAAAAGCCTGACCAACAGTAGGAAGACCGACCAACCAGGTAAGTGAAGTTCCATTAGTTGTATACATTATGAACGTTGTACATATATAAATGCCTAATTTATAAAGGAATTCCATCCTTTGATATTTTAACTCTTTTACTCCCTCATGGGCTATAAATACATTGTAATACCTGAATCCAAAGGATAAGGGATACACCTGAACAAAGGCAAGGCAATACACAACAGTGGACGTAGGCTTTTCCCTTTAGCCAAACCATTTTAAAAATCTTTTGTGTCTCTCTCATTTACTTATTTTATATGTGATCAAATAATTAAATATATACTAGTTTTTTGCATCAACACCACCTGCTTCTATTTTAGCTACAAAATCTAACAAAGCTTCTCTTGATTTCGAATGACATTTTGGGACTCATCCTGCCAGAGGTAGGTAATTGCAACTCTCTTGTTCACCTATGGCTTTTAGACAATAAAATCAACGGGCAGGTCTTGAAAGAAATTCAATTTCTTGATAACCTCAAGCTCCTTGAAATCTCTAAGAACCTTCTCACCGGGATAGTGCCCATTGAGATGTGCAATTGCTCAGAGTTGCAAATGCTAAACCTAGGCAACAATACCCTTAAAGGAAATTTACCTTCAACACTATTTTCTCTCAAAAATCTTAAAGTTTTGGATGCTTCCATGAACCAATATATTGAATCCTATGATTTGGGGAAATATCTTTAAGATATTAAACTATTCCTAAAGTAAAATTTAAAAACTAGAATCCAATCCACTTAAAAGTACCACACTGAGTTTTGTGCTTTGAGAGAACAGAGGACATGTCACAAACTTTGACCGTGACAATTCCGTGATAAAAAAGTTATCACCCCAAAATTTGTGATGATTTTTAACCGTGACAAGTTGCCACGTTTGGTGTAGTGATATTATTGCGCAAACTGTGTGAAAAGATCTGACATAAATCATTAAGACAAAACTTGAAACAAAGGCAATATGTCAAAGGGAAAAATAGTTCTGATTAACTAACAAGAGTATAAAAAAAATATGAAGACCAAACTTTGTGATTACTATTGGTAGTCATAATTTCAAATCAAACCAAATTCAATTTTAAAAAAAAATTGGGTAATTGTTGTAGCAAATTAAGATTCAACCATGTGGCTTCAGACTAACATTCAAATCATTTAAATATAACTTGTGTTAATTCATCTCCATCTTTATTAAACAAACTATCAGAAGCATTTATTTAAATGGAAACCAAACTGTTCATCCCCACCTTGTTGTTAGGGACTTGCATTACAAATTGTTCAGCCCCGCCTTGTTGCCTAGTAACTCTTTGAGAATTTACACCAGAACCCCCTGTTTTAGCTAGTATCATGCAGGACAAAAAAATAATAGGCAATATATTCCTCTAATTATATATAGATGCATCTTTATAGAGAGGATATACAAATTATGGTATATTTCATCTTCAGAGTTAATTACAATCATGTAACACGTATTGGACTATACTCAAAAATTTATTCTTCCAATATTAGTTGACTAAGTCAAAGTTATTATACCTAATTATTTTATAGACAGTTTTCATAAATAAAATAAATCATATGATTTTATAAATTGTGTAAATTAATAGGTCATTTACCCTCATTATAATGAAAAGAATAACGTAGTTTGAGGAAGATGAACAACTTTAAGTCTTGAACTTTGATGAAGCTTTATAGTGCAACAAACACATTGACTCATATGGGATTACATAGGTTATTAATAAATTACAAATGGTTAAATATTTTTTAATACATACTAAATGGTTATAAGCAATTTCTAATGGTTGGGGTGGTTATGAATGGTTATTCATATTCTAAGCCTCCATCTTTGTGCCTATAAATATATCCAATAATCCTCTTTTTATGTATGAACTTCCTAAGAAGAACTTTGAATAATTCAAAGTGCAATATCCTCCACTATAAACCACTTGATGTATGTTCGAAATAGTGTTTATTTGAACGCTTGGATTCTGGGTCATTTATTAAAAAGGCTATTCCCATTCGAGCCATGTAAATGGCCAAATCCTTGATTTAGTCGAAGCCATTATCACTATTTTGTTTTTTACGTCACTTTATAGGCATTTATGGTCTTGGTATTTGGATTATAACATCTCTTTATGGGGGTAAAAAGTGTGCCATATGTTCACCATTTTGCCCCATTATCCTATGATATATATGTTAACTTTTATTATATGTGAGACTTTCTATAATGTTTAATATAATGGTTTATTAAATTAAAAAATAATTAGAAAATAGGACTAATTAATTTGGTCCATATTCTCGTTGATAAAGTACCACCTCCATCACTGTTCTAAAAAACCCGCCTAGGCATGCCTAGGCTTGAGGCTTGGGAGAAACGCCCCGCCTTAAGCTTTTTACGCCTTATTCTTGGTAAAACCCTTAAGGCACATTTTTTTTAAAAAAACAACAATGCTTTAGTGAAACGATATCGTCTTTTAATGATTTTTTTTACAAATCGGAACATTATCTCATCCAAAAAAATAAAATAGTATTTTGATTTGCAAATAATCAGATATATTTTTATGATATGTACAATTTTAGTATTTTAATAGCCTTTTTATGGTTAAAAATATTAAAATATATTAAGAAGGCCAAAACACCTTTTCACGCCTTTTTACACCTAAGGCTCGCCTAGGCTTAAGGCTTGGCCTCCACGCCTTGATCACGCCCCGCATTTTTTAGAACCTTGCCTCCAAGATATATGTCTTACAGTTGATCCTATTTTCATTTCATAACCTGTATATGAAAATCTTGTCCCAAATCTTGTACACCATTCTCATTCAATGTCATTTTAGTATATGAATTGAAAATGGTCATGGCTACTCAAGAGAAAATCAATTTTAGGGGTTGTGTGTGTAATTGGCTTGAACCCATATTTGGCGAGTATAATGTTAAGGTATTTGAGGTTGCTAAAAAAGCAAAGAAAATTGGTAAAGATGATCCAAGAACGATAAACAATGATATATTCCAGAAATTTAGGGCGTATTGTCCATATTTGAGCATTCACATGTTTAATACACTTGGAGAATTTGTAACTTTAGAAAATTGAGGGCCTATAATTGTAAAGTTGGATCAACATAACAAAAAATGTGTTTATTTTCATAATTTTAAGAAATTTAAGTTAGACATGGATGTTTTATGTGTTATCATGTGCCATTTGTTTTCAGCATCCCTACCCATTTTTTCTCGATTTATTATATAAAAAACATATCCCCACCGTTTATCTCAGCTATTCCATTTGTAACATAAATAGGAAGCTTTTATTTTCAATTAAAGTAAAATTTGAACTGTTAGATGGTAAGCATTAATCTCCATCGCTAGAGATTGAAAATGTGGGAAAAGTTAAATCGCTTGATTACTTTTTATAAGACCATGGTAGAACACCTAACTCCCATTTTATATAGATGATACCATGCGAGTGTATGGAAACATTTTATCTAAAAGTGTTCCTAAACAAGTTATACTGAATGCTATAAAATGAATGATTTACTAAAGGAAATGCATATGCATAGGTTGTTATCAATATTAATGATGTATATAAAAGTGGGCGAGGTTGTCAATCATGTCATCTAAGAGCTTGGGAGGAAAGATAACACGGACACTATTTTGTTTGATAATGAAGATGAATAATAAAATCTTTTCAATGTCAAGGGTGTGTATTTTTTTAATCCAGGAACTCACACACTTCCTCTCACCGCAACACATAAGTTTATTTTTGTTTTAAGTTTTATTCTTTAACTTGATATTATGATGTGTAGAATTTACAAGATGTTGGGGGCATTTATTATGCTATTTAATTTTACTTTGGATCATGGGATCACATGGGAGGTATTTCTTCTTTCGCCAAAGGGGATAAAGGGTATTTTTATTTTTAATAATTGTTCATTGTAACTTATCCGTGTACTTGTATACTGTATCTTCTTTACTTGACGAGAAGAAAAAGGACGGGTCTAGTTTGTCTAGTCATTGATAATATGAAATTATATAAATATAATTTATCGACTATTAGTTTAGGTACAAAGCCCGATTAGTGCGAAAAAGGTTAGAAAGGTTGTTAGGCCTTGGATTGAATGGAATAATACGAAAAGGATGAGTATATTACATCTACTTCATTGGTAACATAAAATTAATTGTTTTCAATATCTTGTTTTATAAGATATAGAGAATCAAATCTCTAATAACAACGAAGGTGAATGTGCTAACTCAAGGATAGGGGCACAAGGCAAATGCAAAAATATTTAAGGATGAGTGTTACCTCAACGACCCATACCGACTAGGTAATAACACACCATTTTTTTTATTTATATATATGTATGTGATGGATTGTTAGGTGGGATATATGTATCAAGATTTTCCGCCCTTAGTTATTTATAGTGTTGTGGCTATTGCTGTAATTGTTTTTGAGTTAATTTTTATGTTTAAACAGGTTGGTTTTAATGAATAAACAAAGGAGACTCTGTCGAAAAAATATCAAGTATTTTTAAAATTAATTAATATGAAGATATACAAATTTGATAGTGTTTTCAAGATTATCATCTATAGGAACTATTAAAAAAGATTTTTTTTTGTTTAAGGTAACTGGCATGAAATAAATCTTATTGCAGGTAGAAAACTTTTGTGGACAAGATAAGTCATTGAAGTCATTTTACTGGAGGCCGTATGCTTTAAGATCGTCAGTTTACTTTACTTACATCACTTTATGTTGGGACTAAGCAAAGGTCCTTATCTTAGAATGCCTCATTATAGTTCTCGGACCCGATTCATGTTTTCCTGGGATCTCATCAAAATGATCACCAAAAATATTAACCACTCAGGATGACTCTTGATGCTCCCACTACTACATGGAACAACTTGTTATCCACTATAAGTGACACGGGTATTTAATCATCAATAATGATCCCACTACGATAAGGTATATTGTATTATCGACATTAGGTAAAATTTCATCCTACACGGGTGGTCTAGCAACATTGGTAATATAATGATCCATTATACCTTGTAAGTCAAACTTACACTTAGGCCCATGGTTTATTACATAATCCTTTTACAAGAACTGGCCATTGATGCAATCAATGACCTTCCGTACTTAGAAGTATGATATAAACTACCTATGTAACATTTGGGATAACCAATGAAGAGACATACCTCTTTTTATAATTTTAACTTCCTTGGCTCCTTCCACACAACGAGTGCTGGGTATCCCTAAATCTGAACATGCCCTAAAATGAGTTTATGTCCACTCCAATGTTTAATAAGAGTTTACAAGACTGATTATAAAGAAACTAAACATGAATGTATATGCCCATCTCTTATATAAAATCCCAATGAGAATGTTACAGTCCTGAATAACCAACCATTAACACCATCATATCCAAAAGAGCCTTATTCCTTCCGTATCCTCTACACCATTCCATAAAGGAATACCTGGTGTAAACAAGTGGGATATAATCCTGCACCTTCAATAATGATTCATTAACTATCATAAGAAGTAAACATCTCTACGATCAGATCATAGAATTTTGGATTAGTTTACCTTACCCATGTTCCACCTTAGTCTTTCACACTTTTAATTAATCAATGGTTTTAGACACGTGCTGCATGTGATAAAAAAATCCAAACCTTTGAGTGATCAACAGTGAAATCGATGAAATACTCATAGCCACCTCTTAAATGTATAATCTCCAAATCACACTAATCGAAGTGAACCACTTTCAAGACATCTTAGGCTCTTTAGATCTTGGTCGTGAGGATCCCTTTTGTTATTTTACCTTCTAAATAAAATTCAGGACTAGAAGTGCTTCCACTTCCAATGAACTCAATTGTCCATTTAAACCAATCTTCAAATTCCTTCCAGAACAAAATAATCTAAGTGTAAATGTTAATATTGTGTTTGGTTCTATACGAAAACTTTCCATTTAATGATATTTGCCCATAGAATCATTCAATTAAGTTTTTAGAAGTATTCGTGAAAATAAAATTATAATGTATAAATTATTTTTCTAATGTACCAGAATAGATAAAAGATATCCAATTTTTATAAAATGTTTTAATAAAATCAATTGAATCTATGTTCAAAAACAATTTAGAAAACTGGAACCAACTTTTCTAAAACCAGGTTCATTAAATATTTTTCCTATATTAAGTTTATGTCTACACCAAAACTCATAAGAATATCCCACCACTAATACCCTTATGTTATTCTAATTTCCCATAACTAGGAACATCTCTCTTTAGAGTAATTCTTCGGTTACCTAGAACCTTTGCAATGAGTTACAGTCCCAATTTATGATTCCCGATTCTACATAATAGGTTACCATAGCTCGGACCATAAATCACACATTTACTAATAAGATATAAAGCATTACCTTGTCCTTTTCCTTATAGATCAAGGGAAAACTGGACACCGTTGCTATAATAGTTCTAACTACTTGTACTGAGAATACTTGTCTTTCGACTATTTCACTACTACTGAGGAATATGAACATTCCTTAATCCAAATCGTTGTACCTGAGACTTATCACTATCCTTCTACTTCCCTTTTGTAAAATAATTAAATCTCTTTTTAAACAACTAACACCAACCTTTGCCTACCGATGAACCTCTCTACTGGATTATAATATGGTACAGGGTTTCTCCACCATGTCCAATCCAAAGAATCCTTAGTTCAATCAATGATGGAGATCAATTTAAGAACATGATTCTTGCTTGAGTATCATCCACGAACAAACGTGTTAACAAATTATCATCCATTAGTTCTTTAAAATCAAACATGTGCACATAGAACTTCCCCGTGGGGGGTGCTGAACACATGTAACATATCTCTCTCAAATGAATTACCAATTATTTTAATATATCACGATTCAATGATTAAAAACATCAATGATAGGGCCATCCTAACTGACGCGGGGAGTTAATCACATCGCAATTTTAAAATATTGATGAGAATTGTAAGTCAAAATAGTTTATTATTGATACTCTTATTTTTGTGTTCCTTCGTATATGGATTTGGAATGTCGTTGCGGCCCAACTTAAAGTATTAAAATTCCTGGAATCACCTACAAAACTTGTTACAAATTCAATATGGTGGAAAATTGGGGTATCAATCCAATTTCAAGAGTTGAATGGTTATCGTGAAAACTTTCAATTTTAATTTTTATAAAAAACATTTTTTTTACGTTTAAAAACAATTTCTAAGGAGAAAACGAAAATTTAAGCAATTAAATAACAATTAAAAATTGAAATGTAACCGAGTTTAGAATTTATGAGATGAGACAATAGGTGGGATTACATCGCGTAGTTAAATTAATTTAATGTCCTAATCATTCAATTGAATAGTTAGAAATAATATTGAATTTAAAATTTAACTCTCGTTACAATCTTAAATTCAATTTTATCTTTTTCAGCAATTAAATCGGGAATTGTCACTACATAAAAAAATTTAAGATTCACACTCATTTCACAAAATATTAGATAAGATAAATTTATTAAAATTTGTAAGAATATTTGAATTGCATACACTGAATTAATATTTAAATTTAAGAATAATACTTATCTCTAAGTCAAATCCAAAAATGAAATATTAATAATCAACATTAATTTAATAACTCGCGTTATATAAATTAATGTGTGATTTTTCCCAATTTAATTAGCCTTGAACACATCAATGAACAATTATTGAAATAAAACAACTCAACATACGCGTTTCATCCCACCCTTTGAATAGGATGTTTAGCCAAACATAATTAGAATTTCAATTCAAACACAATTGAATAACAAGAAACTAAAGAATAAGAGAAAGAAATACGATACGCAATAATTTCTTGTGTCAACTTAGCATAAACGCGCGTTCCAACTCGTCCCAAAAATTCAACTAGATTACAAAACTAAATTGAAAGACTGAGCCCAAATTTTTTTCTAATCCTAAACTAATTTTTTTTTATTTTTCTGAATTTTCTTTTGTACTCTCTACGGTGTTTTTTTTTTCTTGTGTCTCTCACTTTTTTTTCTATGCTGATGAGAGTCTTATCTCTCTTTTTACCTCTACACTCCCCTCTTATTAAGAGGTCTGAAGTTAAGAGGAAGTGGAGATAATGGGTTTGGTAGGAGTTAGTAGCAGAGAAACTGAGATTTTTGCCGGTTGTTTAGTGGTGAGAGGAGTATGGGTATGAGCAAGTCATATGGGGTTGGTAGGGTTAGGAGGTAGTTTGTTAATCGATAGTTTTGGGCGTGAGGGGGCCTCAGGTTTTGAGGACAGGACAGGGCTGTCTCGAGTGGGTTTTCAAAATGGGTTTTTGCAGGTTCGTTTTGGATCGCGTATGAAGCAGGGGCAGGACATCGGAGCTGGGCGAGGGGGCACCGACGAGACTTGTTTTGGCCATGATTTGTTGCTGGAGAAGGGGGATTTCGAGTTGAGAGGGTGGAACTGGCTGGAGTTCGGTAGCTCTGGCGCTGCTGGGCACCGGCAGGTGGTGGCCACGGCAGGGGGTGATTGGGTCACGACATTGGTCATGACAGGTGGTGGAAGCAGGTGGTTTAGGTGTGGATGTGTGGTGTAGTTTGTGTTTATGATGGTGGTGGGTTAATGGTGGTTTTGGAGAGAGAGAGAGTGAGGGATGGGTAAGAAGAAGGTGGGTAGACTCATCAGGTGTGTGAGGGTATATGGTAATATGGTATGGATGAGGGGTTTGTTTTTGGGTGTATTGGTGTGTATGTTAGTATGAGGTGTGTGTGTAATTTATACACCTAAAAATTAACACTACCAAAAAAAGTAAAACTAAGTAAAATAAAAAATAAAAATCTAATAAACTAAAAAAAACTAACATCTCAAAATAAAATTTAAAAGAGACTAAAAAATTGAAAATAAAATAAAAATAAAACTCTATTAAAACTAATAAAATATATATAATCCTAATAAAATAAAAATAAATTCTAATAAAACTAGAAAATAAATTTCTAAAAACTAATTCTAACAAAAATAAAATAAAATAAAGATTAAAAACTAAAAACTAATAAAAATCTAAATTTAAATAAAGAAATATAAAAATAGGAAATAAATCCTAGAAAATTCTAAATAAATCTAAAAATAAATCTAAGCAATTCCTAAAAATAAAACGACTCAAACTAAAAATCTAAGAAAGATCTAAAAAAGAAAAAAGTAAATACACGGGCTTGGGTGAAGGTTTGGGAAGGGTTTAGGCTCGGTTTAAGGTTATGGACTGGTTCGGGACATCGGAACACATAAGGTAAGCTCAAATATGGACTCTGACTTCGCGGTCTCCTTTTATTTCTTCAATGCATGCTTTTAACCGCAACTTTGTCGCAATTGACTGGATTTAGCACTATTTGTACTGCAACTGTGTATTGACCAACAATATGATAATATATGAACATAAGGCCAATTTTATTATAAACGAGCGACTAAAATGCATCTATTTGGGGCATAAAATATACACTTTTGGGTGCTTATCACACCACCCCCAAACAGAACATTGCTAATCCTCGAGAAAACATTAGTGAGAAAACAAAGATAAGTAACCCAAAAGTGTGCCACTTTTGCAGGCACTGGCGATTGCACTTAGCATGTGCAACAAGCTGTTAAACTTATAGGTTGCCCTACAGGACGAGTGGTGTCTCGTGAGGGTTTGCAGTGAATGTACCCACAAAATTCAAAATTTATTAAATTGGTAGTCAATTTCTTATTTGACATAGAATAATCGCACAATCCATCACGAGATAAATGTTTTCAGAAATACAAGCTAGAATGTGTAAAAAGTTTAGCTAGGTAAATACTCAAGGCACATCCTTCCTAGAACTCAACGTGTGTGGCGTGAATCAGTTAAAACGGTCGAGTATCATAAGAGTAATTCCTAGATTGCCTTTTTGGAATCAACGCTTTGACTTCAAATCTCACGAATATATCTCTCTCAAACGAACTCACGAGATTTGGGTAAGTGTATCGCTCTTTTGTGTGAGGAGGTGAGTAAATGTAAGCAAGTTCAAACGTTTCACACACGCATAAGAAAGAACTAACAATTAGAAAGAAAAGTGATCTCATGAAAGAATGATAATCACTATAGTGAGACCGTCAAGTTATTCACCTCGTTGACTTTCATTTGCCCGAACACCTAGGCGAGAATACAAATGTTTATGGGTGAGGAAAAATGATGTGGAATTTGTGGGATGAGGTGAGGTAGGATATGATGGATGTGAAATTGATGGATGAAAGATGGATGTGATAAGAGTGTTTTATATTTTAAGAACAAATGTCTTTATTTCACAAAAACAAACTACAAACTCTCTTTTTCTCTTTTTTTTTTTCTTTTTTCGATTTTTTTCTTTTTCTTATTTCTTTTCTTTTGATAATTCTCTCTCTCTATATATATATATATTTTTTTTTTTCTCTCCCATTTTTTTATAATCTCAACACTGAAGATATTTTACATTTGGAAAAGCACTCTTTTTATGAAAATGATGGATGATATATGAATGAAGATGATATGTGATGGTGTGGGGAAATATGTGGACAAGGAAAATATGGGAAGGTAATGGGTGAAACGAATAGGTGAAAACCTAGTGATCGGGACAAATTTCAAGATACGCATTTATTTAGAACTCGAAAGTGATGTCATTCTCAGTGATCAAGCCTAAATATTTATAAAAAATAGTGAGATTCCACAACGATTTACAGTGCGGACCCAAAAGAAGTTGAATCTACTTGTGACTCAGAGATTACGTAAAACACTCTGAAAGGGTGAAAGGCACAAATCTCACAAGCTAAAAGTCTCTACTAGTGATCCTTAAGGTTCTCTTGAGAATTATAGTACTCTTCAACTCTAAACCATAGTGACATGATAAGTGCGTAAATTTTTGTTGAGTCTAGAAATTCATGGTGCGAAATGCCTTGAAATGTATTACATAAGCTATTTAGAAAAAATAAATTCTCTAGCTTGATTCCTAGACTTAAAAGATGGATGATAGAAAATTCACGTCAATGAGTGAGATTAAAGAAACTGCACGACATTTTTAAAAATCAGGTTTAAAAATCAATTTTTTTTCAAAAGAGGTACGATTTTGATAAAATTCCCCACCCCTGAACAAAAAGGAACATCGTCCTCGATGTTAAGTAAAATGATTTTTAAAATTGAGAGCATAGGGAGGAAAGAGATTACCAGAATCTATCGCTAATGAAGTGGACAGATGTAGCCAAAATGAAAACCGAATAAATGATAAGATAACAAAATTTGTACAAGTCTATAAACATCATAAAGCATTGGGTGGTGAGTAACACCACACCTAAACAGGATGAGACTCATACTCAGAAATAAGAAACGACGGGATGCCTCCCGGTAGCACTAAGTTTAATATCTTCAGCCAGACCGAACTACTCTCACCCTAAAGATAAGATCTATGAAAGCGTAGGGCGGAAGAAAATTTTGGGTGATGAAAATCACCCCCAAACAAGACTGAATCGTTAATCTTCATAGATCGGGTCAACTAGGTCAGTTTCTTCAACTTGAGTGTGGCCTAACTCTAAGAAAGGATTCAAACGTTGACCGTTGACTTGAAAAAGGCTACCATCCTTGGGGGTTTGAACGGTGATGGCACCATAAGGAGTCACCGATTCAATAATGAAGGGCCCCGACCACTTGATTTTTAGCTTCCCGTGAAAGAGATGAAGACGGGAATTATATAACAAAACTTTTTGACCATGCTATAATTCATTTCGCATGATGCTTTGGTCATGGATCCACTTCATCTTATCCTTGTACTTCTTGGACAAATCATAAGCATCATTTCTTATGTCCTCTAATTCATTAAGTTGTAGCTTTCTATGGACTCCTGCCTCGTCTATATTAAAATTAAGGGATTTGATAACCCAATGTGCATGATGTTCGAGCTCGACAGGAAGGTGTTAAGGCTTGTAGAAGATAAATAGATAAGGAGACATGCCAATCGGAGTCTTATAAGCAGTACGGTATGCCCACAATGCATCGTTCAAGCGTAAGGACCGGTTTTTCCTATTAGGATTAACGATTTTTTCAAGAATTTGCTTGATCTCGCGGTTGGAGACCTCAACTTGACCACTAGTCTGAGGGTGGTAAGAGAGACCAAACCTGTGTGTAACACCATACTTTTTGATAAGGTGTTCAAAGACTCGATTACAAAAATGTTTACCCGCATTACTAAGAATAACTTTGGGGGTTCCAAAACGTGTGAAAACAAGCTCTTTAAGAAAATTTACCACGGCACGATGGTCATTGGTACGACAAGCGATTGCTTAAATACATTTGGAGACATAGTCAACCGCAATAAGAATATATTGGAAACCTTGAGAGGAGGGAAATGGTCCCATAAAATCTATACCCCACACATCAAATATTTCAACAATTAAGATGGGTGTGAGACGCATCATATGATGTCGAGATATACACCGAGATTGTTAGCATTTGGAACACGATTGGCAATAGTGATGGGCATCTCGAAATAGGGTTGACCAATAGAAACCACTTTACAAAATTTTGGATGCAGTTTTCTTTGAGCTAAATTTCCCACCACAAGCACCATCATGGCAAAACGACAGAATATTGAGTTGTTCGCACTCGAAAACACAACGACGAATGACTTGATCAGTGCAATACTTGAAAAGTAATGAGTCATCCCAAGAGTAATATTTCACATTCGCCATGAATTTGGATCGATCGTGTTTCGACCAATGATTGGGAATTTGGTCGGTAACGAGGAAATTTACAATATTAGCATACCAAGGCGAGGTGGAGATTGAGAAAAATTGTTCATCGGGAAATGACTCGGTAATGAGGACATGATCAGAGTCAGGCGTAACAGTAATGTGGGAAATATGGTTAGCTATAACATTTTTATAACCTTACTTATCGCGAATTTCAAGGTTAAACTCTTAAAGTAAGAGAATCCATCGTATCAATCGTGGTTTGGAATCCTTCTTATGGAAAAGGTGCCTGAGGGAAACATGGCCAGTGTACACGATAATAGGAGAACCTATTAAATATGATCGAAACTTATCAAGAGCAAACACTACCGCCAACAAGTTGAGCATCATAATGGGTTTTGCTAGCATAATAGATGACATGTGGGTGCTTGTCAACTCTCTATCCAAGCATGGCACCAAGTGAAAAATTTAGAAGCATCACACATTAGCTCAAAAGGAAGAAACCAATTGGGAGTTTGGATTATATGAGCGGAAGTGAGTTCAGTTTTGAGGCGCTCACAAGACGCAAAACAAGCATCATCAAACACAAATGGGGCATCTTTGGATAAAATGGTTGTTAAATATCGAGCGATTTTTGAAAAGCCTTTAATGAAGCGTCGGTAGAAGTTGCGCATCCTAAGAAGGAGCGAATGTCCTTAACAGACTTAGGAATGGGAAGCGTGGAAATAAAGTCGACTTTCTCTTTATCTACCACAATATCGGAGCTAGAGACAACATAACCTAAAATAATACCCTTTTTTACCATGAAATGGCATTTCTCCCAATTGAGTACCAACTTCTTTTCTTGGCAGCGCTGGAGAACCATAGTGAGGTGAGACATGCATTTCTCAAAGGATGAACCAAAAATGGATAAGTCATACATGAAGACTTCGAGAAAATGATCTACCATGTCCCTAAAATACTAGTCATACACCTTTGAAAAGTTGCAGGTGCATTGAAAAATTCAAAGGGCATACGAGAATACGCAAATCTGCCAAATGGTTAAGTAAAGGTAATCTTATATTGGTGTGCAGGGGAAATTAGTATTTGGTTGTACCCTGAATATCCGTCAAAGAAGCAATAGTAAGCATGGCCTACTAAATGTTCAAGCATCTAGTCAATGTACGGGAAAGGAAAGTGGTCTTTGCGAGTGACAACATTGATCTTTCTATAATTAATACAAACACGACAGCTGGTTTGTATATGGGTGGGCACAAGCTCGTCATCTCTATTTTTAACGACGGTGATGCCAGACTTTTTAGGCACCACGTGAATGGGACTGACCCATTGGCTATTCGATATGGGGTAAATAATACCGGCATCAAGCAATTTTAAAATTTCAGCCCTCACAACTTCTTTCATAGCAGGATTGACTCTACGTTGTGGCTCACGAGAAGTCTTGGAATTTTCCTCCAAATGAATGCGATGGCTACAAACGTTGGGTCTCACACCATGAATGTCTGAAATGGTTCACCCTATAGCAGTGCTATGTTTGGTGAGAGTGAGGACTAATTGCTCTTCTTGATCCAGGGTCAAGTCGGAAGAAATTATGACTGGGTGATGTTGGTTTGGGCCTAAGAAAGTATATTTCAACTCAGCAGGTAATGGCTTAAGCTCCAAACTAGGTGGCGGGTCAGGAGAGGCATCAGACTCAGACGTAGAAATAGAGTCCGAGGAAATATTAGGGCATGTGTTAACTGGGTGATCCATATAATTAAGACTGTTGACCGAGAGAGACTCGAAAGGAATAGCCCAAGTGGAAGAGTCCATCACTGGTGTAGAATCTAACAAGGCATTGAGTTTAAAAATGGAGGAATCAATATCAAAGTAGGAACCAATGTGAGCCAAACATTGTTGGATATGATCTTCAGGATATGTTTGATCCAACATCTCTTGGACCAAGGAGTCAATCATACACACCTCATCAATAGAATCGATGTCGGCCTTTTGTTGCATAAGGTGGAAGATGTTGACTTCAATGGTCATGTTTCAAAAAGAAATATTCATGGACCCATCACGACAATTGATGATGGAATTTGCAGTTGCCAAAAAGGGGCGACCCAATATGATTGGAATATTGGTGGGGTCGGGAGCAGGAGTGTCTAAGATGATGAAATCCACAGGGTATTAAAAGTCAGAAACTTTCACCAAAATATCTTCAACTATTCCCTTAGGCAATTTTACGGAATGGTCAGTAAGTTGAAGAGTAACCCGTTTAGATTTCATATTTTGTAAACCTAACTCAAGGTAAAGGAAGTAAGGTAAAAAATTAACACTGGCTCCAAGGTAAGTAAAGCTCGAGTAGTGAACTTATCTCCTATAATGCAAGAGATAGTAGGATGACGGGGGTCTTTGTACTTCACAACATCGTTCTCATGGATAAGGGATGTGTCTTGCTCAGTGACGAAGGCATCATGAGGCACATTCGTCCGATGCTTCACAGTGCACAAGTACTTCACAAATTTGGCATAAGAGGGAATTTGTTGAATCGCGGTGAGGAATGGAATGTTAATGTGAACATTCTGAAATACTTTCTTGATATCATCAATTTTTTTGGCTTTCTTTATCGGAGACAACCTATGAGGGAATGGTTCTTTGGGAACATAGCTAGGGGTGGGCTCTTTAGGTTTGGAGTCGGTCTTTTATGTGGATTTGGTAGGTGGTAGAGTCTTAGGGAGAGGATCTGATGGGAATTTTGGGATGGGTGGGGTTTGCACATCACGGGGGACATCAACACCATTGTCAACCTGTTTGCCAGATCTTAGATTACTTACCGCTTTCATGTCCGCTTGGTATGTGGGTGGAGTGGAAGCAGATCTAACCTAGTAAGCTGACTCTTTGCCATTCCCCTTTGTGTTAGCAATGGGTTGACTCGAAAAATGACCTTTCTCTCATTCGGACTCAAACTAGTTAAGACGTTATTCAAGCCTTTGGATGGCTTGAGTCTGCGTGTGCATGGATTATTGTTGAGTAGTGATAAATTGAGTGAGAACGTTCTCAAGAGAGGAGGTGGATGCTTGGGGTGGCAGGGCGTAAGGTGATTGGGTAACCAACTCACGGTGAAAACTAAGCGGCGAGGAAGACTCGTAAGAAGGAGGTGGAACTGGGACAATTTGATGATGTGAGTTTGATGGTCCTCCATGGGGGACAAAGGGTGATGGATGATGTGGTTGATGGTATTGAGCATGGTGATTCTAGTTAGGAGGGCGATGTTTCCTTTGTGGGTTTTGTTGAAACCCTAGTGGACCACATACATTTTTTTATGGGTGTGATGGAGCAAGGTGTAACACCCCGTATTTTTGGTACATTTAATTTAATTAATTCGGAGATTCTAAATTACTTAGTGTGTTGTAATTTAATGAATTAATTAGAACAGAATAATGTATATAAATATTAATCTGGGATTGAATGGTTAATATTTAGGGAAAACTTATTTACTAAGCGAATAGTAATAATGTAATTACGTCGCCTCGAGTATTAGTGACGAGGAGGTACTTATCACATTCGGAAGTCGGTATAAGACTATATGGGGTGGGGGATAAGTATTTTTATAAATTAATTCGGATGCAAATTCTGAGGATACAGTTGAGTCCGGATGGGCCGAGAGAGTCGGAAAAGTGTACCCGGGGGTAGTGAACGGGTCACGGGACGTTTTTAGACATAGCCGGGCCCACTCGGGGACATTTGGGTCACTTGGGCTTGGCCCATTAGTCAAAAAATGGGATTAAGTTAATTAATCTAATAAAAAGAAATAAGCGGGTGGCTGAACTTAATTAGAGAAAGCAAATTAAGGGTTAGGAAACCCTAACAGCAGCCAAAGCCAAATTGGGGATCAAAGAGAGCCATCAAAGGTCATCTTCAACCTTGGGATTTAGCTCCAATTCAGACTCTACGAACCTTGAGGCAAGTGGATAACTTGCAATAGCATTAAATCTGTTTTCGATTCATATTCATGTGTAGTGATTATGTAAAAATCCGTTTTTGGGTGTTAATGGAATGAATATGGGATTTTGAAAACAACAATTCTGATTTACGAAACTTGGGTGATGATTCTTGTAAAATATGATAATGGTGAGTTATTGCATATATGATAAAATGTTATCTGCATATTTGGAAACGAATTTGATGATGAAATTTGGGGTATAAATGGACCTAGGGTTTATGAGGAAACTTTCCCCAAATTTAGAAACTGGAGTAAATGGACGGATTATTTATGTTGATGAATATTTTGGAGATCCCTAATGAGTTTCCTAACATGTACAAATGCTAAAAGAGACTTAGTTTCAGTGTAGAAGGAAATTAGGGTTTGCAGATTTTCGCCCATGGCTGTCCGTCTTCGCGAAGAAGACGAGTACCTGTTCGATCGATCGATCGACGCCATGAAGTCGATCGATCGACGGTCGGCAGACACGGACAGTTCGCCCAGTTTTATTTATATAGGATGAGATTTATATAAAAATTGTGATGTAATTAATTATTGTTGAGAAATTAATGCATGGGGTTATCTAATTAAATGTGAGTGAATTAATTAGGAGATGGGAGGAGAGATTTGGATGACACGTCAAAATTGGTTGAGTGACATCGAGGTAAATTATATTACGTAGTAATGGACTAGGAAATTTAGAGTCGGGATTTAGACTCGGGTGAGGTTAATTCGGGCTATGAGATATAGTCCAATTAAATGGTGAGGGCAACATTAAAAGTAACTGAATTTATTAATGTGCTATTATTAATAATTCGAGTTGGGTAATAACCTCATAATAAAAATGGAATAGGCTTGTGTCACGGGTTAGTACACGGTGTAGCTGGAACATTTTTATGTATGTATATGTATATACGGTGTGTGATAGTATATATATATAGTGTATGCCTTAATATCAGTGGTTAGATATTATTATACTCTAGTGCTATAGGGGGGGTTATGCGCAGTGGATGAATCCCCTAGCTTGAGGAGTAGGGCGAGTAGATTCCCAGGTCATAGCGTCCGTTGCAGGGGGTGAGGGGCATCTCACTTTCCGGGAAGGAATATGACCGCCTCCAATCGTATACTAAACCAAGTTAGTGAGCGATTCTAACTTGGATAACTAGGATATGTGAATATACCTAGTGTACTAGCACTTTAGAGAAATTATATCCGGGGAGTACTTTTACTCGGGTGGATATTAGTGGTTTATGTATTCCAGTATGTGTGTGAATGCTGCAATAAATTCTAAGTATATAATTAGGTGATTATTATATACGGGCTAAATAAATACAAGCATGAGTTGTTGTATATGTATAACGAGTGGAGTAGTTATATGAATTAAAAAGGGAAAATGATTTAATTAAGTTGATGTTACTAATGACTTAAAAATCATAATCACAGTTACTCAAATTAGAGTAGAAGGGATTCAAGGAGACTTTAATAATTATCTAGTCATGAGATAGATAACTAGGTGATAATTAAAGCGTTAGTGGTGCACATTAGAGGAGGGGCAAGGAAGTTCTCAAGAGAGTGCGACACTAACTAAAATATGAAGAGCATGCATATTTATTATTACTGCAAGTTAATCATTTGCTAAATGTTTTCAAATGTTTTGGGTACTAACCCTTGCTATAAAAAATTTTAAAAACCTTTTAGGTGTCCAGCCACAGGGACGCCAGACTTGACTCGATTCCAGGAAATCCGTTGCTGCAGCATATGTGGATGTTGCGGGACATTTGATAGACGCCTCGTTCTTTTATTCATAATGTAGAGACTCATTATTAGTTATTCGAGCATGTCGCTCACTTTCCATTTATTTGCTTTAGACTTGTTGGGATTTCTATTCTTGTCTTTATGGGATTTATTATTTGGACCGATGGTTTATTCGGTTAATTATTTTTACTTGTGGAATGATTAGTTCAATTATCTGTGATGGTTTTATTGCTTTAATTTTCCGTATGGGTTTTAGTTTAATTAATGAAAGATAAAATTGGCACTAGTCTGGTTTTTTCTCACTTAGGTGGTTAGTAATTTAAATAAACGACAGTGATGCTAAGAATGGACCAAATGAGAAACCTGTTCCAACTTGATTTAGGACTGATCACCCGGGATTAATTAGGCGGGGTGTCACAGATGGTATCAGAGCATCAGGTTCTAGTTGTCCTTAGGATCTGTACGGCTTTCTACGTTTCAGCGTAGCGTTCGGTTGTTATAGAGTCCTATTATTAGGACTGTTGATTATATTTTCCGCTTGTGAGATATCGTATTCCTGCTATTAATTTTTTTGTATAAATTGTGTACTTATACAATTCAATCTATTTCAGATGCCGCCAAAGAGACAGAGAGCGGAGAGGGCTGAGGCTAGAGATGAGGTGAGGGAGGCTCGCCAGGAGCCACAGGTACCGCCACCACCACCCCCGCCCGAGTTGATTTCTACCACTCAGGTGGCAGTAATAGTGGCCCAAGCGGTCGAGACAGCGATGCGAGCTATGGCAGCTCATTTTCCACAGCCCCAGGCACCGCCTCCATTGGCTCCAGCAGTTCAGGCTCCAGTGGGGCCACCATCTTGGCAGCGAGTGAGGGAGACCTTTCAGAAGGGTCACCCACCTGAGTTTCGAGGTAGCACTAATGTGGTTGAGGCTTGTGACTGGAAGAAGAACATCCAGCGCCATTTGCGCATGTTAGAGGGTACAGAGGTGCAGAAACAGATGCTGGCTACTTTTCGTCTGTCAGGGGCAGCCTTACAGTGGTGGGAGTCCGTGACCACCGCTGAGGAGCGGGATTTGATGCCGATTTCTGAATTCTGGGTGCGGTTTGACCGCAAGTACTTCCCTCCAGCAGTTGAGTCTGAGATGAGAAAGAAATTCAGCGAGTTGGTACAGGGTGACAGGTCAGTGACAGAATATGAGGAGGAGTTCACCCGTTTGGCAAACTTTGTGCCAAATGAGGTGAGCGATGAGGAGCGGAAGAAGTCCAAGTTCATGGATGGTCTGGCTTGGAGAATCAGGCAGCACTTGATTGGAAACCCGGCATTGGTGACCTATACAGATGTCGTTAATGCCGCACTTATACATTGTCAGGATCATCGTTTCCACGCTAAGGGGAACAGGAAGGCAGGTGAGCCGAGCCAGCAGGGCAAGGCAGTCACTAGTAGTGAGACGAGTGGCACACAGCAGCATGTCATCGTTCAGCAAGGGAATCAGGCTAAGAAGTTTAAGCCTGGTGGGTTCCGACCGGGAGGACAGGGGTTCAGACAGGGGCAACCAGGCCCTAATCAGCAACAGCAGATTCCTCAGGGCCGTCAGGGCCAAGGGAACAACGGGGGAGGCCAACCGGGCCAGCAACGTCAGGGCCAGCAGGGCCAACGGCAGGGTGACGACCAGAAACGCTGTTTCTCCTGTGGCCAGCCAGGACACTTCAAGAGGGAGTGCCCGCAGAGGGGCAGAGGCCAGCAGCAGGGTGCCCAGCAAGGGCAACAGGGTCAGATGCCGCCAGCAGCAGCAGCACCACCCGCCCCACAGCAGCAGGGGCAGATGCACTACGGACGTGTGTATAACGTTCGGGACGTTCCCAATCCTCCAGCACAGCATGCGCCGCCCGCGATCGAGGGTACGTTCTCTATCCATGGCACTATGGGTCGGGTATTATTTGATACGGGGGCCACTCATTGCTTTATAGCTACACATTTCGCGAAGGCTTTAGGGTTGTTAGCCACCGCAGAGAGCACTGTTACGTGTGTCGACTCACCGTTGGCAAATGGGTCGCTTATATTCTTTATATGTCGGAGAGTAGGAGTGGAGATTGGCGGTTTAGTTTTACTTGCGGACATGTTGGTACTAGATATGCATGTTCATGACGTGATCATCGGTATGGATTGGCTCGCTGACTATAGAGCCATGATTGATTGCTTCGGTGGGAGCCTTATCTTCGTCATTCCGGGACAGGAGATGTTTGTTGTGACGATGCCTCGCCCAGAGGGAGGCTCGACCACTCATCTATACTACATTGAGGAAGAAACCTCGCAGGAAGTGGCAGTTCCTTTAAACTCTATCCCTGTAGTGAGGGACTTTGAGGATGTATTCCAGGAGATACCAGGATTACCACCCAGCAGAGAAATCGAATTTGTTATAGACTTGGCACCGGGAACGAGGCCTATTGCTCGGGCACCTTACCAAATGGCCCCTTCAGAAATGCGGGAATTGAGGGAGCAGATTCAGCAATTATTGGGTCAGGGTTTTATTCGGCGGAGTACATCGCCGTGGGGTGCGCCGGTGTTGTTTGTGAAGAAACGAGATGGGTCACTCCGATTGTGCGTGGATTATAGGGAGCTGAACAAGGTGACGATACGGAATAAGTATCCGTTGCCTCGGATTGATGATTTATTTGACCAACTGAGAGGGGCGTCTTACTTCTCCAAAGTCGACTTGAGGTCAGGGTATCATCAACTGCGTATCCGAGAAGAGGATGTTCCTAAGACCGCTTTCTTGTCGCGGTATGGATCGTATGAGTTCAGGGTGATGCCCTTCGGGCTCACCAATGCACCAGCTGTGTTCATGGACCTCATGAATAGGGTTTTCAGGGAGTACCTAGATCAGTTTGTCATCGTGTTCATTGATGACATCCTAATCTACTCACGTACCGAGGAGGATCACGCAGAGCATTTACGCATGGTTCTACAGACACTGAGGGATCATCAGCTCTATGCCAAATTCGGGAAGTGTGGGTTCTGGCTACGGGAGGTACAGTTCCTTGGTCACGTCGTGTCAGATCAGGGTATTGCAGTGGATCCGGATAAGGTGTCAGCGGTGAGGGAGTGGGGACAGCCCACGACACCGACCGAGGTGCGCAGTTTTCTGGGTTTGGCTGGTTACTACAGGCGATTCATTAAAGGATTCTCTAAGATTGCAGGACCTTTGACGAATCTGACTCGGAAAGGGGTACCTTTCAAGTGGGATGATAGTTTTCAATTAGCGTTCGACGAGATAAAGGACAAGTTGACATCTGCACCCGTGCTGGCATTGCCAAAGGGAGGGCTAGAGTATCGGGTTTACACAGACGCATCCTTACGGGGTCTTGGGGGTGTGCTCCAGCAGGAGGAAAGGGCTATAGCTTATGCTTCCAGGAAGCTAAAGCCCCACGAGAGGAATTACCCCACTCACAACCTAGAGTTGGCAGCGGTCATTTTTGCTTTGAGGATATGGAGGCATTATCTTCTAGGAGAGCAGTTTACTCTATTCACGGATCACAAGTCACTTCAGTATCTCTTCACACAGAAGGATCTGAATATGAGACAAAGGCGGTGGCTAGAATTCGTGAAGGACTACCAGTTTGATATCCAGTATCATCCTGGTAAGGCCAATGTAGTAGCAGACGCATTGAGCAGAAGACCGACTGGGGAAATATCGGAGGTGTGGAAAGCGAAGTGGAGAGAGCTTCAATATGAAGACGACGTAGCAAAGGCTTGCATGTCGGCTTTGTCCATCACACCCGAGATCATTATGCGGGTTGTGAAGGCTCAGGCAGAGGATCAGAATTGCTGGGATAGGGTGGGCCAGTTATTAGCTGAGGGAGCGGAAGGTTACTCGATTAGCTCAGAAGGAGGCCTACGTTTTAATGGGAGGTTAATGGTGCCAGAGGATGAGGATTTAAGGCACGCCGTTATGACAGAATCCCATGGTTCGAAATTTGCGGTACATCCCGGTGGGGATAAAATGTACCAAGATATGAGGAGGCAGTATTGGTGGGCAGGGATGAAACGAGACATAGCGGAGTTTGTTTCGAAATGTGCCACGTGTCAGCTTGTGAAAGTTGACCACCAGAGACCATCTGGGATGCTACAGCCGTTAGGCATTCCCGTGTGGAAGTGGGAGAGCATCTCCATGGACTTCATCACAGGGTTGCCGGTATCGCAGAAGGGTCACGACTCCATATGGGTTATTGTGGATCGGTTGACCAAGGTAGCCCACTTTTTGCCGGTACGCACAGACTTTGAGACGATGCGTTATGCACAGCTATTCATAGCAGAGATTGTTAAGCTGCATGGAGTGCCGATAAATATCGTATCAGACAGAGACAAAATCTTTGTTGCCCACTTTTGGCAGAGCTTTCAGGAGGCAATGGGCACGGAGTTGCGCTTGAGTACAGCGTATCACCCACAGACTGACGGACAGACTGAGAGAGTTAATCAGATGCTGGAAGACATGCTCAGAATGTGCATTTTGGACTTCGGGGGAGGATGGGAGAAATATCTTCCTTTGGTAGAGTTTGCGTATAACAACTCCTACCAATTCACGATTGGCATGGCACCGTTTGAGGCACTGTACGGGAGACCTTGTCGTTCACCCGCTTGTTGGTTAGAGGTGGGGGACAATAAACTCTTGGGGCCGGATATTGTCCAGGAAACATCTGCCAAGATAGAGTTGATTCGAGGAAGGATTCGAATAGCTCAGGACAGGCAGAAGAGTTATGCTGATGCTTCTCGAAGACATGTGGAGCTAGAAGTTGGGGACCAGGTTTTAGTCCGGGTATCCCCTATGAAAGGGGTGATGAGGTTCGGCAAGAAGGGTAAGTTAGCACCGCGATATGTAGGACCTTTCCCTATTATTGAGAGGGTGGGACCGGTGGCATATAAGCTTGGATTACCAAATCATCTTCAGCGAATACACGATGTATTCCATGTAGCATCGCTGAAGAAATATCGAAGGAGCGAGAGAACCTTTTGGCATATTCCGCTCGAGGAGATCGATTTACAGCCAGACATCTCGTATGAGGAGAGGCCGGTAGCAATTCTGGATCATAGTGAGCGGAAATTACGGTCCAAGGTCGTTCCATTGGTTAGAGTACAGTGGGGTCATCACAATGTTGACGAGTCTACCTGGGAGCGAGAGGAGGATATGCGGGAACAATATCCAGAACTTTTCAACGCAGGTCCGATCTAATTTCGGGGACAAAATTCCTTTATAAAGGGGGGAGTATGTAACACTCCGTATTTTTGGTACATTTAATTTAATTAATTCGGAGATTCTAAATTACTTAGTGTGTTGTAATTTAATGAATTAATTAGAACAGAATAATGTATATAAATATTAATCTGGGATTGAATGGTTAATATTTAGGGAAAACTTATTTACTAAGCGAATAGTAATAATGTAATTACGTCGCCTCGAGTATTAGTGACGAGGAGGTACTTATCACATTCGGAAGTCGGTATAAGACTGTATGGGGTGGGGGATAAGTATTTTTATAAATTAATTCGGATGCAAATTCTGAGGATACAGTTGAGTCCGGATGGGCCGAGAGAGTCGGAAAAGTGTACCCGGGGGTAGTGAACGGGTCACGGGACGTTTTTAGACATAGCCGGGCCCACTCGGGGACATTTGGGTCACTTGGGCTTGGCCCATTAGTCAAAAAACGGGATTAAGTTAATTAATCTAATAAAAATAAATAAGGGGGTGGCTGAACTTAATTAGAGAAAGCAAATTAAGGGTTAGGAAACCCTAACAGCAGCCAAAGCCAAATTGAGGATCAAAGAGAGCCATCAAAGGTCATCTTCAACCTTGGGATTTAGCTCCAATTCAGACTCTACGAACCTTGAGGCAAGTGGATAACTTGCAATAGCATTAAATCTGTTTTCGATTCATATTCATGTGTAGTGATTATGTAAAAATCCGTTTTTGGGTGTTAATGGAATGAATATGGGATTTTGAAAACAACAATTCTGATTTACGAAACTTGGGTGATGATTCTTGTAAAATATGATAATGGTGAGTTATTGCATATATGATAAAATGTTATCTGCATATTTGGAAACGAATTTGATGATGAAATTTGGGGTATAAATGGACCTAGGGTTTATGAAGAAACTTTCCCCAAATTTAGAAACTGGAGTAAATGGACGAATTATTTATGTTGATGAATATTTTGGAGATCCCTAATGAGTTTCCTAACATATACAAATGCTAAAAGAGACTTAGTTTCAGTGTAGAAGGAAATTAGGGTTTGCAGATTTTCGCCCATGGTTGTCCGTCTTCGCGAAGAAGACGAGTACCTGTTCGATCGATCGATCGACGCCATGAAGTCGATCGATCGACGGTCGGCAGACACGGACAGTTCGCCCAGTTTTATTTATATAGGATGAGATTTATATAAAAATTGTTATGTAATTAATTATTGTTGAGAAATTAAGGCATGGGGTTATCTAATTAAATGTGAGTGAATTAATTAGGAGATGGGAGGAGAGATTTGGATGACACGTCAAAATTGGTTGAGTGACATCGAGGTAAATTATATTACGTAGTAATGGACTAGGAAATTTAGAGTCGGGATTTACACTCGGGTGAGGTTAATTCGGGCTATGAGATATAGCCCAATTAAATGGTGAGGGCAACATTAAAAGTAACTGAATTTATTAATGTGCTATTATTAATAATTCGAGTTGGGTAATAACCTCATAATAAAAATGGAATAGGCTTGTGTCACGGGTTAGTACACGGTGTAGCTGGAACATTTTTATGTATGTATATGTATATACGGTGTGTGATAGTATATATATATAGTGTATGCCTTAATATCAGTGGTTAGATATTATTATACTCTAGTGCTATAGGGGGAGGTTACGCGCAGTGGATGAATCCCCTAGCTTGAGGAGTAGGGCGAGTAGATTCCCAGGTCATAGCGTCCGTTGCAGGGGGTGAGGGGCATCTCACTTTTCGGGAAGGAATATGACCGCCTCCAATCGTATACTAAACCAAGTTAGTGAGCGATTCTAACTTGGATAACTAGGATATGTGAATATACCTAGTGTACTAGCACTTTAGAGAAATTATATCCGGGGAGTACTTTTACTCGGGTGGATATTAGTGGTTTATGTATTCCAGTATGTGTGTGAATGCTGCAATAAATTCTAAGTATATAATTAGGTGATTATTATATACGGGCTAAATAAATACAAGCATGAGTTGTTGTATATGTATAACGAGTGGAGTAGTTATATGAATTAAAAAGGGAAAATGATTTAATTAAGTTGATGTTACTAATGACTTAAAAATCATAATCACAGTTACTCAAATTAGAGTAGAAGGGATTCAAGGAGACTTTAATAATTATCTAGTCATGAGATAGATAACTAGGTGATAATTAAAGCGTTAGTGGTGCACATTAGAGGAGGGGCAAGGAAGTTCTCAAGAGAGTGCGACACTAACTAAAATATGAAGAGCATGCATATTTATTATAACTGCAAGTTAATCATTTGCTAAATGTTTTCAAATGTTTTGGGTACTAACCCTTGCTATAAAAAATTTTAAAAACCTTTTAGGTGTCCAGCCACAGGGACGCCAGACTTGACTCGATTCCAGGAAATCCGTTGCTGCAGCATATGTGGATATTGCGGGACATTTTATAGACGCCTCGTTCTTTTATTCATAATGTAGAGACTCATTATTAGTTATTCGAGCATGTCGCTCACTTTCCATTTATTTGTTTTAGACTTGTTGGGATTTCTATTCTTGTCTTTATGGGATTTATTATTTGGACCGATGGTTTATTCGGTTAATTATTTTTACTTGTGGAATGATTAGTTCAATTATCTGTGATGGTTTTATTGCTTTAATTTTCCGTATGGGTTTTAGTTTAATTAATGAAAGATAAAATTGGCACTAGTCTGGTTTTTTCTCACTTAGGTGGTTAGTAATTTAAATAAACGACAGTGATGCTAAGAATGGACCAAATGAGAAACCTGTTCCAACTTGATTTAGGACTGATCACCCGGGATTAATTAGGCGGGGTGTCACACAAGGTTGTTATCGTACTTATAGGAAAAATAGGGATGGTTCCTATTATTGGGATTATAAGTAAACAGCGGGGGAGCGGGTTTCCTTGTGGTATCAAAAGCACATGCCTGGTCCATGGTGAGTTCCGGATCATCTTGAACAAGAGGGAACATATGAGTTAAATGATCTTGATTTAAAAAAACATTACAAGAAGAAGGACTAGACTCGTTGACATTCATCACTCGTTTAGAAAGAGAAACATTTATTTTCATAGAATAATTGAGAGTGTCAATGGTTTTAGTCAAAGTTTTTGAGCCATGAAGGAAGGTTTTAAAATCAGGATCATTTTTAGTCTCATAATTTCTTCGTATGCGTGGTGGCTCAGATCTCAAAAAGTTATTGGTGCCCTCCCAATCTTGGGAGTCAACTCCTAATTCTAGGAGAAAATTATAGGCGGCAGTGGGAGTTAAGTGCATGAACTTACCTTTATGCATGGACTCTATCATGGTTAGGGAAGCGAGAACGAGACCATTGTAAAAACTATGGACTAAGAGACTTTTCTCGAGACTGTGAAGTGGGGAACTATTGATGTAACCTTGAAAATGACCAGGGGCTTAACAAAATTGCTCTCTTGGCTTTTGACGAAAATCTTGGATGGCTTGGCGCAGCTCTTTAGTTTTGCTCATTGGATAAAAATTTGACATGACCTTATTCACAAGTTATTCCCATGCAAGGATAGAATCCGATGGCAATGAATGAAGCCACATGGATGCATTATCATTAAGAGAAAATGGAAACAACCGAAGACGTACATTTTCTTCATCTAAGTTTTGATTTTTAAAAGTAGTACAAACCGTGAGAAATTTTCGCAAGTGAGTGTATGGAGACTCACATTCAAGGCCGTGGAAGGTGGGAAACATCGAAATTTTTGCTGGGAAAATTTCAAATTGGACCGCTGGGGTGGGTGGAAGAACGATACATGATGGCAGGGTAGCCGTTATTGGGGCAAAATAGTTCCTTAAGGCACGCTCATCGCCCATGATGGGTGGATGGAGGGATGAAGTAAAGATGTCGACTCGGGGACAACTCGAAGTGACCGGTGGTAGGGAAAATTCAAGGGAAATACGAGGTTCTACTAATGAGGATGAGACAGGATAAGGGATATGAGAACGCATCAATCGAAGATTAACTCATTGCCACGTGGGCATGCAAAGAGTAAATTTTTTTAGAAAAGAAAAAAGGAAAATATTTTTGGAATTTTTTAGAAAATGAGTGGAAGAAAATATTTTTGGAGAAAAGGAAAAAGATGTTTTTGGATTTTGAAAAATGGGAAAGAAAATGTGAAAGAAAATATTTTTGGATTTTTGTTTGGAAAAAGGAGCGAGGGACTCAACTTGAAACTCAAAAAAAAGGGGGGAGCGTAAAATTGACAACCAAAGGAGTAAAGTAGATATGTACAATAAAGGTAAAACTCATAACTATAACATAGCCAATTTTTTCTTCAATTTAGATGAAAGGGTAGTCAATTTTAATTACTCCACGGGCAATAAAGAGACACGCAATTTATCTTTGCGATCGCCTTTGCAAAACTGTGTGTTCCTACTTTAATCACAAGGTAACTAGAGGCTTTCCACAAAGATTCACCACAAAGCTATTACGACGAAGCGATTGGCCGGTACAACGCATGGGACAGTAAAAACCCATTTTACTGGGCGGACTCACTTAAAACCCAATTTCCCTAGACACATACGTACCTCAAAGAGAACGGTTCAAGGATTTGTCGGGTGGAGAGGACTCTACGGGTTATCTTACAAGTCAATTTGATCAAAAAGGGGCCTACGAACATTGTATCCTATGGGGCTATCTAGTTGATTGATTTTAAATTTAATGATAGCTAGGGTAGCACACAATGGATAAGTGAGTGAGTTGGGTGATGAAATCTCTTCTCGTGAATGACCGGGTGTAGACCTTTGTTGATTAATTCATCACACCATTCAAAAATAAATGAAAGAATAAAAATCACATAAGAGCAAGTAGGCACACAAAATATTGACTCGGTTGTGGGAGTCAATGGTTCACGGAATAAAAATCACATAAGAGAAAGAGTCACGGATTTTATGTTACCCATGTTCCACCTTAGTCTTTCACACTTTGAATTAATCAATGCTCTTATACACGTGGTGAATGAGATAAAAACATCCAAACCTTTAAGTGATCATCAGTGAAATTGATGAAACACTCATAGCCACCTCTTAACTGTATAATCTCCAAATCACATTAATCGAAGTGAACAATTTTCAACACATCTTAGGCTCTTTAGCTCCTGGACGTGAGGCGCCCTTTTGTTATTTTACCTTGTAAATAAAATTCAAGAGTAGAAGTGCTTCCACTTCCAATGAACTCCATTGTCCATTTAAACCAATCTTCTAATTCCTTTCAGAATAAAATAATCTAAGGGTAAGTGTTAATATTGTGTTTGGTTCTACAAGGAAACTTTCCATTTAATGATATTTTCCCATAGAATCATTCAATTCAGTTTTTAGAAGTATTAATGAAAAAAACTTATAATGTATAAATTATTTTTTTAATGTACCACAATAGATTAAAGATATCCAATTTTGATAAAATGTTTTAATAAAATCAATCGAATATATGTTCAAAACCAATTTAGAAAACTAGAACCAACTTTTCTAAAACCAGGTTCATTAAATATTTTACCTATATTAAGTTTATGTATACACCAAAACTCATAGGAATATTCCACCACTAATACCCTTATGTTTTTCTAATTTCCCATAACTAGGAACAACTCTCTTTAGAGTAATTTTTCGATTAACTAGAACCTTTGCAACGAGTTGGAGTCCCGATTTATGATTCCCGAGTCTACATAATAGGTTACCATAGCTCGGACCATAAATCACACATTTACTAATAAGATATAAAACATTACCTTGTTCTTTTCCTTATAGATCAAGGGAAAACTGGACACCGTTGCTATAATAGTTCTAACTACTTGTACTGAGAATACTTGTCATTCGACTATTTCACTACTACTGAGGAATATGAACATTCCTTAATCCAAATCGTTATACCTGAGATTTATCGTCATCCTTCTAATTCCCTTTTGGAAAATAAGTAAAGCTCTTTTTAAACAACTAACACCAACCTTTGGCTACTAATGAACCTCTCTACTGGATTATAATATGGTACATGGTTTCTCAACCATGTCCAATCCAAAGAATCCTTAGTTCAATCAATGATGGAGATCAATTTAAGAACATGATTCTTACTTGAGTATTATCCACCAACAAGGGTGTTAACAAATTATCATCCGTTAATTCTTTAAAATGAAACATGTACACACAGAACTTCCCCGTGGGGGGTGCTAAATACATGTGACACTTAATTTAAATGAATTACTAGTTATTTTAATATATCATGATTCAATGATTAAAAACATCAATGATGGGGCCATCCTAACTGACGTGGGGAGTTAATCACATCGCATTTTTAAAATATTGATGAGAATTGTAAGTTAAAATATTTTATTATTGAAACTCTTATTTTTGTGTTCCTTCGTATATGGATTTGGAATGTCGTTGCAGTCAAACTTAGAGTATCAAAATTCCTAAAATCACTTACAAAAGTTATTACAAATTCAGTATGGTGGCAAATTCGGGTATCAATCCATTTTCAAGAGTTTAAACGATTATCGTGAAAACTTGAAATTTTAATTTTTATAAAAAAGA
Source organism: Sambucus nigra (assembly GCA_949130495.1). Lineage (NCBI taxonomy): Eukaryota > Viridiplantae > Streptophyta > Magnoliopsida > Dipsacales > Adoxaceae > Sambucus > Sambucus nigra. Next base: position 176,052,793 of record OX422217.1, on the reverse strand, counting down.
TTTTTGTGTTTTTTTTTTATGTTTAAAAACAATTTCTAGGGAGAAAATGAAAATTTATGCAATTAAATAACTACTAAAAATTGAAATGTAATCGAGTTTAGAATTTATGATAAGAGATAAGAGGTGGGATTACATCGCGTCGTTAAATTAATTTAATGTCCTAATCATTCAATTGAATAGTTCGAAATAATATTGAATTTAAAATTTAACTCTCGTTACAATTCTGAATTCAATTTTATCTTTTTCAGCAATTAAATCGGGAATTGTCATTACATAAAAAAATTTGAGATTCACACTCATTTCACAAAATATCAGCTAAGATAAATTTATTAAAATTTGTACGAATCTTTGAATTGCATACACTGAATTAATATTTAAATTTAAGAATAATACTTATCTCTAAGTCAAATCCAAAAATCCAATATTAATAATCAACATTAATTTAATAACTATCATCATATAAATTAATTTGTGATTTTTCCCAATTTAATTACCCTTGAACACATCAATGAACAATTATTCAAATAAAACAACTCAACATACGTGTTTCCATCCCACCCCTTGAATAGGGTGTTTAGCCAAACATAATTAGAATTTCAATACAAACACAATTGAATAACAAGAAACTAAAGAATAAGAGAAAGAAATACAATACGCAATAATTTCTTATGTCAACTGTGCATAAACGCACGTCCCAACTCGTCACAAAAATTCAACTGGATTACAAAACTAAATTGAAAGACTGAACCTAAATTTTTCTTATCCTAAACTATTTGTTTCTGATTTTTTGTACTCTGTATTATGTCTTTTTTTATGTGTCTCTTACGTTTTTTTTTTCTATGCTGATGAGTCTTATCTCTCTTTTTACCTCTACACACCCCTCTTATTAAGAGGTCTGAAGCTAAGAGGAAGTGGAGATAATGGGTTTGGTAGGAGTTGGTAGCTAAAAAACTGGGATTTTTACAGGTGGTTTGGTGGTGACAGGAGTATGGGTATGAGCAGGTTGTATGCGGTTGGTAGGGTCAGGAGGTAGTTGGTCAATCAACAGGTTTGGGCGTGAGGGTCCTCGGGTTTTGAGGACGGGACAGGGCTGTCTCAGGTGGGTTTTAAAAATGGGTTTTTGTAGGACCGTTTTGGGTCGCCTATGGAGCAAGGGCGGGACACCAGAGTTGGGCGAGGGGGGCGCCGACAGGGCTTGTTTTGGCCGCGGTTTGTTGCTGGTCGGAGTTAGGTATCTCCGGCGCTGCTAGGTGCCGGCAGGTTGGGGTCGCGACAGGGGGTGGTAGCAGGTGGTTTAGGTGTGTATGTGTGGTGTAGTTTGTGTTTATGGTGGTGGTGGGTTAATGGTGGTTTTGGAGAGAGAGAGTGAGGGGATGGGGAAGAAGAACGTGGGTAGACTCAGGTGTGTGAGGGTATATGGTAATATGGTATGGATGAGGGGTTTATTTTTGGGTGTACTGGTGTGTATGTTAGTATGGTGTGTGCGCATAATTTCTATAAAAAATAAAAATCAAACTCTATTAAAACTAAATATATATATATATATATATATATATATATATATATATATATATAATCCTAATAAAATAAAAATAAAATCTAATAAAACTAGAAAATAAATTTCTAAAAATTAATCCTAATAAAAATAAAATAAAATAAAGATTAAAAATTAAAAGCTAATAAAAATCTAAATTTAAATAAAGAAATATAAAAGTAGGAAATAAATGCTAGAAAATTCTAAATAAATCTAAGCAATTCCTAAAAATAAAACGACTCAAACTAAAAATCTAAGAAAGATCTAAAAAAGCACAAACTAAACGCACGGTCTCGGGTGAAGGTTTGGGAAGGGTTTAGGTTCGGATTAGGGTTATGGAACTGGTTCGGGACATCGAAACACATCGGGTAAGCTCAAATATGGACTCTGACTTCGCGGTATCCTTTGATTTCTTCAATGCATGCTTTTAACAGCAACTTTGTCGCAATTGACTGGATTTAGCGCTATTTGTACCGCAACTGCGTATTGACCTGTAAAATGATAAAATACGAACATAAGGCCAATTTTATTATAAACGAGCGAATAAAATGTATCTATTCGGGGCATAAAATATACACTTTTGTGTGCTTATCAATTATCTCTTAAGTTAGAACAATGCCCCGTTACATTTTGAGTCCTTGAAACTTATTCTAGTTAAAACCTTTAAGACTAATAACGAATGAGAAAAAAAGAATTCATTTTTGAAATCTTAAAATCATAAATTTGAAAAAATTAATTTCCAACTAAAGACATGAGAATTATTTTAAAGTGGCATTCCTTGTAACAACCCTCGATTTTAGGAGGCTCATTTTATATTATTTTACCGCATAAGGTGATTATATAAAATGTTGGTACGGGGGTAAATATTAATTTTAGAAGTTAATATTTACTGGGATGTTGTATATTTACCATATATGTAGGTAAATATCCTAATGTGGTGTGATTTATAGTGTCATGTATATTAAATGGCTCGATAGTTTAAATGATATTGGAACTCGAAATAATTTATAAAATTCCGGAAGCCAGTTTAGAGGGTGTAGTTAGTCTCGGAAGGTGCGAGACACTCAAAATAAGTGCCATATTGTATTTTTCTATTTCGGGCACTTTTACCTGGTTTTAGCTTAAATGCGTATTGGGAGTCATTTTAATGTGGTATTAACCACTTAAGTTGGGAGTTTTAAATTAGGCCACGATTTTAGTCTTCTAAACCCCCTTATTTCCCCATTTCATACCAAACACAAGAGAGAGAGAGAGAGAGAGAGAAGAAGAGAAAAAAGGAGTAGAAGAGAGAGATTTGGAGATTGAAGAATTGTGATTGCTCCTACCTCAAATAAATCTGAGTTTGCAACCCTAAGGCAAGTTTTCTACTTGCTAATATACGATTTAAGATGATTAAATTGTGTGATAGTTGTGTATTTGTATTTATGGATCAAAAATAGAATTTGTGGTGATCTAACCCTTGTTTTGGGTTTTGATGATGAAATTGTGGATAATAGGACTTAATAATCATGTAGGTGGATTTGGGATAGATTTATGATGTTGGTTGTGGGTAAAAATGGAGTAGGATTTGGTTTTGGGGAAAATCTAGGGTTTACAACCCGTAGGCCATTCTTGGCAAATTTGCAGGACCGAATCGATTCGGCCCTAGGGCGAATCGATTCGGTAAGGGGTAGATTCTAGGTCTGCATAACCCGAATAGATTCAGGTTAAGGCCGAATCGATTCGGTCAATTACAAAAAGATGGTTTTGTGGTTCGAACCGATTTGCTTTTTGGGCGAATCGATTCGCAAGGGAGAATCGATTCGGCCCTATGGCGAATCGATTCGTTTTCCTGCTGTTTTTGATTTGTTTTTATAACTCAATTTTGATTCTTTTTCTTTAGGCTTAGGACCTAGGAACCTTCTTGAATGAAGTAAACTTAGAGTGCTAGAGTTATAGATGGGTTAGGAAGCTACCCTAGATTAGAATTGATTTAGATGGGTTTTTTGGGGTTATGTCGATTGATGTTGGGGCATTCTTTCTTCTAGTTGATTTTTATGAAACTAGGAGATGTATTATTATATTTGGGAGACTTTAGAAGCTCAAATGAGCTATGTTAGTCTTGATGGTTTATAGTACCTATTAATGAATCTTGGGAGAATAAATTGGGAGTTTATTTATCCTTCGAGGATTGTAATGACGATATGAAATATGTATGGCTCCGGATTAAAAAGGTGAACTATTTACAAAACGTAAAGGGTTATGGTTTCGAATAATATGAAACATACATTTGCTAAAATGTAAATGGAATTGGAAATGGTAAATGGAAATGGAAATAATGATGGTAAATGATAATTTACTTAATCATTAATATGATAAATGATGATTTGGTTAAACACACCTCTCTAAATGACATCATAAGGTAAGTTCGCGCGCTTGGTGATGCTCCCTGGCTAGTGAATGCAAGGTGGATATAGTCCATAGGCCATATGAGCGATTATGTTATATTTTCTGCGCTGGTGAGGAGAATCCGGGTGTGGTCTTGACTCTTCCGCAGGCATATGGCCGCTTCCCGACGTATTGTGATAGGTGCCCAGGTTGTCTTGTATTGATAGGCCCTGGAAGATGATGGTCATTTAGGGGCGCGCCCAGTGGGGAAACTCGAAGGGCGGTCTTAGAATCGTTATATGTATACAAATATAACTATTCATCATCAGGTGGGACTTGATGGATTGTATGCCATAAAGAGCATACTGAAGTTCCACAAAGAGCACAGTACAATTCCACAAAGAGCATTTAATGTTGATTATATTCCTGCTAAGGAATGGTGATGCCAGGATGGTCATGTAATTGAAATAAAATCCATAAATAGCTTAAGATTATAATTATATGAAATGCTAGTAAAGAGCATAAATGTTGTAATTATGAGTTCTTGATAAGGAACATAATAATGAGATGGTAGTTTTTAATTTATGTTAATCTTTCTTTTCTTTGCACATTCAAATTTAATTCTTACTTTTCTTTACTGTCTTAGCTTATGTTTTAGAACTGTGTAGATAGATTTTATTCTTCCTAGCATGATGAAAATCATAACTGTCATACTCTTTATTCATCTGGTAATCATATAGAACCGGGCCCTCACCCGTTCAAATTTCCTGCTGTGCTTGCATCTTGTATCCGCTCAGGTACTCCGCCGCAAGGATGCCTGATTTGAATTCCGATCCCCGTGTCTTTGGCGAATCGTGATGCTTTGTGGGTATCACGGGACATTTGGAAATAGGCGTTGTCATTTTTGCACTCTAGACAGGATCAGGTCTTTTTATTCGGGCGAGAGGCCCAAGCTTTTTTAAATGTCTAATGAAGTGTATTATATAATTTATTAAATTGATTTAATACCGTTGTAGATTCTGTGGATCGACAGCATATTCGGTCCATTTTATTGTACACTTGTGGTCATTATATATATAAATCTTGGGGTTCCCACTTTTTCTTTTCAGCATCAGGTTGTTTAATTTCTTTTTTTAACTTCAAAACAAAATTTTTGGCAACCCGTTTTCTGAAATATTGGGTGGTTATCCTGGATACTCTATATTTTATTATGATGCTGAGAATTTCCATCTATGATTCCTGTTATATTGGAGTATTGGGATGGCCCCCCCTTATTTTGGTGAGCAGGTTGTCACAGATGGTATCAGAGCATCAGGTTCTAGAGTCCTTAGGAATCTGTGTGAACGCCTTAAGTTTTCCACGTTGCTTTTGACTTGACATAGAGCCTTAGGATTAAGATCGTTGGTTTCTTTAGTGAGATCTCGTTCTTCTTCCATGAGGTAGAACTTATAAAATCTTTTGCATATTCGTGTGAGAATAGTGGGTCGATTGAAGAAGGGCGTCATGAGAAGGAACTACTAAGGAATGTAATTTGTGGTCAGGGATGAGGATCGCTTTAGAGGTCGCTCCGTTTTTGTAGCACTTCCTTGTCTTGCTACTACGACTACTAATTACAGTTGATGTAGTTTCCCAAGTACCTCTAGAAGCGGAAAGTGGTACTAAGATTGATATTTCAAGCAATGTTAAATTGAAGTGGAGAAGTGCCCATAATAGGATGGAGGGAAACCTTCCTCACGTAGGTGTAGCATGGGGATGGTGAAAATGTAGTCACCATATTCGTGGGTGCCGTAAGTTTAGACCATGGAAAAGCCCGGTGGACACTTGCAACAACGCTTTTCTCTGGAAAAACTGGACGGATGAGAAAGTGGATCCTCATATGTTCACACAATTCTCGGTTAAAGGCCGATAGTGAATAAAGTATTGTACGGTTAAGGAGACCATGCACCTTAAAATGATAGGCTCCAGAATAAGTGTCATTAACACTTCCGATGGGGTAATGATCATGAAACCCTTTTGGTGGACATCCTCCTGGGGAGGTTTCATTGAACCGAGGAAGAGGAGGCCGAGAGCGTGTCCTCTTTTACTGAGAAAGTAAGAGGGACTGCGTGGGCAATTGTTATCGACCACCGTCGGAGTAATGGCTATGATGCGGAGTGTTTAGTAAGAATGTTGATGGGAATTCCACCTTAGTAGTGGGTGGTGTATTCCTTAGGATAAGGTAGAGTAGTATTGTGTTTACTCTAGATTCAGGTGTGCCTATCGAGTTTGTAATAATATCGACATTATTATAGAAAGTTAATTATATGACTTCCGTGGTAGGGAATTTTTATGATCTCTTCACTCGTTATAAAGCGAGTGATGATATTTTAAAGGCATATATGCTATATGTGATAATTAGTATGAATGTTTTGCTGCTTGTTTGCATTGTATGTGGATTTTATGACTTATCTCCACGACCAACAAGGTTAAGTAGTAATGCATAGGAGGGGTTCCTTATTTGGATTCCTCTTTTACGGGACGCTCCACGCGTGAACCTTAACGACGTTGGGAGTGGAGAGATGTTACTTTTCCTTTCTCTTATTTTATGTACATTATGCGAGTAAATATATTTTGGTCGGTTTGGAATGATAGGAAGCAAATAAAATTGTAAGGCTATCTTACTTCTAGTTCAAAATGGAACTAGTTGTTCTATAATTTCTCTCCTGGATACAGGTTAAGACTTTATGGAGGTGGATCGGGTAGGTAGGGGATTTTGTTATTCGTTCAAGTTATCTTGTGTGAGTGTGTGATTGTTTGTTTGTGTTTGTTACGCTTTATCTCCATAATCAACAAGTTAAGTAGGCATGCGTCGGAGGGGTTCCTCGTTTGGATTTCGCTTCGGCGAGACACTCCCCCGCATGAACACTTAACGATGTTGTGATTGGAGAGACGCTATCCTTTTCTTTCACTTTTATTTTATTTATTTTGTTGTTAGAAGTGGGATGGGAAGGATTAGCCGAGAATCACATAGAAGAGTGATTAAGGGCTATTAAAGTGCGAGATAGAAGCACTGTATGTAGTTATCACCTCTGAGCGATGTGAGGGTGAGTGAGACACGAAGTCGAGTTTGGACTTCGGGAATTTGCCTTGATAAGAAGGCCATGTTTATATACGGGGATATATATTTGAAATACTTCACAGGAAGTGAATGTCTGATCAGTTAAAATCTTTAATAATGTTATGGTAAGACATAGAAGTAGAATTTTGTTAAAATAATTGCAAGTTAAAATTTATCGATCCCGATTACGTGTTTAAGACCGTCACATCTTAATGACCAATGATGCGAGGTAGTAGTGCAACGGGAGGGTTCCTTGTTTGGATTTCGCTTCGGCGAGACGTCCCACGCACTAAACCGAGCGAATGTCGAAAGTTGAGATAGGTCTTGGACACTAGTGATATACTTAGTATTATATATATATACGACTTAGATAGGATATATATAGATTGACCTTAGATTTATTAGGATGTTAGATCTTTAGGGCATGTGATGTTGATTTAGGAAGATTATAAGGTGTTGACCACAAATAGGTTGTGGGTTAACCCTAGGAGGGATTAAGTCCCTAGGAACGAGAAGTGTGGAATCTCGAGAGATTTCGAAGGTTAGGCCGATGGAGGTGAGACCTCTCCTAGTTAAAGTCTTACATTGGTAACCTAATTTTTGGGGAGTTAAATGGATTAATTGACTTTCACTCCCGAGTTCATGGGGCTAAGCTCGAGGGTGAATGCAATGAATAAGTCTCTGCCAGGAGCGGGAAGTAATAATACTGGAGCATGGACCCGTTGTCTATGCGTCTCACAACCTTAAACTTGTGGGAAGTATTATCCCATGCTTGAATTAAGATTCGTTGCGGTGGAAGTCGCCTTAAAGAAATAGAGGCACTACTTCCTGGGCAAGGAAATTTAGTCTTTCTCGCAAGCAACAAGCGGTTGCAGTATGTCGGGGGAGAAATTGAGTTAGTGTTTGAAGTTCTTAAAGAACTATCATTTGGGTATTCTCATTCGCTAAGGAAATGCGATTGGGGTAGTAGATGCGTTGAGTAAGAAACCCGTCGTAGATATTTGTGTTGGCATGGGTAGCCAAATGAAATGAGCATGACTCGGAAGACTCTGTAGCGAGAGCATTTCGGTCTGTGATTGACCATTTCATCTACTCGTGCGAAGAAGAGTATCGGTGGAATGAAGAGGGGTATATTCATAGACGGTTGCATTGAAGTGCCAAGACCGTTATGGTCATGATCCTATTTGAGAAAATTGTCTGTCGTTTGACCAGACTGTTGCATTTTCATCCATTATGGATGGACTACATGTAGAGGAGTACGCCCCATTCTTGATGGATGAATGGTAGAACCGTAGGAGGTGCCTATTAAAATAGGATGGACCAAGACTAGATATCCGTGTCGAAAGTTTGGCAAAAGTTTCCATGAAGAAATGGGAACTGTATGGAAATGGCGTATATCCTACTGCTCTAAAGTGGATGGATGAATGGGAGGAAATTGACTTAGGGCCGAAAGGCATATCTCGATGCGGGCGCTGTAAGGACAATTTGTCCATCTTTATGTATATGTTATGTCATACGCCGTTACAAGATTGATGGTTGAAAAGATCACATCTTCTTCAACGAAATCCGAAATCCGAAGATCAAAAGAAGAAGGAATCTGGAAACAGTCAGCCGGACCGGTCCGCCCCAAAATAAAAAGAACCGATCCGACTGCGGACCGATCCGCCCAGGACCGGACCGGACCGCCTTGCAATTTGAAGCCAGTGAGCCCCGAACCGAATGCGAACCGAATCAGCTTCAAATTAAAAGAATCGGTCCGCTATCGGACCGATCCGCCTAAGGCCCGGACCGGTCCGCCCTGGATAAATTCGGCCAGATTCGCTGCAGATTTTTTAGGCTCAAAGTTTTCCTATTTATAGCCAACTTCGGGGAGTTATTTTTTAAGACTTTCAAAGATAAAATCCAGAGTCCTAATACTCCAAGTCTTCACTTTTTTGAGTTCCCCAACTCATGTTTGATTGACACAACTTTGCCATACCATTATGAATCTTTTGGAACCCTAGAACACAAGCTTTGTGTATTTTTCATCTTTGTGGAGAGAACTTTGCAACCGAGGGCTGCGTGTCATTGCCGAGGGAGTCTCTACGAAGTGTTATGACTGCGTGTCATTGAGGAGTGCTGCGGTTCTTCCTTTGCCGATTGGACTGAGGTTCATGTGGGTTCGCTGCGTGTGGATTCATTGCTGACGACACCGACCGACGCCTGCGGGTATTCGTGTGTCACAGTATTTCATTATAATCCGTGTAAGTTGCTATTATAGTGAAATAAAAGGTTTAGCCCTGCGGGGATTTTTCCTTAACTTGGTGTCACATGATTTATTTGTTTATGGGTTGACACACACACGCACTTTAGATGCATGTTTAGGGGCTGAAATTTAATAAGTTTGGCAAATTAGAAATTTGCGAAGTTTTTCAATATCACGCATTCTCAAATTGGTATCAGAGCAGGTTGCGCTAATTTATTGCGTATTCCTATATTCCGCAAAATCATGTGATATTGATTTTTTTAAATCAGTTTTGTGAAAAATCGTAATTTTTCCTATGGAGCACTTATATAATCAGATGCCTATTTTTGACGGGTCTAATTATGCCTATTGGAAAGCTCGTATGAAATCAATTTTAAAATCTATTGACGAGAGGGTTTGGTTGCTTTGCGAATATGGTTGGACTCCTCCCACGGTCACTGTTAATAACATCACCTCTCTAAAACCCGTGTCAGCCTGGACTGAGGATGATTATAAGTTGTCCAATTTTAACTCCCGTGGTCTGAGTGCTATTTCTGGTGCTATCACTCCTGATGAGTATCGCTGAATCATGACGTGCTCCACGTCTAAGGAGGCTTGGGATGTTTTGAAACTGACACATGAGGGTACGAACGCTGTTAAAGAGTCTAAGTTACAACATCTGGCCACCCAATTTGAGACTATCACCATGTCTGAGTCCGAATGCTTTGATGAATTTTATGCACGTTTGTCGGACATTGTTAACACTAGTTTTAATTTGGGTGAGGTGATTGATAACACGCGTGTCGTTAAAAAGATTTTGAGATCTCTTCCAAAACGCTTTATTCCTAAAGTCACTATTTTGAACTCTTTGGGAAATCTGAAATCACTTAAGTTGGAAGAACTTGTAGGAGATCTTCAAACCTATGAGATTGACATGTTTCCTAAAACCATTAAGGCTAAGGATAATGGTATTGCTTTAAAGACTCATTTTAAGAAAAAGAAAGAAGAAGTTTGTGAGTCTGATTCTGAGGAAGATGTTGATTTTGATAATATGGCCTTGTTTGCAAAAAACTTTAAAAAATTTCTCTACATGAAAAGAAATAATTCTTCCAATAAAAAGAATTTTTTTTGAGAAAAATAAAAGGAAAGGAAAGGCCAAAGAAAGTGATGAGAGGAATGACTCTGATGAGGAGTGTGAGGAAGATTTAGAGAACATCACCTGTTTTGAATGTGGGGGTAAGGGACATAAGTCATTTGAGTGTCCTACGTGGCTTAGAAAGAAAGGAAAGAAAGTAGCCATGCCTGCCACACTTAGTGATAGTGAGGGTGATGAGACTAGTGGTGAGAAGTTTGTAGCTTTTTCTAGTCGTGTGAGTACACCCACCTTGTCCCACAATAGTACACACGAATGTGATAGTGATGGTTTGAGCGCTTTAAGTGAGGGAGAAAGTGAGAGTGAAAGTGGAGATGAAAGTGAGCTCCAAAAAGATTTTAGAGACTTGTACACCGAGACCTTGAAAACAAAGAAGTATAATAGGGATTTAGGTCGTCGGGTTTTAGATTTGGAGAAAGAGAAGGAGGTTTTGAGAAAGGAGAAGTGTGATTTGGCCGACACGTTGTCTAGTCTGACGACACGTGTATCCCAACTCGAGAGTGATCTCGAACGTGCCAGGGTGGTCAAAGTCAAGTTTGAGAACTCACCTAAGAAGGTTGAAACGGTGGTTCTTGAGGGTAAAGGTGAGAAGTTAGGAATAAGTCATGACGGCCCACCTAGGCATCCCATTCCTATTAGGAAAGTGCGTCCTAGAGTTTTTGAGAGAGGTGTTCCTAGGCCTATTTATGTTTGCTCACATTGCAAGAGGAGAGGACACCTTAGGGAATTTTGCTTTAAGTTGGGGTATGTGTCACGTTTTGCTTCTACACGTGTTTCTGGCCCACATGCACCCACACATGATACTTTACATGCTCCCGGAGACTACATGAGAGAGTTTGCACATTTAGGAGAGCAAGTTAAGTTTTTAGTCAAAACTTCACAAGAACTGATGGAGGTTTTTCATAAGTTGTCACCACCTTTGGAAAACCCCTCCGCACCTAATGATTGAGGTTTGACTTGTTTACTAGCATAGGGTGGTTTTCATGATGTCATTATTTGCCTATTGCTAGTATGTATCATTTTTGTATATATTTTTGTTTTGAAAAATTATGAAAAATACAAAAAGTTTTTATTTTGATAAAAAAAAATTTTGAAAAATCCAAAAAGATTTTTTTTCCTTTGTTTTGCACCTTTTATGGATGAGCATTTAAGATAGCCAAGTCACAACTTCATTCCATTTATCCATGTGACTGTTTTTATAGAGATTTGAGAGGCTACATCATTTCATCCATGTGCTTTACATTGATTGGAGTCCTTGAGATGTAATTAGTGATATCTTCCTACATGTTTGACTCCTATATCCTTTAATGCACACATGCACGGCTATATTTGATTATTGCACTTGTCTATCACATATTGGCTTGAGTGTTTCTATCTCAATTCTGTCTATACAATGCACAATATGCGATAAAACTTGACAAGATTGGATTGCATGTAAAAACCGTTTTGGTGAGACTGTGTGTATATTTTCATAACGGGGAGGGGCTGCGAAAGTAGATTCCTATCCTTTGCGCAAAAGCCACCGTTAAAATGGACCTAAAAAATGGAGGAATTTTAATATCCGAGGTCCTAAGAGGTTAAAAGAGCCCGAAAAAATTGATAAGGCAATAAAAAGCAATTCATGCCAAATCTGGGCCATTGAGGTTTCACCCAATTCTCCAAAGTTTGAGAATTTTGTATTCCTCTCTTCAAATATAAATCTGAGGGAGTTTGGTTGGAGATTGAAAAACGGGTTTGCACTTCCTTGAAAGTCCTGAAAAAGCATGATAATCATTTTGGACGTTATTGGTGTAAAAATCACTTTGAGCTTTTATTTGTAGATTTGATATAGTCAATGTCTTATATTTCCAATCTTTTACACCAAAGGAAGCATTTGAGTTCATTCGTTAGGAATATCCAATATTCATCGTGCACATATGTCATGTTTGTATGCTTTGATTTTCCTATCGAATTTTGATCACACCCATTCTTTTACGCTTTCACCGACTTGGTTGTTTTATGTTCATTCATGGTGTGATTTTATGCCTTGTGTCACCCCGGTACTTGATTGCTTGATTTATTTCTCTCATTTGTCTATTTGGGGACATCATAAAAAGGGGGAGAATGAATTATCTGATTATGGGGGGAGTTTTGATATTTGAGGTTCATCATAAATCTAGGTATATATGTATATATGCATATGTTTATTATCTCATTTCAAACTCGATACGTCACTTGGTATTTGCTTTATCTCATGTGTGTAGGTACATCCTTGATAATCTCATGATACACACCCTGATGAGAAAAGCGTGAAGATTCCTGAAGAATTGAAGAACAAACGATGCAGCCTTAGTTATATGTACCTCTTTTAGTTTTGGGTTCATGGAAGGGTAGATTTGTATAGGCATTGTTCATACTTGATAATTCAGATTTTTTATGTTTGTTCCGGCATAGACATAGGGGGAGATTTGTAAGGACAATTTGTCAATCTTTATGTATATGTTATGTCATACGCCGTTACAAGATTGATGGTTGAAAAGATCACATCTTCTTCAACGAAATCCGAAATCCGAAGATCAAAAGAAGAAGGAATCTGGAAACAGTCAACCGGACCGGTCCGCCCCAAAATAAAAAGAACCAATCCGACTGCGGACCGATCCGCTTAGGACCGGACCGGACCGCCTTGCAATTTGAAGCCAATGAGCCCCGAACCAAATGCGAACCGAATCAGCTTCAAATTAAAAGAACCGGTTCGCTATTGGACCGATCCGCCTAAGGCCCCGACAGGTCCGCCCTGGATAAATTCGGCCAGATTCGCTGCAGATTTTTTAGGCTCAAAGTTTTCCTATTTATAGCCAACTTCGGGGAGTTATTTTTTAAGACTTTCAAAGATAAAATCCAGAGTCCTAATACTCCAAGTCTTCACTTTTTTGAGTTCCCCAACTCATGTTTGATTCACACAACTTTGCCATACCATTGTGAATCTTTTGGAACCCTAGAACACAAGCTTTGTGTATTTTTCATCTTTGTGGAGAGAACTTTGCAATCGAGGGCTGCGTGTCATTGCCGAGGGAGTCTCTACGAAGTGTTATGACTGCGTGTCATTGAGGAGTGCTGTGGTTCTTCCTTTGCCGATTGGACTGAGGTTCATGTGGGTTCACTGCGTGTGGATTCATTGCTGACGACACCGACCGACGCCTGCGGGTATTCGTGTGTCACTATATTTCATTGTAATCCGTGTAAGTTGCGATTTACTTATTATAGTGAAATAAAAGGTTTTGCCCTGCGGGGATTTTTCCTTAACTTGGTGTCACATGATTTATTTGTTTATGGGTTGACACACACACGCACTTTAGATGCATGTTTAGGGGCTGAAATTTAATAAGTTTGCCAAATTAGAAATTTGCGAAGTTTTTCAATATCACGCATTCTCAGGCGCCTTTGAATACATAGCAGATGGGAGCAGTAAGTATATGGATAGAGATTCCCGTACAACCATTAGGCTATTGAATGGCCTTATGGATCATTTCCTAGGCATGGCATCGTGAGTGGCCTAGCGTGGTCGGTTGAGAAGTTCGCATACTCGTTGGATGGAACCAACGGGTAATATGTTCCTTGGACTTGGAGTGGTCTCGTGACAATTCTTTAAAGATTTGGCTTTCCAGTCATAAGTCATGATGGGATACGTCAATGCGAAGAAAAGTTGATTAGTGTTGGGGTTAAACCAATTAGCGTTGGTATAAATATCCCCAAGGAGGGAGTAAAAAGGTCTATGCCGAGTTGTGTGGGTATCTCCTTCCGTTTTAAGACGGTAGAATCGATAGTTAGTGAGGAACGCTTCGTGCTATGTTAGTGCACAAATGATGTAGGTTGAGATCGATAAAGTCGACCTTAGTACGGGTCCATTTAGGATGATTACGATGACGAGGGTTTTGTTTAGGATGGTAGAATCCTAGTTTAGAGTAGTATACCCTTTATGAGATTTGGGTATGCCCAAATTTTGGGGGCAAAATTCCCTCATATGGGGGGGAGTATATAACAACCCTCGATTTTAGGAGGATCATTTTATATTATTTTACCGCATAAGGTGATTATATAAAACGTTGGTACCGGGGTAAATATTAATTTTAGAAGTTAATATTTACTGGGAGGTTGTATATTTACCTTATATGTAGGTAAATATCCTAATGTGGTGTGATTTATAGTGTCATGTATATAAAATGGCACGATAGTTTAAATGATATTGGAACTCGAAATAGTTTATAATATTTCGGATGCCAATTTAGAGGGTGTAGTTAGTCTCGGAAGGCGCGAGACAGTCAAAATAAGTGCCATATTGTATTTTTGTATTTCAAGCACTTTTACCTGGTTTTAGCTTAAACGCGTATTGGGAGTCATTTTAATGTGGTATTAACCACTTAAGTTGGGAGTTTTAACTTAAGCCACGATTTTAGTTTTCTAAACCCCCTTATTTCCCCATTTCATACCAAATACAAGAGAGAGAGAGAAGAAGAGAAAAAAGGAGTAGAAGAGAGAGATTTGGAGATTGGAGAATTGGGATTGCTCCTACCTCAAATAAATCTAAATTTGCAATCCTAAGGCAAGTTTTCTACTTGCTAATATATTATTTAAGATGATTAAATTGTGTGATAGTTGTGTATTTGTATTTATGGATCAAAAATAGAATTTGTGGTGATTTAACCCTAGTTTTGGGTTCTGATGATGAAATTGTGGATAATAGGAGTTAATAATCATATAGGTGGATTTGGGATAGATTTATGATGTTGGTTGTGAGTAAAAATGGAGTAGGATTTGGTTTTGGGGAAAATCTAGGGTTTACAACCCGTAACCCATTCTTGGAAAATTTGCAGGACTGAATCGATTCGGCCCTAGGGCGAATCAATTCGTTAAGGGGTAGCTTCCAGGTCTGCATAATCCGAATTGATTCAGGTTAAGGCCGAATCGATTCGGTCAATTGCAGAAAGCTGGTTTTGTGGTTTGGACCGATTCTCTTTTTGGTTGAATCGATTCGCTAGGGCGAATCGATTCGGCCCTGTGGCGAATCGATTCGTTTTCCTGCTATTTTTAAGTTGTTTTTATAACTCAATTTTGATTCTTTCTCTTTAGGCTTAGGACCTAGGAACCTTCTTGAATGAAATAAACTTAGAGTCATAGAGTTATAGATGGGTTAGGAAGCTACCCTAGATTAGAATTGGTTTAGATGGGGTTTTCTGGGGTTATGCCGATTGATGTTAGGGCATTCTTTCTTCTAGTTGATTTTTATGAAACTAGAAGATGTATTATTATATTTGGGAGACTTTAGAAGCTCAAAGGAGCTATGTTAGTCTTCATGGTTTATAGTACCTATTAATTAATCATGGGAGAATAAATTGGGAGTTTATTTATCCTTCGAGCATTGTAATGACGATATGAAATATGTATGGCTCCGAATTAAAAAGGTGAACTATTTACGAAACGTAAAGGGTTATAGTTTCGAATAATATGAAACATACATTTGCTAAAATGTAAATGTAATTGCAAATGGTGAATGGAAATGGAAATAATTATGGTAAATGATAATTTACTTAATCATTAATATGATAAATGATGATTTGGTTAAACACACCTATCTAAATGACATCATAAGGGAAGCTCGCGCGCTTGGTGATGCCCCCTGGCTAGTGAATGCAGGGTGGATATAGTCCATAGGTCATATGAGCGATTATGTTATATTTTTTGTGCTGGTGAGGAGATTCCGGGTGTGGTCTTGACTCTCCCGCTGGCATATGGTCGCTTCCCGACGTATTGTGATAGGTGCCCAGGTTGTCTTGTATAGATAGGCCCTGGAAGATGATGGTCATTTACGGACGCACCCAGTGTGGAAACTCAGAGGGACGGTCTTAGAATCGTTATATGTATATAAATATAACTATTCATTATCAAGTGGGACTTGATGGATTATATGCCATAAAGAGCATACTGAAGTGCCACAAAGAGCAAAGTACAATGCCACAAAGAGCATTTAATGTTGATTATATTCCTGCTAAGGAATGGTGATGCCAGGATGGGCATGTAATTGAAATAAAAGCCATAAAGAGCTTAAGATTATAATTATATGAAATGCTAGTAAAGAGCATAAATGTTGTAATTATGAGTTCTTGATAAGGAACATAATAATGAGATGGAAGTTTTTAAATTATGTTAATATTTCTTTTCTTTGCACATTCAAATTTAATTCATGCTTTTATTTACTGTCTTAGCTTATGTTTTAGAACTGTGTAGATATATTTTATTCTTCCTAGCATGATGATATTCATAACTTCCATACTCTTTATTCATCTGGTAATCATATAGAATCGGGCCCTGACCCATTCATATTTCCTGCTGTGCTTGCATCTTGTATACGCTCAGGCACTCCGCCGCAAAGATGCCTGATTTGAATTCTGATCCCGGTGTCTTTGGCAAACCGTGATGGTTTGCGGGTATTACGGGACATTTGGAAATAGATGTTGTCATTTTTGCGGGTATTACGGGCGAGAGGCCCAAGCTTTTGTAAATGTCTAATGAAGTGTATTATATAAATTATTGAATTGATTTAATACTGTTGTAGATTCTGTGGATCGATAGCATATTCGGTCCATTTTATTGTACACTTGTGGTCATTATATATATAAATCTTGGGCTTCCCACTTTTTCTTTTCAGCATCGGGTTGTTTAATTTCTTTCTTTAACTTCAAAACAAATATTTTGGCAACCCGTTTTCTGAAATACTGGGTGGTTATCCTGGATATTCTATATTTTATTGTGATGCTGAGAATGATTGCATCTATAATTCCTGTTATATTGGAGTATTGGGTTGGCCACCCTTTATTTTGGTGAGCGGGTTGTCACATTCCTCAACCACTAATTTTTAAAACTAATACATTGAACATCCTAGTTTCCTTATGAGGTGAGATTTCTCGTGCGGAACTTAAATCACCGCACCTTAAACCAAACAAACTTCTCTATTTCATTATGCTATCTGGACAGTTCAGGATCCTTTGTCCAACATAATGAATAGATGACGACTTTTGGTCCCACTCCTAGTAACCATAACTCCACGAGGGTCCAAGGGTATACCACCAATTCACTCCTCGAAATACAACCCGCTCGTAAAGGAATTCTCCGGGGGGGAGGGGGGATAGATTTCACTCACATTCTAATTTTTGAAATTATCACATAAGACTTTTAATGAATCCCTTATGCCATGATTAATTCCATTTGTTATGGGATCAACCTAACTGACACGATGACTAATTCCAGTTGGGATCAATCACATCCTTAATTCCTGAAAACACCGATGGAGACCATGCATTTTATGTTGAAACCCCTCTCCCACTTAGTATTTTAAAAACTCCGAGGGTTTTGAAAAACTATTCATTCAATTATAAAATCCCTAACTAAAATCCTTAGTAATTTCCAATTTACTTAGACAAATTAAATTACCCGATCTCACTATTTTAATTTTCCCCAAAATAACACCATTTTTCAATTGAAAGAAAATTTGAAGATAAAAATTTGATTTATACCTTAAAATTAAATACCCCAATTCCATTTAATTTAGATTAGAATAAGTAAAAGGAATTGTCTGGAAAAAAGATGATCTAGATCGATCTTAAAATTAAACTCATGTTGTCCATAAAACGGGTGTTCCTAATTAATCCAATTAATACGCCAAATTATGCAACATAATAATAAAGAGATACACATGCAAATATAAATAAAAAAATTGCATATGTAAATAAAACAATAAGGACAAAATTTCCCATATCCATCATGACCTAGGCTCCTTCTCAAAGTAAAACTCTTCAAGTCTGAGAATGCTTGTTGTAGAAGACTTCCTTTTGACATAGATCCCAACTTAAAGTAGACTTCATCATAAACACAATTTCTTGGTGATCTTTACCTCTGGAAAAACACATCTGCATCTTTTTATCATGATCTAAATGAAGATCCTGAGAAAAAAGCACTAAAAAACATTAAGATCCTCCAAAAATTGAATCTTCCCAGAGGGCTCGATCAATTATTCTCAGGATAACCTTCTTTTTCCTCCCGTTTTGCTTTGCAAAAGGGGCTATAACCGGGTCAAAACTTCATCAAAATCCTTGAAACTTTTCCCAATACCCAAACCCATGTAAATACATGTATATAACTTTAAATGAACATTATAACCCTCTTCCAACTCCTCAAAATACATTGATAAAAAATAATTACAAAACCAACCATATCGAATATATGAGCGAAAAATAACTACAAATAAACCACTTTATGATCCAATCACACGAAATACCCATATGTTACCATGATGGAAATGATATAAACATAAAATTTCAGTAAAACCATATTAGTGCTGAATCATACACAAAGATACACCATCCCACAATATGCAAAAATTATGGTTTCAAGTTGGACAACATGGGCCTTTTCAATGCACAATTAATCTTCACTTAGAATCTAATAGCAATTGTTGGGAAAAACAACTTAGGATTATGATTTAAAATGCGAATTTTTTTTAGCCATTTTAATTGATCGTGTATTGAAAAGAAAAATAAGAACTAGGTTTAAATATTAAACCTAAGGTTTCAAGAATTCATACTATAACGATTCTTATTGGGATTCATATGAGGAGATTTTATTTGATTATGAAGATGATGTTGATGACCATCCAAGGTCTTTAAAAATCTTTCTTAACCTTCTGTAAAGTTTGGATCTTCTAGTGTATGATCCTCCCCAGAGTTAGGTAGGTGTGTTGTTACCTTTTGAGATGACAATCCTTCCTTATGAGTGAGACATGGTCCTCTCTCTACGTCTCTTCAAAAAAACATGAGTAATAATTTCTCTCACTACTTTCAAACCCTAATGTCTAATAATTATGATTAAAACTACTTCTCACACCTTTATATACAAATAAAAAAGGAGATCCTATGCATATGCTCTACATCAAAGAGAAAGCAACACATAGGTCTCTACATCGAATAGAAAATCAATTTTGACTCCTGGCCTACTAGGAACCAACAATCCTATGCATAGGGCTCCACATCAAAGAGAAAGCAACGCTGAAAACGCAGCAAGTCCGCACATATCATAAGGACACTAGAACATGATGCTCTGATATTATCTGTGACACCTCGCCTATTTTAATCACGGTTGATCAATCATTTACCAAAATAAAAGAGGACTCTCATATGGTTCACTCTTAGTTAGCTTCACTATCGAAAATCACTTAATTACTAATAACCTATTAGGTCAGGTGTCAAAATTTTAAACTTCTAACTTACGTAAACAAAATTCCATTAATCAACACCAACTATGAAATCAATAAAGTCACATAACTGGCATAAATAAAATTTAACCGATAACTCTCGGTAAAATTAATATTATAATTAATCTGAATAACTGAAAGTAAAACAACATAAATAAAATAAATAATAACAATTGGGTAACATGCTCGAATATAACTCTGAAATACCTTCAATATAAATCTCAAGAATATAAGCGACTAATCAATCCCTGCAAGCATCCACAACTGATGCAACATCGTCTGACTTAAAAGAATGATTCATCTAGGCGTCCCTGTGTCTGGACACCTAAAGGTTTTGAAATTTTTTTGCGTACGAGTCAGAGCCCAAATATTCAGTAGACATAAAACATGTTTAAAATTAATTTAACATCAAACAAACCATTCTTGGGGGACAAATACAAAATGAACATAGAATAAAAATAATGGCACAACACTTTGATGACATGAAATGCGTCACCTCGGTATCCATTGACTTGTGCTTGTGTTGCTTTCCACGAAGTGTAAATACCTGGATTTGGGCCTTTGAATACTATGTATGTAGGGTATGCCATGTGGGAACCTGCAAACAATAAAATGTAATTGGATTCAGAATTGTTGCCATCAATATCTTTTAAGACAAAGGTGTAATTAAAAATAAACACGATTTCATGAACTAGCCTAGTGTCCTTGAGCAATATTCAGAACAAATAAGAGATGGGCTCACGTATAAAGTATATTAAATAATAAATAACACACTTCTACATAAATTTCTAGAAACAAGATTAAATGCCTTTCTCACCTACATATTTAAGTAATTGTTCCATATTGTTCAAGAATTCAAGCTCCTCCAATAATTGTCTTTAAATAATGTAGTCAGTAAATGCATGAATGATAGTGAAGAAATTTATAATCCCCTCCATCTTAGTAACAAAGGCGATATGTTGAGATTAGTTCCTAAAAACTTTTGTCTTTGAATTTTATCAGAGTGAAAGACCCAAATACTAGATAACAAACTTGACATGTCATTAACGATAATAACCTTCATACCACAAGGAGAAATCATAGGAGATAATAATTTTATTATAGGAAGCTTGACATGTCATTATAATAGGAGAATTATTGATTTCATCATCCATAACTGGGACTAAAGAGTATACATCATGTTATGGTATCAAATGAAGCCAAACGAGATATCACACAAATGGGTCCAAATGGAAACAAGCATCAAGGTCTCAAAAGTGTGAGGTCTGCTTAGTTTGTCAATTAAGGTAATATAATTGATGTGTTTTAATACACAAAAAATAATAACAAAATAAAAGTTAAATTTTTTATTGCTTCTCGGGTCAGACTAAATTATATGAAGTTGTCAGTTTCATTCATGGTAGATAAAAAATTTTATGTCAATTTATGTTGATTCTTGTCTAGCCATTGATAAATGCCTAAAGATGTAATATTTGAACAATTCTCACCTATTCATGGTGTTAGAATTATTCACAGTCCTAAGACATGGACTAAAACATGAAGGTCAACATATCAAATAAGAATAGGTGTAATAAGGTGTTCACAATCCTAAAATATGGAAGGGTTCTACTGGTAATGAAGAGGAGGACATGATATTGCAGATGATCAGTTATATCATGAGACTGATTTGTATAATTATATCGAGGAGGGTGAAATAAAGAAGTTTTATATGGATGACATGCGTAAAGAGACATATGTATGTATGTGTGAAACTACATTTGATGCCAAATCTAGTGTTGTCCCTGTAGCAATGACACACACTATCAAGTTGCTTTTCGGGAGCAAATGCAAATGTGCATCGTGAGATGGTGGAGTCTAGGTTGGCTGCAAATTTGAGAATATGGCCTTACCTGAAGTCACTAAGGAACAAAATACAATGAAGATATCGAAGCCAAACAAGAAACGTATAAACCCAAACTAAAAAGTTTACTGGTGAGAAGAACACACTAAGGATCAAGTGAAATGTTTTTTATCATCCCAAATGGTGAAATGTTTTGAAGACTTTCTCATGGTTCTTTAAATTATTTTCTAGATAATTTGTCATCTATTCCAAATATGTAGATAACATTTCCATACAATTCTTCCATCTAACAAGAGGAGACTAGGGGGGGGGGGGAGGGGGAGTTGTTATTGAGAATACATTTGAGAACTTCCATAAAATCTACTTCAATCCAAATTTTATATCAGATATGAATCCAAAATGCCAAAAAATAGTTGAGAGTGAAGATAGATTAAATTCAAATCTTATTTATATCCAATCCATAGGAAAAACATTTTGTAAGTTTGACTAGAAAGTGCTTTGAAGTTAAATATAACTTTTAGGAAAGCATCATACATAGAAAAGGATTGAAGTAGACTCCATGATTGATAATAATAGCTCTATTTAAAATACTGAGATTAATAAAACCAATGCCCCTATTTTCATAAGTAGCACAGATATATAAAGTCACCATTCACCTGGCTTTAAACACAACGATACAAACATAGGACTTTGGGTAGACAACTCACCATTTACCATTCACCTGACTTTAAACTTATTTTATATTCATGTCTTGTTTAACTTATTTTACATTCATGTCTTGGTGATTGTATCGGCAATTTGATTTGAGCAGCACTAGAGACTGTCGTGGTAATCTAAGAAGGAGATACTGGAGCATAACTCTCTTATTTATTAGCTAATGCTATAATTTCATATGTAGGTCAATAAAAATGCCCTGACTTTAAACATAAAAATACAGGCGTAAGACTCTAGGTAGACAACTCACCATCTTAGGCATTATCCAAGTTGCCATCTTTAAAAGCCAACCAGGATTAGCATCTGTATTGGATGCCATATAAAGATATGACATATTTTTCACTGACTTTTTGTTTGGTACCAAAAAAAAGAAGTTTTAATATACTACAAAGGTCTTAAGTGGTAAACGACTGAATTTGAGATTAAAAGGAGCTGCGAAGGAAAACGTGTTTTGGTTTAATTTTCAATTTGCACCAGTCTTGATGTGTTTCCTTCCAGTGTTTTATCTTGGTCTTTCACTGATATTAATTTACCATTTAATGTGTTTTTTGTAAATTTAAAATTTAATAAAATTTCCCCTTGTGTTGTTTTATGGTCTTTCTAAATTTTCCAACCATGGAGGATATCATTGTATGGGGCTTTGGTACCTACAAATTTAACCCACATTTTTTTGGGTTATGCACTTTTGGGCCTATTTGTTATGATGAATATTGAGATTAAGATTTGAAGCTACAATCTAAAAAGTGGTGCAAAATACCAATGCTTTGTGTAATTTATATTTAGCAAATACCATAAGTATTACTAAAGCATAGTGATGCGAGGAAAACCGAGTGTTCGTGTAGGGACACTATCGTTGATTTCGGCTCCCGCTCGACATGCAAAAGAACCTAAACTACAGCTACACTTGACAAGCAAGTAGAGCGGTAAGTCGGGTATCGAGAATCCAGAGGGAGTAATTGAATATTAGATGTTAATTGTTTAATTACTTCAGGAATAAAAGTGTAAAAGATGATAGGTGGTTATGGTGACAAAAGAAAAGAATAAGTTAATGCTAGATTAAAGGAAAGCAAGGATCGGGATCGCATTCTACCAAACGAATCGAAACAACTACTAACTAGAGTTAAGGCTCGAAAGCAATCTAATCGAGCATATCCAATTAAGCATAAACATCACACAAGAAGGAATTTAACCCAAAGTTGCGAGATTAAACATTTAATGAAAAATGGTCGCACGTGGATTAAATTCGGATTGTCGCTATAAACACTAAAGTTGCGTGACAAATAAAGTTAAACGCATAAAAATCCAACTTTAATACACGCGGTTTCAATTAAACGCGATTTTGCACTAAACCTAGTTTTCGGAGCTCGGGGCCCGAAAATGGCGGAAATGAAATCCCGACCCTATTTATCTAAGGGTGCATGGTGAGTTAAACTAAATTATGCTAATTAAACTAAGAAATCAAGAATTAAAGCAAGTAAACTAGTTAGAAAGCATTGAAACTAAATTACAAGGCAAGAGAAGAAGAAGAAGAACAAACTATATTAATGGAGAGGAAGTGAATAGTTCAATCTTACAAACCACATGGGTTGTCAATCCAAGAAGAAGAGAGAAATGAACTCTCCACACCAAACCCTAACTGAAACTATCTAAATCAGAATATGTCAGTCTCTAAGTCTATATGTGTGTCTCTTATTACAACAAAAACCAACTTATATAGTAAGTTGGAATAAAAGAAAGAAAACATCTGCAGGGGAAAAAATAGGGGATCGATCGATCGACCCCTGTGGTCAATCGATCGACAGTGGAAAACGTGGCAAAAATAATAAGGCTCGATCGATCGACCCCCAGGCTCGATCGATCGATCAAGCAGGGGCAGCCTGCAATTTCCCCTGCATTGGCATATAATCCAACGTCGCTCAAATCGCCGTAACTTTGTCGTTATGCATCGGAATCGCGCACCGTTCACGGCCACGCGAAGCTAGCGAGGAGAGCTACAACTTCCGTGTAGATGTTGGGCCAGGTACCCAAACTTTCAAAAGACTAAAATGCCCTTGCGCGTGCGATAGTGTACGGAAATCGAGCGAAACGCATCCGAAGTTCACACTAAGCATCCAAACACCTACAAAAGCTCAATTAACCCCTGCAAAACATGTTAACATAGAAATCCGAGGTTGTCTGGTTAACGAGCATAAATATAGGGAATAAGATACCCGAGGGGGCTAATAACGCGTAGGTTAACGGGTGAAATACGCAATATTTCCGCCGTATCACATAGGTTAACTTTAAATTATCCGAAACCAAATTTTAGTGTGCATAATGAATTAAAAAGTTTTTCAATCCCAGACGACAACATGTTGCCTGTCATGACCCAAACTATATATATCCCTATTTCAATTTTTCCTTATATATTTAGGTAAACATCAAACAATTATCTGTCCTGGGATGAAAACCTAGCATACGTCTGGTAAAATGGGACGTAAGCAAAGTTTCAATACCAATATGCATCAGATTAGTACATGCAGAACTGACTGTCAAGTAGGATCCTCTATATTAAGCATACCATCGGATCCAGCAGCAAGAATGTCTGCACACACCTTTGCAAATGTGGTTAAAAGGTGCTCTTGTGCCATTTGTTTCACTGGGGAAGCATATACATGCATTCTTTCAGACCTTGACTTCTCATTATTACCTTTGTGATAGTAAAATATGAAATGGAGATTAAAAAAAGGCAATATACCCAAGTTATGACATCTTCATTCAACTATATAGTAATAATCCTTTAATTTTGTAGACTACAATGTGACTTATTGAATAGAAAAAAGTTTGCTTTCAGTTTGCGAACACTGAGAATTGTTATGTCGGGTATGGGCATTGCAATCATTAAAAACAAAAATGGCTTCCACAAAACTATTATAAGCTAGAAGTGGTGCATTGGATGCAAAATCATTATAAAAAAACACAAATTGAGACATGGATCATCACTTTAAAAGATTGAAAATGATGACTTGTAAAATAACTGGAACCTTTTAAAACATTACCAAAGAGGAAATCAGCTAGCTGTATTATTTTCTCCGATTCGTCAACAAGTGATGAAGAAATCATAGGAAAAATACTCCTCTCCACTTCACGTAGTCCCTCAGAACACAACTAATAAGTCAAAAAGGGTTTTATTTCCTTATAACTTATCTTCCTAAATCTAAATCAGTTATATGCATAACAACTATAGGCATTTATTAATAGCAAGTATATTAGTGCTAAAATTGTTTGATAAGAATATAACCATGAAGAAGATTATTGATAAGTGGAAAAAAAAGCATATTAGTACCAATTATATAAATAAAGGACACCTATTCAGATTTAAAAAATACACGCCTATGTTGTCATGAACTTTTCTCAACACTACACCAAAACACGCCATTAGTAACACAATTTTACCATTACTAAATATATTAGTAACACAATTTTTCTGTTAGAAAAAATGCTTGGGGCACGAAGCTAGTAAGGGTCAAATTCTGTTACTAATAGCAAAAAAAAAAAAATAGAATCAGTAATGAAAAATTATGTTACTAATTGTAACGAAAAAAAGCAGAATTAGTAACGATAAAATTATGTTACTAATAGTAACGGTAAAATTCAAAATTAGTAAGAGTTAAATTTTGTTACTAATAATAACGGTAAAATTCATAATTAATAACGCTATAGTTGTGTTACTAATAGAAATGGAAAATTAAAAATTAGTAACGGTAAAGTTCTGTTACTGACTAGTAACAGAAAGATTAAAATTGGTAACGATAAAATTATGTTTCTATTAGTAACAGTAAAATTCATAATTAGTAACGGTAAAATTGTGTTACTAATCTTAGTACATATTTAAAAAAATATATTTTTCAAGGGCCCTCCCATAATCCAAGGGCCATACCTAAATCCAGAACCTTTGGCCAATTCCTTATCAATTACACTAGATTAATGGAAAACTCAATGATTTCAAACAACTTTAGACAAATCCGGAAACAAATAGAGATCAATCGCACCAAATAAGAAATCAAAGCAATTTTAGAGTGAAAAAAATACAACAATAAAACGGATCATAAACTTCAATCAATATCAAAGATCCAAAAGGCTTCACTAAATATTTTCAACCAACACAAAAAGGGTTTTCTTGAATAAGCTAAATACACCAAAAAAAATAGGACGACATTATAAATGGGAATGACCCGACCCACTTTAATTTTTGAGCTAAAGAAAAAAAATACACAATTATACTAGACCAAGTTTGTCAAGAAGCTTTCGACTAGACACAAGATTGATTTTTCAGAACCATATATAACCTTTCGCGGAAGATTCTTGTCACTTCTTCTAATAGACCCGGCTTGTCAACTGCACATATCTCTAACCTTACTCCCTGCCATCACACCAATAAATTATTAGTATCAAATTTAAATTTTGTTGCCATGTTTTTACATTAAAAGAAGTTGTGTTTAAATTATTTAAAATGGACTTGATAAAGATTTTTGCATCAAAGGTAGTTGGGATATTTCTTGAAATGGAAATAATTAAAGAGATTTTTTGAACTTTTTTCAAATGAATATCATCTAACTTTATTCATCATACACATCAAAAGGGAAAGTGTGAAAAAGAGCAATACCCCAAATGCTCTTCTTTCAATTGCCTTTCAATTACGGAATTGTAGATAGAGAATCACACGATGCTTTTCGGCTTCTAAACTAATTGGGGTTCCATATCTGTGCCTAATGAAAAACTCCTTAAACAAAAAAAAATATTAAGTTACAATTAAGATCAAAGTTCAAGTTTTATTACTCTTTTTTATTTTATTTTTTTCCCCGCAAAACTGTAATTAAATACAAATTCCCATAAATTATTACCAATTGCCCCACTAAAACTGTTATCCCCCTTTCAATTAGAACTCATTTTTTGTAGTTAACCAAATTTGTCTACAACTATGACACTAATTTGAGTCAAGTTCTAAATAAAATTCTTTGCAAGTCAGTTTAAGTACAGTATATGCTACACACTGCACCAACTCTTCTCTTTCAAGTATAGTATATGAACAGATTTCTTTGTAGAACTATAGCAATGCACAAACTACTAACTGACCTGAGGATTAATCATTATAGAATAGTGCAAACATCGACAATCACGGTCATATTATTCCCATACGCTTGATCAAACAATGACGATCCATCTCCACCGATTATATCATCATACGACGCAGCAACAGCAGCATGCTGAAGGTGCAGGAATGGAAAGTACACACTGTGCACCATGATCTTCAGGTTACGCATAATAGAAGGTGTTAAAGAGTCATCTGAGTGGCAGGCTCACCGATGGACTGAGCTACAACACACCCAATCGTTTATCCCGGAGCCACATGCGACTGTATAAAATGGGATTCTATTTCACCAATAACCCGCATCTTCATAACGCTGCCAACAATGTCATTGGTAGATGTAGCTATAATTGCTACTTTAAGCCTAGCAGCATCTTCATAATCCTCTCTATCAATGGCATGGGTCAACTGTGATTGTTGAGAAAAAGTGTAAGTACATACTGTTGCAGTAATGAAGATTAAATTAAATGCCTTAAGAGAGATCTTCTTCTTTCAAATGCCTGTTGAGAAAGGAATCAGAAACTAAATCAAATTTGTGCGTAAGAAACCCATGATTTAAAAAAGCTCACGAGATAAGACAATATTATCCCTTTGTAACCCAGACATGAGATAAAATAAGAGAGAAATGCCTAAGAGATTCTCTATTTGAAATGAGTAATGACAAGAGGCTCAAACTCATTTGACTAATGCTTGCTTTCAGATAAGAAATTGCATAGAGTATGAAAGATGGTGGCCAAGTTGAGAAACTATAATGAGTCAAAAGGGATTAATGTCACATTGATTATGCACCCATGTCCAATTTTAAGTAGTACAGAACAATATTATGGTTTCTTGTCCAAAGTTTAAAATTTCCTATAAAACTACAACCACATGCTCAACATTTTTCATAAATGTTTAAACATTTATACAAAACTACAACCAACTTCGATAAACTTAATCCACTTACAATAAATTTTCAATAACTAAACTCCTAATATCACGTATATAGAATAGAATACTTGGAACGTGTTCGTGTGTGAAATGAAAAGGTACTCTACATTACTAGAACCGATATTATTCTTCATCATGTAGAAACCAATTGCGAAGTGTGGATATATTCTATAAAAATATGCAGAAATGCTTGGGCTAGGCATTTTCGAACAGGGCCACTAAAACATTATTCAAATACCAAAGATGAATTAAAATCATCAAATCATTGGTCCATAAGAAATTAATGACTTACAGCAAAAGATTTACGCCTCTTGAGAGCTTCACGGGCAATCTCAGTAGTCTGTTCATTAGCTTATGTTTGTTCCTCTGTATGTATAGATCAACCTTCTTCTCGTCGGCATATTGTTCTTCAACATCCCTTTTCAGTTCTGCATTTATACCAGCACTGGTGGATACTACTAAATTTTCATTTTCTTGAGCAGGTACCTCATGTTCCTCATCTTTCTCCTCTTGAAGAGTAGCTGAATTTGTTCCCATATTTGAAGTTTCATGAACTTTAGCCCCTAGAGAAGGATATTTTTCTATAAATACTTCTACAGTGCTGTCACCCACTGTATCAACCTTCACGATGTCTTCTTTCGCTAAAAGGGAAATATCGTCATCGAGAGCATCACACGTGGGAGCAACTTTAATAGTATACTGACATCCATATGTAGATCAACCTACTTCCCATCAGAATAATCATGCGATTATAAATAAAAAAAAGTATCTGATACTGTAGTTTTCTTTAATCCTTGATTATAACCATGTGATTATTTGCCGAAAGAAGGATATTTTTTCATGTGGTCATTTGGCCTACCCAAAGGGAGAAGTTCGATTGATATGCCAAGATCTTGAGCATCCTGAATAAATTCAAATAAAGTATCATATACCGTAGTTTTCTTTAATCCTTGGGATAGTAATGTTAATTTGAGATCTAGTTTAATTTTGTGAATAAATGACAAATTCAAGAGAAGAGGTACCAAGCTCAACCTCTGACAAATTCAAGAGAAGAGGTTGAGCTTGGTATCAAATACTGTAGCAACTAAGTTATAGTATGAGTACAAAGAAATTGCACAACAGTAATTATTATACTTCAGTCACTTGATTGTGTGAACACGTAAATTTGTTAAGTTATTTGTAACCATAATATTTTCCTTATGGCATTGTATTGTATATATTTGTAATATGTGAATGCACCTGTTATACAAATTTGATTTAAAAACTTGATACACGTACAAAAATTGATAAACATAGTTACTTAGTGATGTTTCCAACATTAATGGGATTGTTGTCAAGACCAATAATGTCCCCAACCTCGATTTTTATATCACCAAAACTTTCATTAACACTAACATTACCAGCTGTGATAGGACTATTGTGATGAGCTTTGATGTCCCAATCCTCATTTGTTTTTTCCATTTTATCACCAACATTTATCGGACTATTATAATAACCTCTGATTGTCCCAACCTTGGTTCTTATTCTACCCTTACAAGGAACGATATCTACATTCCCCGGAGTAATTCCATGGCCCAATCTAACATTGCCAACATTAATAGGATTGTTGTCAAAACCAATGATGTCCCCAACATCTGTTTGAATATCACCTACGATCTCATAGCACAACTGCAAAACACAACAAAATCCCAATAAGAAAATCTTGCATTAAATAAATAAAAAAAAAGGGTAATTTGTAATAGTTGTGAGTTTGGACAGAGGATATAGAATTATAGATTTGTATGCAAGGTAATATGATGAAGGAGAGTGTTGGTGAATTGTAGAAGAAACCACCAAAACCATCATGACCTGTAGCACTGTCTTCATCCAACTCATTAATAGAACACCATATTTTCATTTCTTTTGGATATTTTCCAAGTAGCTCATTTGATTTCTGAGGCAGGCCATACTCAAGTCCATATTCAAATTCACCAAATGCTTTAATAGGCCATACTCAAGTCCCCGCATAAAGAAACTAAATCAATGACATTTGTGATAGAAAGAAAAGCAAAATGAAGAATGAGAACCCAAAATTAAACATATGCTTACCTTTCCCTCCTCCTTTATCCGGGCTTCGGACCGACAATGCTCAAATAAATATTAGCATTGGCGGAGTTAAAAGGGGTTTTATAATAAAAAAGACACTCCAAATTAATTCCAAATCAAATATAGATAGATCTAAACAATGTTCACAACGACACATAATGTAAATTAAGTCCAAATATAGATAACTCAAACAAATTTCATAACAAATGCATAATGCAAACTAAGTCCACATATAGATAGCTCAAACAAAGTTCATAACATAAACTAAACATATTTAAGCCAACAATCCAGCCAAATCAAATATCCCCCCAAGACTAGGTCAGCAAAAGTGAATTGGCCACCTTGAGGAGCATCAAACAACCTAGCATCGGGCTTCATCACTTCCTCCACATATACTTTCCTCTCACCGACTCAAACTCCATGACATATATCCTTTATTGCATCCATCAAGACATACCCCTTTGCCAGTTCTTCATTTTACCTATCAAGCAAGATGACTTTGGGATTGTTGGTAAAAGAAGGTGTGGTCACGCAAGCAGGACGAGAAGAGGATGCAAAAACATTATCCAAATTTTGATAGATATTCCTATATTGTAGACTTGTATTGGATGCATGATCACTTATCGGTGTGATTGGTGGACCCTTTTCATTTTGAGCATTGAAGGCATCAACCAAACGTTCTATAGCATCCTATGAAAAAACGGATCAAACAATAGTAAGTTAATATCTATTATATCTAAATAGGTCTTTTTAATAAATTAAATTATATAAAATACATATATACCATAATTTGTGTGTTGTTTTCCTCAAATCTTCTATTGACGGAAGAGATGATATCTTCCTTCAATGCATCCACATCATCATTTGCCTTCTTTCTTTGTTTAAGTTTGGCATTTTCCACCCCTAAATGCATCAACTTCTTCTTCAAAATTAGGGGACAAACTGCACTAACTCCTCCTTTTTACTCCTACCCAAAAATGTCTATCAACTCATCATTCTCTATGCATTGGATCTTGCTACTACCTCTCCACTCTCTCTCTTTCTTTTCTCCATCGCATCCTTTACTTTATCCTATCAAATGAGAAAATTTCATTAATAAATGCAATAACTAATACTAAAAATACTATTATTTTTCATGTAAATACGCATATAGTAAAGCTTAGCAGTATTTAAGGCATTCCCCATTTTGTCCTCATGTCTCGCAAGCCATGTGTCTACTCGCGTTAATTCTTCTTCTGGGTTCGATTGAACCTATAATTTAAATATCACATGTTATACACAAAAGTAGTGTTGATATTTGAAAAAATTATGATACATACCATTTCATATTACAAAGCAGCATATGTGCAACTCCCAAGTGTATGGGAATAATCTAAAAGTTCGATTCTTGGCATTTTGAATATTTTGTGACTTATTTTTTTTATTTCTTTTCGTTCTCACAAAATAATCTCCATATGTTGGGATCAACACCTTCCGGTAGGACTCCAGGATTGTCTTCAGTAGGCAAAAAATATCTCATATTACTTTTGTGTGTCCTAAACTTCTGTGCAAACCGTTTCTCCATCAGCGGGCGAGCCACCTTCGGTTCAACATCTAACCCAAATCCTACCATTAAAGCATTCCAAACATCATATTTGTAATTGTTTGGCACAACTCTCCAATCTTCGTAACTAATTGGAATATAAGATCTAACAAGATCACCAACACGAGTGCTCCATCTCCCACTCCATGGATCGACTACACTCCCATCCACTTGAACGGTGACTCTCATTTTACCATCTTGGGTTATATATTGTAATTGTTTAGACTTTTTATCCATTTCTTCTTTCTTCTTTTTATTTTCACTTGAGGTAGGTTGCTTCAAACCCCCATCGACTAATTCTTGATGCGGAGTGGATGATATTTGTTGCGGTGTTGATGACGTTTGTTGTTTCGAACCACCACTTGCACTTGAAGCCATGATACCCAATACAGTGCTGCCAAAACAAAAAACAGATGCCAACAATAGAAATAATTGTTATAAAATAATATGCGTTGAATTATCATATTAATACAACATTAGCATATTGATAGAGATATATATAGAAATCACAAGATAATATCATTAAAATCACAAGACGCTACTTTCAACGGTTAACATACCACCAATAAATTTATATATTAGCAACGGGGTAAAACAAAATGTAGTCATGTTGGTAAAACAAAACAACTTTCAACGGTTACAATATATAAAAGAAAATATTAAAACAACCAAATCGAGTCGTATTGCTTGAGAAAACTTTCCATGTGCGGTTGGTCTTCAAGAATAGATTGGAAGATTGTTGGTGTCTCTAAGTCGTCCACTTGACTCGTCAATCTCTTAGGTGACTGTATAACAACCCACCAATTAGGATTTTTAATATCTTTCGAATAGAACACTTGACTAGCCGCGGATCCAAGAATGGCAGGCTCATCATACTCATTTTCAACGCTCTTAAACTTATCAAAATTTACCATCACTAAGTTGGAGTCCGTACAAAGCTTACAACCATTAGTCTTATCCTCCACTCTCACCCAATCATAATAAAATACCACCTCCTTAAACAAGGTATAGTCCAACTCAATAATTTGTTTGATAACTCCATACCACATAGTCTAAGTATTTGTGAGATTCTTATCACTTTTTTTAGCTCGAAATTGTGTCCATGCCTTCAAGCAAATGCCGCTATCCTGTGTGACAACAGTATCATCGTGATACTTAGGAGAGAATACGAAACCATTTACACGATATTTTTTATATGTTTTAGCCTTGAATTGCGGCCCTTGAACTAACCGCCACAATGTTTCATTTGTCTTCGTCTCTCCTAATTTCAACAACTGTTTGATGAAAACAAATCATAATTACTACAATGTTTCAATTCTCATCATACTTAATGGAAAGATTAATAAAAATATTAGTATTTATATAATCACCTTCCCGGATAACCAATGGATAAAAGAAGTTTGTTTCTCCACTTCTGTCATTTCAATCCCCTTCCCTTTAGGACGAGACATGGATTTCAGTGATGCTTCATACTCACTGCAATATGTAATTTGATATAAGTAATTATAACTCAAAATGATAATTAATTCTTAACTATAAACAAACGAAAGAACTTAAACCTATAGTACTCTTGAAATCCATCAACATTTAGTCGAAATAATACCCATCGATGTATTTGTTGAAACTATACGGGTCCCAACGTTATAGTCTTATCATCAAGTAAAGGCCCTTCATCAGAGAACTCTCCACCTTCCATGAAAAAGGCCTCACGGGAGCGTTTATGATTTCCATAAGATGGATTTGGCATGTACTCCATGCAATATCTAACAGATTCAACAACAACATAGGATTCTGTAATTGAACCTTCAACATACCGCTTATTGCTGGGTATATCTTTGAAATCTTTCATCGTCCTATTTGTATAAGGTAATAAAAATTAATAACAAGCATTATTAACTTAAATGGGGGAATATTTTACTATATTAAAAGGCAAAAAAAAAATCACCTTTCAAACGGATACATCCAATGAGCGTCGGTGGGTCCACAAACCAGGGTTTCATCTCCTAGATGCACAGTGAGGTGAATGCTAATATAAAAAAACATAGGTGGAAAATATTTTTCCAACACGCACAATGCTTCAACAACCATGTATTTGGCTCTTTGGATATCCTACCGAATTAGGACCTTCGAGCACAACATGTTAAAGAACAAACTTAATTGTTGGATTGCTCTTCTTAAATCTCAATGTTTCGGAAAGGCATGTGTGACACCCTGCCTAATTAAATACCGGGCGATCACTCCTTTATTAAATTAAAATCAAGGTGAACAGTTGGTTCATTCTTAACATCACTGTCGTAAAAATAAACTTTTCCAAATTAACACCCTAATTTATTAAGCTAAGTGTCAAAACCATTTTTAACCTTTCAAACTAAATTGTATTTAAAAAAAAAATTATTTATTTATTTAATAACAACATTACACAAATTAGGAATCACACCACAATAAACCTGGAACACAATACAATTAATTTAACATGCGAAATATAAAGTAACACCATCAAACTGAATAAAACCCATAGTGACAAAATCTAGAAATAACTGAAATACAAATGTCCCAATAACAATGAAATAATGGAAATGGCGACACATGCCCAATAAATGAGAATGCTAGAAGTGGAGTCAATAAAGGCCGTCTACGCAAGTGACTTGCAACTCCCACCTAAGCTGCAACACGTTCCTTTTGAGGGATCCTAAGCAAGACGCCCCTATGGCTAGGCACCTGTAATACATACATATATATACAAGAGAGAGGGAGAGAAAAACGGGTCAGAGCCCGAAAGTGTTTTTGATTTAAAATACGTTTAGCAAGTATTTAAATTGATACAGGCCAATGCAACAACATATTAGTGCGACACTCTCTTGAGAAATTCTCACCTATCTTCTAATGTGCACTCCTATCGCACTAACCCTCGTAATGGTTTATCTCATCATATAACACGCTATCTTTCCCCAATGATTTAACTTATCTTAGGTATTTCACAGGATTCAAAATTTAACGATGCAATTGTTTGAAAAGAATATTTCAATTAATAACCAAAGTTCTCATTTTAACAATATTAGTCAATAAAGTTTTCCAATGCCATATTATTTTTTTCTCAAAACAAGTATTTACAATTTGAGTCATCAACCATATCCTACATGTCAATACACGGTAGGTAGTTCCAAATTTCAGAATTTTATATATATATTAACTACTCGTATAATATATATATTATAACAGCACCCCAAATAAACAATGGTGCGGGCATACTCTACTATCCAAAACCCCATATCACTCATATTAAGGGTAATACAATCGAAATCACTCTCGAATTTTATTAACACATACACAAAAAAAATTGAGGCGAAGAATAGATTCCAAGTCTCTAAGAGGATGGCACATGCCTGCGTCTCTTAGGACCGTCTGAACTATCACGTCGATAGCCTGTACCAAGGGCATCTATCTTCTAGGGTACAAGTCAATATCCCCCATAAAGGTCCCATCGAGATAAGACTGTCCCAGCGCGGTAACCTCAGGGATAGCAAGTAGCGTGGGCATGATTTTCACATGTATATAATATCTGTACACACAATCATATAAATATACCACTTTTATCATATTAATGAAGGTTCCTCTCGTCACCCATAATTACAACATTTATCCTTAATTTCGCATTATTAATATTATGTATAAGGTTTCATCTCTAACCTTAACTCGAAGGGTTTTCTCACTTATTACGTGACACTCGTGGACTCTTTCCTTCCAAGTAGAAAATTCAGTAGGTATAACTCTATTCACTATCATAGCTATTCACCGTAATCCCTCACTTGAAATATGTAGTTTCATCGTTCATTATATAATTACCCCAAAAGTAAACTTCTCGTCGTATAATAAAGTTCCCAACACTTATTCATATGTCCTACTGGTCTTTCCTATCTTCCAAAACATTTTATTAAGAATACCCAAGAAGTATTTCACGATAAATTTAGTTCAACTAAT
Source organism: Sambucus nigra (assembly GCA_949130495.1). Lineage (NCBI taxonomy): Eukaryota > Viridiplantae > Streptophyta > Magnoliopsida > Dipsacales > Adoxaceae > Sambucus > Sambucus nigra. The sequence continues at coordinate 176,016,881 of OX422217.1, read as the reverse complement.
TGAACAAGAGAAATAGGAGTCTGCCAGGAGGGGTCGATCGATCGAGGTCTGGGGCTCGATCGATCGAACCTTCGATCGATCGAAGCTCTATGCTCGATCGATCGATCAAACAGGTATTTCGATTTTCTACAAAAATGCAGTTACGGGTTCTACCAATTTTCTTCATCCAAAACCATGTTTTTCCATTTTAAACGTCCCAAAAATCCTACTACTAACATTATATCAATATACCAGATGTTTACAACGTAAAGCATGTGTATATCTAACATTAAACATGGATAATTAACCCAAAATCTCATCTAATCATCAAAAACCGTAGAGTTTTTTCTTAATCCTGGTTCTAATCTGTTTTTACCAGAATTGCCTTCTAATATATCATCAAAATTTCGTGGGTTATATTCCTCTACATGGCAAGGATTCCAGAATTTTCATATAAATCAATACTACATGCATTTTCCTAACACAAATTGGGTTTTCTTCTACATAATTCATCCCTAATCATTCCTAAACTAATATGGAGATTGCACCAACGAAAATAGCAAGTTAAACACTTGCCTGGGATTTTCAGAAGTCTGGATTGCGGCTGATTTTGGTGTGGTTGGGTTCCCCTTCTCGCGATCTACGCGTTGGTGGTGGCGGCGGTGCAAACCGGTGACTTTTTGGCCTTGAATTGCCTTGAGAGCTTTCCCTCTCTTCTCCAATGGCCGTACTAGGGTTTTCTGAATATTCTAACCCTAAATGACTAACCTAGATGGCTGATATAGGTTGCTGAAATTCGTGGGTTTATTTACCCAAGAATGTAAAATGACTAAAATGCCCTCCCGGGGTACCAATTAGGCCTAAAAATGCCCCGAGACCCAAACTACACCCCCGGGTACACTTTCTGACTATCTCGACCCTTCCGGACACGTTGGCGCACTCAAAATGACCATACGAACAACTTATAAAATATTCACTTTTTATTTAACAAAATTTTGTCTCGACGCGACACGGGCGCATCCTGATTCAAATTTCCAAAATTGTCATTTTATTCACTCGTGACATTCAATATAATCAATATCATATATTACTTTGCTCATTAGTAATATTCAACAAATTTCTCATAATTACTAACTCTCGTCACGTTAATAATTATAACATAATTAATTTCCAAATTTTTATTAAATAATTCACTCACGTTAAATTTAATAAATCCCCAAATTAATATAGCATAAAATACGGGGTATTACATACTTCCCCCCTAATAACGGAATTTCGTCCCGAAATTCGGAAAATAAGGCATACCTGGTAAAAACAACTCTGGATATCTCTCGCGTATATCTGCGTCGCGCTCCCAAGTGGATTCATCCACATTATGATGCTCCTACTAGACCCGCACAAGTGGAACTATCTTCGACCTCAATCTCCTCTCACTATAGTCTAGGATAGCCACCGGTCTCTCCTCATAAGAGCTATCTGGCTGTAAGTCGATCTCATCTATCACAATGTGAGTATGGGCCATATCATCCCAAAGATATCGTCTCAACGACGAGATGTGGAATACATCGTGAATGTGATGTAAATGTTCTGGCAGTCCCAACCTGTATGCAACCGGCCCAATCCTCTCGATGATGGGAAATGGTCCCACGTACCTCGGAGCCAACTTCCCCTTCTTCCCGAACCTCATCACTCCCTTCATAGGAGATACACGCAATAACACTTGGTCCCCCACACTAAACTCCCGGAAGAACCGTTTCGCATCGGCGTAGCTCTTCTGCCTGTCCTGGGCTATCCGAATGCGACTCCTGATTATCTCAATCCTCGCGGAGGTCTCCTGAATTACCTCTGGTCCTAGCAACTTGTTATCCCCCACTTCGAGCCAACAAGTTGGAGAACGACAAGGCCTGCCGTACCAAGCCTCAAATGGAGCCATGCCAATCGTGAACTGATAAGAGTTATTATAGGCAAACTCTACCAGTGGAAGATGTGGCTCCCAACCTCCTACAAAATCGAGAACACACATACGTAGCATATCCTCTAACATCTGATTAGTACGCTCTGTCTATCCATCTGTCTTTGGGTGGTAAGATGAACTCAACCTCAACTCAGTACCCATAGCCTCCTGGAAGCTTTCCCAAAAACGTGACACACAAATCTTGTCTCTATCTGACACAATATTCAGGGGCACCCCATGTAATCTGACAATCTCAGTGACGAACGACTGAGCATACTGACCCGTGGTATAATCTGTCCGCACCGGCAGAAAATGGGCTACCTTGGTCAAACGGTCTACAATCACCCAGATAAAATCGTGGCCCCGCTGTGATGTAGGCAACCCTGTAATAAAATCCATGGAAATACTCTCCCACTTCCACGCGGGTACTTCCAATGGCTGAAGCAATCCTGACGGTTTCTGGTGGTCCACCTTTACCAGTTGGCAGGTAGAACAGTTGGACACGAACTCGGCGATGTCCTTCTTCATCCCACTCCACCAGTATTGTCGCCTCATATCCTGGTACATCTTATCGCCTCCCGGATGTACTGCAAATCGGGACCCATGAGAATGAGTCATCACTGCATGACGTAATTATGTTCCTTTTGGAACCACCAATCTCCCATTAAACCGCAAACCTCCATCAGAGCTAACTGAATAGGACTCAGCACCCTCGGCTAGAAGTCGCACAATCTGTTCCTGGTAAAACGGGTCTGTGGTCTGTGCCTGTATCACCCTCATAACAATCTCGGGTGTGACTGACATCACGGATATGAAAGAACGGGCTACAGCGCCCTGGTGGCCTAACTCCTTCCACTTCGATTTCTAGACGTCTACCACTTCATCTATCGGTCTACGACTCAACGCATCAGCAACTATGTTGGCCTTTCCCGGATGATACTGTATGTCGAACTGATAGTCCTTCACAAACTCTAGCCATCTGCACTGACGCATATTCAGCTCTCGCTGAGTGAACAGGTACTGCAGTGATTTGTGGTCTGTGAACAAACGGAACTTTTCCCCCAATAAGTAGTGCCTCCATATCCTTAATGCAAAAACAACCGCTGCTAACTCCAGGTCGTGGGTGGGGAAATTCTTCTCATGCGGCTTAAGCTTGCGGGAGGCAAAAGCTATAGCCTTCTCTTCCTGCTGAAGTACTCCCCCAAGTCCCCGTAAGGACGCATCGATGTAAACCAGGTACTCTATACCTAGCTGCGGTAACGCAAGGACTGGCGCTGAAGTAAGCTTGTCTTTCAGCTCGTCGAAAGCCAACTGACAAGCGTCATCCCAAACATATGGTACTCCCTTGCGAGTCAGATTTGTCAATGGACCCGCTATTTTGGAGAATCCCCGAATGAATCTCCAGTAGTAACCAGCTAACCCCAGGAAACTACGCACTTCCGTCGGTGTCGTGGGCTATCCCCACTCCCTCACCGCTGATACTTTACTCGGGTCAACTACTATCCCCTGCTCAGAAACAACATGCCACAAGAACTGTACCTCTCGTAACCAGAATCCGCACTTCTCGTACTTAGCATACAACTGATGCTCTCGTAGAGTCTGAAGAACCTGCCTCAAGTGCTTGGTATGCTCCTCCTCGGAGTGTGAATATATTAAAATGTCATCTATGAAAACGATGACAAACTGATCCAAGAACTCTCTGAATACTCGGTTCATCAAGTCCATGAAAACGGCTGGAGCATTTGTGAGTCCGAACGGCATCACCCTGAACTCATAGAACCCATATCTCGTCAAGAAAGCAGTCTTCGAAACATCATGCTCCCTAATACGTAGCTGATGGTATCCCGACCTCAGATCTATCTTCGAAAAGAAGGTTTCTCCCCTCAGCTGGTCGAACAGATCATCGATTCGAGGCAACAGATACTTATTCCGTATCGTGACCTTGTTCAGTTCCCTGTTGTCCACACACAATCTTAGTGAACCGTCTCTCTTCTTTACAAACAAAACTAGAGCGCCCCAAGGTGAGGTACTCCTACGAATGAAGCACTGACCTAACAACTGCTCTATCTGATCTCGTAGCTCTCACATCTCTGCCGGAGCCATACTGTACGGTGTGCGTGCTATAGGTCTCGTATCTGGTAATAAATCTATAACAAAGTCTATCTCTCGACTGGGGGTAGGCCTGGTATTTCCTGAAACACATCAGGATACTCACGAACAACTGGAATCGAGTCTAACGGGATTTCAACCTCATTAGAGGTATTCTCCTTTATTTAATATAAATGAGCGGTCGAACCTCTCTCTAGGCGAGGCATTGCCACAACAAACATCTCTTGCCCCAGAATGGCAAAAACAATGCTCCTACCGAAGCAATCAATCATGGCTCTATAAGTTGCGAGCCAATCCATACCAATAATAACATCGTGCCCAAGCATATCTAAGACTAACATGTCTGCAGGTAATACCAAACTACCAATCTCTACCCCCACTCCTCGGCATATAAAGAAAATAAGGGACCCACTCCCCAGTGGTGAGTCTACCTACGTTACAGTGCCCTCTACTGTGGTTAATAGCCCTAAGGTCTTCACATAATATGTAGCTATAAAACAATGCGTTGTCCCAGTAACAAACAAAATTCGACCCAAAGTTTCATGGATAGAAAACATACCCCAATTCGCGGGTGGTGCCTGTGGGGCGGCTGCCTGGTGGACATTATAGATATGTCTGTACTATAATTGCCCCTGTTGCACTGGAGCTACCGGAAAGGTTGGCAGGCCTAGTACTTGAGTTGTTGCTGGGAGAGCGATTGGAAAAAGTGGCCCCTGTGGATTACTACGGGCACCCTGTTGTTGTGGGGCCCTATCTCTCTCTGGGAAATCCTAGCGTTTATGGCCATGCATGCCACACACGAAACATCGGCCTCCGAAGTTTCTTCCCCTCTGACCCTGATGCTGTCAGTGTCGGCCTTGCTGACTTGGAACTTTATTTCTCTTTCGAAACTGCTTCATTTTACCACGTTGTTGACCAGAACTGTCTTGGTCTTGGGTAGTTTGTTGTCACAATTTCAGTGTCTTCACACATTTGTCAGCTTTAGTCACATGCATTTGGTTAACCTCTCTAGGTCTTTTGCCTCCTTTAAGTTGTAGGCTGCGTTCTTGGTATTGTAAAACTGCAGTGGTAACTGCTTGTGCCACGATACCTGCTAATTCGGCGGTTGATACTTTTTCTGGGGATACCTGAGGTATGAGTCGATCTTGCTCGTTGACTCCCTTAACCGTTTTAGCTAGTTCTTCTTGACGGTCCATCTGAAAATTTAAGTAAATTTGGATGAGTTCATCATTCAAATAAACAAATTGCAGAAGCACGAATTCCCAATGTATAGAGATGAATACAACATTCCTAGTATTTAGGGCTCTATATCAAAGAAAGCAACGCTGAAAGCATAATAGGCCGCACAGATCCTAAAGGACACTAGAACCTAATGCTCTAATACCACCTGTGACACCCCGCCTAATTAAATACCGGGCGATCACTCCTTTATTAAATTAAAATCAAGGTGAACAGTTGGTTCATTCTTAGCATCACTGTCGTAAAAGTAAACTTTTCCAAATTAACACCCTAATTAATTAAGCTAAGTGTCAAAACCATTTTTAACCTTTCAAACGAAATTGTATTTTAAAAAAAATTATTTATTTATTTAATAACAACATTACAACAATTAAGAATCACACCACAATAAACCTGGAACACAATCCAATTAATTTAAAACATTCGTCAATCGAATGTCAACATGCGAAATATAAAGTAACACCATCAAACTGAATAAACCCATAGTGACAAAATCTAGAAATAACTGAAATACAAATGTCCCAATAACAATGAAATAATGGAAAGGGTGACACATGCCCAATAAATGAGAATGCTAGAAGTGGAGTCAATAAAGGAAGCCGTCTACGCAAGTGACCTGCAACTCCCACCTAAGCTGCAGCACGTTCCTTTCGAGGGATCCTAAGCAAGACGCCCCTGTGGCTGGGCACCTGTAATACATACATATATATACAAGAGAGAGGGAGAGAAAAACGGGTCAGAGCCCGAAAGTGTGTTTGATTTAAAATACGTTTAGCAAGTATTTAAATTGATATAGGCCAATGCAACAACATATTAGTGCGACACTCTCTTGATAAATTCTCACCTCTCTTCTAATGTGCACTCCTATCGCACTAACCCTCCTAATGGTTTATCTCATCATATAACACGCTATCTTTCCCCAATGATTTAACTTATCTTAGGTATTTCGCAAGATTCAAAATTTAACAATGCAATTGTTTGAAAAGAATATTTCAATTAATAACCAAAGTTCTCATTTTAACAATATTAGTCAATAAAGTTTTCCAATGCCATATTATTTTTTTCTTAAAACAAGTATTTACAATTTGAGTCATCAACCATATCCTACATATCAATACACGGCAGGTAGTTCCAAATTTCAGAATTTCATATATATATATTAACTACTCGTATAATATATATATTATAACAGCACCCCAAATAAACTATGGTGCGGGCATACTCTACTATCCAAAACCCCATATCACTCATATTAAGGGGAATACAATCGGAATAACTCTTGAATTGTATTAACACATACACAAACAAAATTGAGGCGAAGAATATATTCCAAGTCTCTAAGAGGATGGCACATGCCTGCGTCTCTTAGGACCGTCTGAACTATCACGTCGATAGCCTGTACCAAGGACATCTATCTTATAGGGTACAAGTCAATATCCCCCATAAAGGTCCCATCGAGATAAGACTGTCCCAGCGCGGTAACCTCAGGGATAGCAAGTAGCGTGGGCATGATTTTCACATGTATATAATATATGTACACACAATCATATAAATATACCACTTTTATCATATTAATGTAGGTTCCTCTCGTCACCCATAATTACAACATTTATCCTTAATTTCACATTATTAGTATTATGTATAAGGTTTCATCTCTAACCTTAACTCGAAGGGTTTTCTCACTTATTACGTGACACTCGTGGACTCTTTCCTTCCAAGTAGAAAATTCAGTAGGTATAACTCTATTCACTATCATAGCTATTCACCGTAATCTCTCACTTGAATATGTAGTTTCATCGTTCATTATATAATTACCCCAAAAGTAAACTTCTCGTCTTATAATAAAGTTCCCAACACTTATTCATATGTCCTACTGGTCTTTCCTATCTCCCAAAACATTTTATTAAGAATACCCAAGAAGTATTTCACGATAAATTTAGTTCAACTAATTGAACAAGAGAAATAGGAGTCTGCCAGGAGGGGTCGATCGATCGAGGTCTGGGGCTCGATCAATCGGACCTTCGATCGATCGAAGCTCTATGCTTGATCGATCGATCAAACAGGTATTTCGATTTTCTGCAGAAATGCAGTTACGGGTTCTACCAATTTTCTTCATCTAAAACCATGTTTTTCCATTCTAAATGTCCCAAAAATCCTACTACTAACATTATATCAATATACGAGATGTTTACAACGTAAAACATGTGTATATCTAACATTAAACATGGATAATTAACCCAAAATCTCATCTAATCATCAAGAACCCCAGAGTTTTTTCTTAATCCTGGTTCTAATATGTTTTTACCAGAATTTCCTTCTGATATATCATCAAAATTTCATGGGTTATATTCCTCTACATGGCAAGGATTCCAGAATTTTCATATAAATCAATACTACATGCATTTTCCTAACATAAATTGGGTTTTCTTCTACATAATTCATCCCTAATCATTCCCAAACTAATATGGAGACTGCACCAACGAAAATGGCAAGTTAAACACTTGCCTGGGATTTTTAGAAGTCTGGATTGCGGCTGATTTTGGTGTGGTTGCGTTCCCCTTCTCGCGATTTACGCGTTGGTGGTGGCGGCGGTGCAAACCGGTGACTTTTTGGCCTTGAATTGCCTTGAGAGCTTTCCCTCTCTTCTCCAATGGCCGTACTAGGGTTTTCTGAATATTCTAACCCTAAATGACTAACCTAGATGGCTGATATAGGTTGCTGAAATTCGTGGGTTTAATTACCCAAGAATTTAAAATGACTAAAATGCCCTCCCGGGGTACCAATTAGGCCTAAAAATGCCCCGAGACCCAAACTACACCCCCGGGTACAGTTTCTGACTATCTCGACCCTTCCGGACACGTTGGCGCACTCAAAACGACCATATGAACAACTTATAAAATATTCACTTTTAATTTAACAAAATTTTGTCCCGACGCGACACAGGCGCGTCCCGATTCAAATTTCCAAAATTGTCATTTTATTCACTCGTGACATTCAATATAATCAATATCATATATTACTTTGCTCATTAATAATATTCAATAAATTTCCCATAATTACTAACTCTCATCACGTTAATAATTATAACATAATTAATTTCCGGATTTTTATTAAATAATTCACTCACATTAAATTTAATAAATCCCCAAATTAATATAGCATAAAAATACGGGGTATTACAGCATGTTGGAGCAACACAGGTAGCAGATGTTCAATTATGACATGATAATCATGCGACTTTAAGGAGTGCAAAGATGGGGGACTAAGACTTACTATATTTCTCAAGTTAGAGGAAAAACTAGTAGGAAGCTTTAAGTCCTTCAAAATTTGGCAGAATTGTCTTTTTTCTTCTTTATTCAAGATAAATGGTGTTGTTGGTTTTATCATTTTTTTGGTGCGTCCATCAACTTGAAGCCATTGACCACTGTGTATGCCCATACCCTTCATATCCAATCGACCCTTTTCAGTATCCTTTGTTTTATTATCATTAAGAATTGTGTTTATCAAATGCTCTACAACATTCTTTTCGATGTGCATCACATCAAGGACATGTCGAACTTGATGATATGGCCAGTATTCCAAATCAAAGAAAATAGATTTTTTATACCAAGCTTCTTTAACTTCAACATTAGCACTCCCATTAACATTATTAGACTTTCTCTTCTTAGCGGGAACTTTTGAGACTTTTCCAGGTACATACTTTATATTTCTTAACTTCTCCACAAGTGCATCTCCGTTTAGTCGAATTGGGGGATGTCCAACTTCTTGTGTCCTAAGTCCCAAACCTCTACCACTCCTAAAAGGATGATCGCTTTTAAGAAACATACGATAGTTTGTGTAAACTATCTTCATTCTATGTTCTAGACAAATGGATGGAGTGTCACCGCCGCAAATAGGACATGCTTTGTAACCATGTGTTACACACCCAGATAAGTTTCCATATGTAGGAAAATCATGAATCCCCCACATCAATATAGCTCTCAACGTAAAAGGTTGCATTTTGTGCATGTCAATATCTAGAACTCCTTCCCATAGTTGTTTCAACTCATCTACTAATGGTTGAAGAAAAACATCAATGTCTTGACCTGGTGCCTTTGGCCCAGGAATCAGTAAAGATAAAATTTGGAACTCGCGCTTCAAGTATAAATAAGGTCCCACATTATAAGGCGCGGTCAACAGGCCAGCAACTATAACTACTAGACTGAATACCAGGGGGATTAAACCCATATGTTGCTATTGCAAGTCAAACAATGCGCCCTTCCTCGGTGAAATCGGGCCATCTACTTTTTATCATTATCCATTGGGATGAATCACAAGGATGTTGCTGTTAATCCCATGAACTTGTTGCCCGATGGTGCCATGTCATTTCATGCGCTATCCAAGGTATAGTGTACAATCTCACTAGCCTTGGAATTAAAGGGAAATGTCTCAACACTTTCATCAGTTATTTGCATATCCTTTTCCCTTTCATTGAGGTCACTCGATATCTCGGTTCTCCACACTGAGGACATTCCTCCAAATCTTCATTCCCTTTCCAGTATAAAATACAGTTGTTAATGCAAGCATGAATGTAATTTGCTTTCATCCCTAGGTCTTTCATCATTCTCTTCATGTGTGGATATTTTTCTGGTAATGTGTTTCCTTTTGGAAGCCACCTCTTTAAAATTGATAAGAGAGAGGTCACGCTATTTTCCGACAAACCAAACTAATTTTTCAAATTATGCAATTCAATAATTGCAGAGAGAGTAATCTCAGTACCCTAACATGAAGGGTACAATTTCTCGATCACTAATTTATTATATTGATCATACTTCTCATTTTCGACATACGATTTTTTAGAGAATCCTTCCTGATCGGGTTCTACACAATGTTGTTCGTGCACTCCGTAACATGCGTCAACTAAGTTTCACAACCTTTCATTCTCATTGTTATCAGCTTCATCATGTCCTTCACAATCAATAGTATCTACTATGGGACATGTTAGGTTCGATGATAGTGTTTCACCATGTAAAACCCACTTAGTATATGTCTTGTCTATACCGTGCATTATCAAATGACCCTTGATATCTACCGCTAAAAAACGCTTCTTATTTCAGCACTTAAGACATGGATAAGGAAAGGTCGAGAATTGATGGCCGTTGTTTGCAATTGAAAAATTAATAAAATACGCAACTCCATTTGTGTACACCTCACTTATTCTATTCCTCTCATTCATCCACTCTTTGTTCAATGTTTGTGACATTCTGCACTACCAAAAAAAATATGGTTTACACACAAGTTATATGATAATATACAAAAAATAGAATTATTGATACACATAAGAAAAATCACAGTTAGAACATGTAATTTTGTTAGAACAAACCTTAAAGTTCGGGGGAGGGGTGAAATTACCTTAGTTATATACAATTATGTGTTCTAATAGTATAAATCAGTGTATATAAAAAAATCATTTTCTTAAACAGGGTATTAAATACCATGTCTAGTAATGTTATAAATGAGTATATAAAAACATTCTAAGCTTTGGATTTAATACAAAATAATCAAAAATTTGAACCAAAAAATACAAAAAGTATGTACCCAACAACAATAATAAAAATACATTGCATTTTACCAAAAAATAAACTTGTAACCCAACATCAAATCTCTTAGGAATAATAAATCGCTTAGAATGTTTTAGACAAATCTCGTATGAATGAGATAATTACCTTATGAAAGCAAATCGAAAATCCCAAACCCTAGGTTGTGATGTGAGCGTTGAATGCTTCCAAAACCTAGGTTGTGATTCTTACAAACCCTAGGCCACGCTAACTGAGACTTCTTCCAAAACCTAGGTCACTCTAGGTCGCGCTAGAGCATTTTGGAGAAGATCGCGTATTGAAGAAGAGGAAGAAGATCGCGATTTGGAGAAGAGGTAAAGCAAACCCTAGGTCACGCTAGAGCATTTTGGAGAAAGACAATTTCTTTGAGTCGGGGACATTTTGGAGAATGTTAGAGTGTATTGTGTTGTGGGAACGCTAGCTAATTACTTTTTTTTTTAAATTACTTTTAAAATATTTAAATAATATTAGTAACACTTATCAGATATTAGTAACGGTATTGTGTTGTGAGAAATAGTAATAGTATAATACTGTTAGTAATACAAAAAATAGTATGTTACTAAAATCTTGTTTTGGTGTAGTGCAAGCATCCTACCACATGCTGGACTTGGAACCGTCCTCAAGCTGGGCCTTATCCAAATTGTTTATTGTACAAGTATGCCTTATTTACGGAACCTAGCCCACTAAAAAAAGTATCACACAGTTACCAGGGACAAAAAATTGGGGTGGCATTCATTAAATATAATACTTGTCAAGGAAATATGCATCTTATCTATCGCAAATACTTACAACTGATAGGTAAATAAATAGTGGGATCTTAATTTGTCTTCATTTCTTTTGGTCCTTGAACACATATATCATTAATTGATTTAAAAAAAATGTTATCAACCAAAATTGTTTATTTTCCTTACAATTTATATAGGATGGGAGGTGGTGTACCTAATAATTGTTTAAACAAAGTACTTACTTGGAACTTCCAGATAATGGTCCTGGTTCTTCCCTTATACTGAGTGCACTCGTTATGCAGATAATCCAGCGCCACATCGAAAATTATCATGTGCCTTCTTTCCCAACTCAAAATTACTGAAGGTGGCGAGTTTTCATTTTCTTTATGAAATACGAGCTTGTCTAGGCTCCCATTTGGCATGAAAATATACCACAAGGAGCTCGCTCCTCTCATAACACCACCCCAGTAATTTTACAAGGATTTTGTGACAAAGGTTGCCTATTGTTGTGATTTCAGCTATAAACTCTTTCTTCCCTTGTGTAGAATCTTTTGAGAACCTTTTCTCCATCATCTCCGTATTTCTTAACACACCCTTGTAGACTACTCCACATCCTCCTTTCCCAAGCATGTGTTTCGGGTCGAAATTCGCAGTGGCATGTTTAAGTTCCTTAAAACTTAGTTTCTTGGGAGCATTCGCTGAATCTATCGCTCCACGTTCGAATCCTCCTCTACCACTTTTTTGTTTTTGCATTTCCTATACATGTAGAAAAATACCCCAATCAGTAAAACAAACAGAATCGTTGAAAGCAGGATCCAAAACCATAAAAAATGATGTTCATCACCATATATGTCCGTACTAATAAAATCCCATGATTTTATGCAGTTGAGTTAGGTATATTGACTTGTTGAACCTAAAAATACCATAAAAACATCTTCCGGGAGATGGTCAGAGCGATGAAGAGGCCTAACAAGTATAGAATTACCCATGTTTTCTCATGTTGTGTTATTGCCCATGAGTACATAAATGACCAAGGTTTTCAATCCTCCGTCATATTGAACTCTCACCATAACATCACTAGTGTTTGAAATATTTACACCATAGTCATTTAGCAACACTTGTTCGATGGAGTAAATATTGTTTATATCGACACCAACATGGTTATCTTCTATGTCTTCTGAGTAGCTATTTATTATGTCAAACTCAATCGCGATTATGTTATTTGCTGAGGAACCATTTGTGCTTTCATTTACAATATCAAGCCATTGGCCGTAGTTGTTATCCGGGTTATAGCTATGAACGCTATTCCTTCTCCCCATGGATTAGTTAGAGGGGTGATATTGAGGACAAATGTAGAGTTAAAGGAAGCACTTTTGTTTTTCTCTCTCCATAGCTTGAATTTGTTTTTATGCCAAATCCTACCGGACATGTTTGTTAGAGAAGCATTGTTAAGGTCGGGCGTCACTTGAATGGCATTGCAAGCGATATTTGACACCTCGGTGTGAATGAAATCTTGTTTGTGCTCCACAGTTAAGCTCGGATAACTAAAATTCAAGCATTCAACTTGAGTAGACATGAGAATAAGATGAAAAAGTTGAGAAAAGCACAAAAACTTGTTGAGACTGTTCATACTTAACCAATGCATCGATTGGAATTATCAATTGAACACCAAGTGTCTTCTAAGTTGCTTGTAAAATGAGGGACACACATATGTGAGAAATAAGGAAGAATTTACCAGAACAAATCCTATAACGGATACATGAAGTATAGCATGATTAGGTAAACTAACAAAGGAATCATTAATGGGTGTTAGAAAGGAAATGAATAATAATAAGAGCAAATATAACTTTTTTCGTCAGTAATATTTCATCAGCTTTTGTTATATGATACATCTTGAGAAAAATATTAATGTAAATGTTTCGTTAGCAATATTTTAGATCTATAAAGATTATTCATTTTCCTAAACACTAGAAAATTATTTGAAATGTTAAAAGAGGATTATACATACTCCTTAAAACGGAAAAAGAATAGATGTTAATACAAATAGACACAGGCGACTTCAACTGTTCAATCTAAAATTAGATAAGTTACATGTGAAGTCATATTATTTAAAGCTCCCATGTTTATATAGTTAAATTAGATTAGATTAGATAAAAAGGGAAAAAATAATAGTTACCTTGAATATAAGAGGTAGAAGGAACGCGTGAATCCATTTGAGGCTTAGAAGCAAGACTAATCTGAGTTGACGACATATACATTAGTTGGTGATATTGACTAGGATTAATCATCTGAACCAATTATCTTCCAACTCGTTAAGAAACACGAGAAGCCTCAATAGAAATGATTTGATTGATCGAAGCCTGAGAAGATTGGACAATCTGGTTAAAACAAGAATTATTTTGTTTAGGATTATAATAAGGTGGATATCCATAAAATTTATAACATTATCAACTCTATAACCAATATAACCATAATGATTATAAGTAGGTATCTCTTTCTTTGGAGACTTATTTCCTGATTGATTAGAATGTGATCTATCAACCTCATTCCTAACACAAAACACCATAGAATTGTCAAGGGAAGCATAATTCATGTTCAGACTGATTTCTCATTGCTTTCCTTCTCGAGACACCAAAGAAAACACCTTATTAATAGGTGTAATAAGGTCAATGAGAAGTAACTAGGCTTGAAATTAAGTAAAAGAATTATGCAATCACATAAGAAAATACATCTCATATTCCATTTGAATATCATTATGTAAAACCTTTATATCGCCATCAGTTCATTTAGCTCAAGAAGAAAAAGGAATGTAAATGCTAAGTTCATCCCAAATGTCTTTTAATTTTGCGTACATGAATCCATACCCAAATAAATAAAACACTCAAATAAATAAAACACTGAAATATACAATCAGTAGCATTTACGAATGAACCAATTAAAGGAATTTTCATGGAATCGAAGTAATTGGGTAAATTAACCTAGAAAAATCCTAAACCTTTTGTTCCATTCATTTCCAAATCAGTGCACTCATTCAGTAAACCATAAACATAATACTCTGTTCTTCACAATGATTTCCATAAACATAAGCTCACAACAATTTAACGTTCTTCATAAAGATTCATTCAGTAAAACATAAACATTGTTCTTCACAACGTTTTTTTTACTTATTAAAAATCCATTTAATTATATTTCGTCCAAAAAAATATAATGTCTTGCGTTTTTTAAAAATATTTTGTCAAAACAATTTCTAGGGTTTATTAACATATAATACAATTTGTTCATAATTACACTCATAAACACGCATACACAAACATATAAATAGAAATCTATACATATACACGTATACATACACACATATAAACATAAATGTATACACATACACACATATATATAGAAATCTATACATACACACATATACACACATACCCACAGACAATGAGAATCGAAATGCGCGCACACACACAATGAGAATCGAAGTTAGGGCTTTAGACAGAAATGAGAATATGAGGATATGTAAACTATGAAATAGAAATGAGAAAATTACGAAATGAGGATATGAGGATATCGATCAAACTATACAGCAAAAATACCAAAAAATATACAGAAAATTTAGGGTCGAAAAATACATGTTTGGATAGAAGAGGGGAGGGAGTTCTTTATTTTGGTTTCGAAAAAATGAAAGAGATATATGAGGGCGGAAGTCCTTCACGTAGAACAAAATGAGAAGGGAGAGAAAGAGGGAAATTAAATTAGGGGTAAAAATTTTGTGACCCCTAATAGGAGTCACAAATTGAGTCGTAAGTCAAAATTTGTGACTACTGGGAGCGGTTACAAATTTATGACTGCCAATAGCAGTTACAAATTATGTCTTAGGCCAAAATTTGTGACTGCTACACGCAGTTATAAATTTATGACTGTCGATTTCAGTCACAAATTGAGTATTAGGCAAAAATTTGTGACTCCTTATAACAGTTATAATTTTGTGACTGCTCATAAGAGCCATAACTTAGGCCTACTAGTAAATTTGTAACAACTTGTGAAAGTTACAAATTTGTGACTGCTTATAAGAGTCACAAATTAATTATATGATATTATTTCTGACTCTCATTAGCGGTGACAAACTAAGTGACTTAATTTTTTTATTACCCATTGATTTTATCACCCCTAATGGGAGTTACAAATAATTTTGTGAGTGCTCCCGGGAGTGATAAGTTTGTCACCCCCATTAGTAATCACAAAAAGGCGGTAAAAAAATTAGCATTTTGGTGTAGTGAATTTTGTTCCCAGAGAGCTATTGGATTAGCAACTTCACAAAAAATAAGCATTGTAATAAATAATTTGCATAGCTAATGACCAGTTGACCAATTGGAAGCATAGAATAATGCTTCATGCTTTTTGTGACTCCACCCAATAGCCCTAATGCATACATACAACCTTATATGTCGGATATGTAACACCATTTATAATTTAAATCTCCTCATAACTGCGTGGGCCGCTCATAATGTTCATCAACATTCGTAAGTAGAACCTCTCTGGATGCTATATGTGCATACACGATCCGGACATCCGACCTGTGTAATCATTGTATTATCGTATTTTCCGTTGTTTGCACTTATTCTACCAAACACATTTAATTTGGAATTAAGTGAAGATAAGTTCACAGACATCGACATTTCCCAAATTCATCCTCATCCACTCAGTGAATATGATTTTTCCTGCATCCATCCCGTTGATGACATTCTCCAATCTCTTTGAATCTTTAATTGTTATATTATGCTCATTAAGTAAGTGGAATTTTAATCTCTCCACTGCTACGCTTTGATGTTAAATGTCAAAATTAAATAATCTAAAACAAACTCACAGGCTGATACGTACCTATAGTTAAGAAATGATCTAACCTCATCGAATTTATAGCATCATCCTTGTTTGTGATGTCATTTCTAACGATATTTTCTTAGAGAATAACTCTTGCTTTGTCAGCAAAAATACTTGAATTAGTACATTATAACTCCTGATTTAGTACATAACTCAACGTTAATATATGTCCTGTTGGTAACAACTAAGTCTCTGTTATGCAGAACAACAAACCTATTGTCGGGTTAGATACCATTTATCTGACAACCCCATCATTTCTCCTTCTGTAAATAATGAAAAACATTTTGATTGATAATTTCTCTCTAAGAGAACATAAGGCTTGACTTCAAAAGATATTCATGTTAGTTAAGTACCATGGTTATCCTATAGGATTTTTTTAGGGTGAAAACCAGTCAGTCCTAAATAATTATTGCATAATATGTATATTATATAGAGACCTTGGTGATTGGTTATAATAGGTGGTTATAATGTGCACACAGGTGATTGATGGATATGAAACAATGGTGATAATAAAACGGACGAAATGTGAGTGGAATGCATAGATGGAATGAGTTGGCCATAAAAGCGCAAGTAAACTAAATATGTGTAGATGAAAGTAAAGCATTTTCGATAGTAAAGATGTTAGAATAGCCTTGTAGGATTTGATATATTTTTAACTAACACTCATCATAGAATTTCGATTTCATGAACGATTCTTGAATTGGAATATCAAATTGTGTTATCTTCATGACATAAAAATACAAATTTATACATAACTCATCAGTGTTGATTTTATTTAATAAACAAATCCGTCTCAATTTCAATTATAACAACATTTATAAGTATATATAAATCCCATAACATAAATTATAACACGGATATCTAATTGGATATCTTATTTATATATGTTGCCTATATGGATGGACTTTTTTCAAAATCAGAAAGTTTATATAATGTTTAAAGTTAAGGACTTAATAATTAGATATTTGTCAAAATGTTACAATAAACAAAGTAGTTGTTTAAATAACTAATCAAATTATCAAAAGTAGACTCTAGTATATATCATAGATAAAATATGCAAGAACTTATTAAAAGCACATGTTAGCGTATATTTTTATTAACATCCAAGAGTTTTATAATTATGAAAATATGTGCAAAATTTTGTTTTATGAATTTAAATTTATACGAGAGTCTAACACAGATATCTAATTGAATGTTGAATGTTTTAAAATAGAGGAATAAATTTGAGAAATAGGCATAACTTTAAATGTTCTCATGCTATAAATATGTCAATACAACCCATTATGTATTGAAGGGGTTGAATCTTAACAAAGTAGGGTGCCAAATTGAATACATTCTGATTGATTTTTTCTAGGTTTTGCAATTGTTGGAGTATCTTCTCCCGAGTCTACTATTTTCCCAAATCTGACACCTTCATTTTATTCATTCATCTTAGACCATTAAGACACCCAAAAGGTGCCACTTTTGAATCTTTAGACCATAAAGCCACCCAAAGGGTTTCCCTTTTGAACTAGAACTGTCATCGACTTTTTGGGGGTCAAACTCTGGATTTCTAAGTCTATTGTACAATTTTGCATATGGTTTTGGGGATAGAGTTGAGAAGAGAGAAGAGAGTTTGTGTGTGAATATAGAAGATAGCAGAGAGATACAAAAATATGAGAAAGAAGAGTGTGTTTACCAAGGCATTTGGGCGGCACATTGAATTTAATATCTTTCTTTTTGACAATACATTGAACGTCCACTTCGACTTTCAATTATGAGGCAGATAAACAAAAAAGGAAAAATGAAAGCTATTATGAGGGACATTTCAATTGTTTCTTCCCACGTTTGAATGCCACCAGAAAATATCAATAACCTCAGTCAATAAATTGCACTCCGAGTCCAAATGTGTATAAGAAGGCAATTACTTGGAAAATTCAAAAATGAAATCAAACCTAGTTGGAGAAAAATATAAAATACATGTCTTTGTCCTCAAAATTAATAGTATTCATCTAACAAAAGACTAATATAAAAGTAAACGAAGTAAACCTATTCAACGGTGCACCATACCAAAATGTACAGTGAAAGCATTCGAAGCAGTTGGATGGAGATTATTAAATATGGAATATGAATTCCATGTAGGCTAAACATGTGTGCTCAAGTACAAGAAATGAGAACCATAATTAACCAAGACTCTTGGCTCAGTAGTATAAGGTTGACTCTGGGATAGACTAGGGGTCGACTGGGTTTGCTCCCCAGTTCGACTCCAAATGCTCTGAAAATAATGCTTGGCCAGTGGAAGCCATGAACTGCGAATGAGAATTACTTGAGGTGCGCATAAACTGACCCGCACACCTCATGGTTTGGTAACAAAAAAAACCATAATTAATGTTTGAGTATGTAGATAGCAAAACTAGTGGGATAATCCAACGTTAAAAATTAGTATAACAATGTGCCCGGATTTATTTATATTATAATTGGTGAAATATTAGTGGTTGGAAATTATAGGAATCATAATGAAATGACTGTCGAATCCAGGAATATGAGTTCTGCAAAGGTTGAAGTAGTTACTATGGTACAAAGCGTCGAATAGTTAACGTGAGTTAAACAGTTATGAAGACAATTATATAGCGAGGTTTGTCATAAACAAAATTAAGTTTCAAGTGTTAGGACTATTTTTTATCAATTTTCCAGTTGTCCAAGTATACATGTGTTGCACCCATTACCCTTTAGGAGAATAATTTTTATATAGTTGTTGATTATTTTAACAATCACTGATTTCCACAAAAACTTCAAATCTCCCAGACCTTCATATAAATGAGGAGGTTGAAGTTGGGGCATAAATCAGTGGATATACATTTTATAAGTGCAAACACTATTATAATTCGTGAAAGCAAAGTTTAGAGTGAAATTTATCTAAGACAATGAATAATTTCTTTCAATCATAACTATTCAAGGGGTAATAAAAAAAAGCCGACAAAATTTATATATCATGTTTATTTTTTATCGGTTGCAAGCACGCGTATATCACAATATTTATTGAGTTTAGTCCATGAATCAAAGGTATTCCACTAGTTGTATTAGCAAAAATCATGTTTCCATTATGGGTGGCCTTTGGGTAATCATTTTTCACTGTTTGGTTTGGTATTATAACAATCCTAAATTTCATGTTCTATCCTCTCACTCACTCGCTGCATTTGATTGAGTAAAGTGAAATCATTTAAAAGATAAAGATGTGAATATCATATGTAATTTTAAGATTGAATCAACCTCTTGGTACAGTGGTAAAAGGTTGTCATTGGGACAGTCTTGAGGGTGGATTGGGTTTGGTCTCGAGTTCGATTCTCGACACTGTCAAAATAAAGTTTGGCCAGCAGAAGATACAAACCGTGGATATGGATCAGTCGAGGTGCGCGTAAGCTGATATAAATGCTACAAAAAAGTCATTTTAAGAATGATTTTTTGATGTAGCTGTTTGACATACATGTAAACAAAAGTAATACCTATCCCCAATATGACTAGATAACTAATAAAAAAAATGAGCATCTGCAATTTTAGTAATATTAATTTAATTTCATGAAAAGTTCACTCAGATTTAGGAAGTGCATGGTTTTAATGTATATGGCTTAACGGAAATGTAAATTCATTACTGCAACACGGAGTAGCTATCCAAATAGAAACCTTCCTTCACTGCTAGAACCACAAACCCAAAACATAATTATTTGGTAAAGCAAGTACAATCAAAAGAAGGGAACGTCTCTTGTGTAAGTTTTTTCAGCAAACAATTAGTAGGCAATAATATGAACTGACGTGAATTAACTAAAGAAAACTCAACAAAATCATACAACCAACTCTATACTCAATTTCCATATCTAAAACAAAAACTAATTAAAATCCAAGCTAATTACAGCTCAACCAAATCATACACTCAAATCATTCTTAATTCAATTTTCACATCATTAACAAAACATGTTTTGAGAATTTGCTAAATAAAATCAAAACAAAAAATATTATTTGTCAAAAACTATATAATGAAGTGGTAAGCAAAATACCTTGAGTAGGAAGATGCCACAATAGAAAACTAAAAACTGCACAATGGGAAATGAACAAATTGTATGAGATATCACGTAAATAGTCTCATATAGAGAAGAAATATCAATGAGTATATATAATTCAGACACCAGTACAACTGTACAACGATACTGTTTGCTTTTGAAATTCTCTGACAAAAAATCATATATATTCTGTAATTATGAAGTTGAATGCAAGTGCTAAGTAGTACATAACCAATATTATCACATGGTTGCAAAAATACTTTTGTTAAACTATATGTCATCTATCCGCTTTAGTTGTTCTTTCAAAGGAACAAGAACATACAAATTTACATTAAAATAGGATAACTAAGGCATTTGAAAAACTGTTCTGCTATATTCAACATAAAGAGTAATAAAAATACTAAATATATATGAAAATAAGAAGGTTTATCTATCAACCTATTTATTTCTCTAGGCTTGTTTTCTTTCTCACATGGTGATCAAAAGTCGAATTCGTGGAAAAAATGTAGTGAGACAAAAACAAACTTGTATAACCAAATCCACCCAAGTTTATGCTTGCTTGCCCTTGCACACCTGCAATGTGCATACCAAATTAACATAATATTTTTTTAATGAATTTAAAATTATTGATTAGTAAATGATTATTCAGTAAAATGACTTTCTATTTTGTCCTTTGGCAATCATGGTTATATCCCTCACATTTCAAAACAAAATATTTAGCATGTACACTTTTTATTGACGTGATTATCATATTGTTCAAAGATTTTGGGAATTATGTATAAAATATAACTTACATGTTGTGAAATAAACCTTAGAACTCATGTTGTAGGAGTGATGATCTGAAGATTATAATTCATTTATTAAGACCTTGATATCTGTGAATGATTACATATAAAATTTAATCATAAAGATTGGATTGGATTAACTCTAAGGTTAGGTTAATTTTCTGGGATTTTGGGGCATAATTGTAACAACCCTCGATTCTGGGAGGCTCATTTTATATTAATTTTACCGTTATATAAAATGTGGGGATTGGAGTAAATATTAATTGAATGAATTTAAAGTTAATATTTACTAAACTGATGCATATTTACAGTATGTGGAAGTAAATATCATCACGTTGCATGCTTATAGTGTCATGTATATAAATGGCACGATAGTTTAAATGAAATTGGAACTCAAAATAATTTATAAAATTTCCGAATGCCAGTTTAGAGGGTGTAGTTAGTCTCGGAAGGTGCGAGACAGTCAAAATAAGTGCCATATTGCATTTTTGTATTTCGGGCACTTTTACCTGGTTTTAGCTTACATGCGTATTTTGGGAGTCATTTTAATGTGGTGTTAACCATTTAAGTTGAGAATTTTAACTTAAGCCACGATTTAGTCTTCTAAATCCCCTAATTCCCTAAATTATGTCTTAAACAAAGAGAGAAAAAGGAGAGAAAGAAAGAAGAAGAGAAAAGTGGAGAAAGAAGAGAGAAAATGAAGATTGAAGATGGGAGATTGCTTCTACCACCAAGAAATCTGAATAGTGAGAGTATCCCTCTCCTCCACGGTGGTAATAGACTCCCACCGCTGCAGTGCAGATCCAACTAGCTTGAAAGTAGCTAGCACCTGCTTCTGAACGTCCGTGCACTCATACATCCTCAAGTGCCTCTGTATATCCTTCCTCCACTGGCTCGAGACTACCACATCTGAGCTACCTGCAAACTCTGGCGGATGCGCTTTCTGAAAAGCATCACGTACACGTTCCCAAGCAGACGGGAATGCATTTGCCTGTACTAGCGCGGCAACCGGCGCCTGGGGTGGTGCCTGTTGAACTACGGCAATTGCGGCATTTACTGCTTGGGCTACAATGGCTGCAACCTCAGCGGCGTTCATCATGCCCTGAACTGGAATGGGCTGGGGTTCGGACGTTGCATCCCTGGGAACTCGTCGTGCACGTCGTGGAGGCATCTGAAATAAGAATAAAGTTTATAAGTTCCCTGTTTATAAACTTAAAATAGCTGAAGAACAAAGCATACACAAAAAGAGGACAACAGTCCTAAAATATAGGGCTCTATATCAAAGAAAACTTAGCGGAAACATAATAGCTGTACAGATCCTAAAGGACACTAGAACCTGATGCTCTGATACCACCTGTGACACCCCGACTAATTAAATACCAGGTAGCCACTCCTTTATTAAATTAAATCAAAATGCCAAGTTGGCTCAGTTAATACCATCACTGTCGAAAACATTTTATTATTACTAACCACCTAGTATTTAAAAAGTAAGTTGCCAAATTTTAATTAAAGTCTGATTAACATGCAGTACAAGATTTAAAGCAAGAATAATATCACCATTCACCATAACGAAATAATAGAATAACCATCACATGATATAAATAAATCCGGAGGAAAACTCCTCACAACAAACTCCACAACTGAAATGAATAACTAAATACTGAATACTGAATCAATACATGCCAAAGTCTGAAAAACTGAAATGGAAATGTATCTCTAATGGAACTGGGCAACATGCCCTAAAACTGAGGAATACTGAACATGGAATCCAAATGATAGAAGCGTCTAAAAGCAAATCCCTGTAACTTCCACAAACAGCTACAGCTCGTCATCTGAATGAGTATCCTATGCATGGTGTCCTTGTGGCTGGGCACCTAAAATGGTTTTACAAGAAAAATAGATTTGAAAGCAAACGGGTCAGAGCCCGAATGTGGAGATATTTTAAAAACCTGCAAGTGTTTTAAAAACATTTAAAACATTAAATGAAAAGTACATGTTAGGACGTGCACTCACATGAAATTCTCACATCTCGTCTAACTGTGCACTCCTAACGTAAGTACCCATAAAAAATGACACAACCCACTAGCTAAGTAACATCATATCTAGCTAGACTGTCATAGGTTCTACCCTTATTACTCGGTTCCCATTAACATTATAACGGTCACAATTAAATAGGGGCTTAACGTAAATTCAGGTTCTCACGTAAAAGTAATACAACTCATTATAGATCATCCATTTTGTTATTCCATAGTTATACACACAATACCATATAAAAGTTCCCAGTTTATTAAGTGTATATTTTCCACAACATAAATATACAATATAAGCACCCCGAGACTAAGCTGCGGTGCACACATACTCTGCTATTCATCCCGGTACATCACGTACATAAGGATCACGCATTCCAAATCTCTCAGGAATCGTTCAGATAACACAAATCACAAATAATGGAGGCGAACACAATCACATCACATGGGTCACGCACATACCTGCGCTCCCACGATCAACAGACTTATTAACATCCCAATAAGTCCTTCTTTGACCTATGTTCATCGAGGTAACCAGTCTAAATCCGGGCAACACAAGGATTAGATGCCCTAAGCGAACGTAAACCTCCCGTGATAGCAAGTACGGTAGGTATGTCATACACACAAATCATATATCAATACTAAGTAAACGCGCATCTTAGTAATCACCATAGTTTAATAGTAGTACATATCGCCTTCTCGTACCAACTTATAATTTATACAATTTATATAATCCCAGTCCATATTTATACGCGCCATAATTTATTCTCACGTCGTAGTAGGCACTCACGTCTCAGCTCAAAATGTCTATTTGATTTGATCCACACTTATATAATTTACTCCTCATTATATCCCAAATGTCCCAAGTATACTAATACGCCATCAAAGGAATGTTATCTCCATCCTCAAACAAATTTACGGGACTCCCAAAATCAAAACAGGCCAAAAAGGCCTAAACTGCCAGCTCGTTAGAAGTCTCGTTCGAACGAGGCTGTTCGAATGAGATCTCGTTCGAACGAACTGGGCTATCTAACGAGATCTCGTTCGAATGAGATTATCGAACGAACATCCCTCTCGTTAGAAACCCAAACTGTCAACTCGTTAGAAGCTCGTTCGAACGACCTGGGTAGGTCTTCTAACGAGTGACCAGATTCAAGCCCATAAATCCTATCTCGTTTTTCACCAATTTCTACACCTCAAATCTCAACCAAAATTCGTCCCAACAATGTTTAAAGGTCTCTAATCAATCCTAAACATATTAAAATCACATACTAACTTTTTTTTTAAGGAATTAATTCATCCTCAACATCATTAAATCATCAAGTCTCATCATTTTTTCCCAAATTCTCAAGAACATAAACCCTAGAATTTTAAATCTTCCATTCCCAGAAATAGATCCGTTTTTTGTATCACATAAATTAGTAATTCTCTTAATTCGATCTTCCAATAACATTTCTACATGCAAACCTATCTCCAAAATTAAACTAACAACTCCAATTTTATGGGTTTTTAATTATCTCTCAATTAATTATGATTATGGAATTGTCTAAGCATGGAAGAAGCATTTACTGCATAAAAATGTAAATTAAACCACTTGCCTTAATTCAATCTCTGATTTTGATAACGATTTGAATAAGTTCTCTCTCTCTTTCTGCAGAATTCCCTTCTATCTCTCTCTCTCTCTCCAAGCTTTCTTCTCCAATGGCTATGGTGGCTAGGGTTTGCTTTGGGAAATATTAGAAAACCTAATTCTAATAACCTACGTAGCCTTCTAGGTTAATATGGGTTGTTAATGGGTTAAGTGGGTCAATTCCCAATCAGATAAAAACTCTTAATTTTCGTCACTTTTAATTCCTAAAAATACAAAATTACCAAAATACCCTTTATGTTGCCGGTATGGCCTAAAAATACTCCGGGACCCAAACTAAAGCCCCGGCTAGTGTTTTCTGACTATCTCGACCCTTCCGGATGCGTTGGCACACTCAAAACGACCATACGGTTAATAGAATTTAAATTCACTTTTATAATCAAAATAATTATATCCTGACGCGACTGTCTCACGCGTCCCAATAAAATGTCCAAATTGCCGTATATCAATCTCACGACAAATTTCATAATTCAATATTCATATAACATCATATATTATCAATATAGTCAAATACCAACTCACATCTCGCTAGTATTTTATCCGGATTAATTCCCAATTAATTCTCATTTAATTAATTAATCCCAAAAATAAATATCGCCAAAAATACGGGGTATTACATACTTCCCCCCTAATAACAGAATTTCGTCCCGAAATTTGGAACTAGAAAGTACCTAATAAAAACAACTCTGGATAACGTTTGCGCATCTCATCCTCGCGTTCCCATGTGGACTCCTCGACATTGTGATGTCGTCACTGAACACGCACTAACGGAACTATCTTTGATCGCAGCTTCCTCTCACTTCGGTCCAAAATAGCAATCGGCCCCTCCTCGTAGGAGCTATCAGGATGTAGATAAATATCCTCCCAAGCGATGTGAGAATGAGCCAAATCGTCCCTGAGATATTTCCTTAGCGAGGAAATATGAAACACATCGTGAATCCGGTGTAAATGCTCTGGTAACCCGAGTCTATACGCAACTGGTTTAATCCGCTCAATAATAGGAAACGGCCCCACATACCTCGGTGCCAACTTCCCCTTCTTCCCGAAACGCATAATCCCCTTCATAGGAGATACTCTGAGCAAAACCTGGTCCCCCAGTTGGAACTCCCTGAAAGATCTCTTCGCATCAGCATAGCTCTTCTGCCGGTCTTGAGCTACCCGAATGCGACTCCGAATCAACTCAATCCTTGCCGAAGTATCCTGAATCACTTCCGGCCCAAGTAGTTTGTTGTCCCCCACCTCCAACCAACATGCTGGGGAACGACAAGGCCTACCGTACAACGCCTCAAATGGAGCCATGCCAATAGTGAACTAGTAGGAGTTATTATAAGCAAACTCTACCAGTGGAAGGTATTGCTCCCATCCACCTCCAAAGTCAATAATGCACATGCGTAGCATGTCCTCCAACATTTTATTTGTGCGCTCGGTCTTCCCATCGGTCTGCGGATGATAAGACGTACTTAACCGCAATTTCGTGCCCATGGCCTTCTGGAAACTCTCCCAAAACCGCGATACAAATATCTTGTCTCTGTCAGACACGATATTTAGGGGCACACCGTGAAGTCTCACAATCTCTGAAATGAAGAGCTGGGCATACTGTCCCGTAGTGTAGTCAGTCCTTACGGGTAAAAAGTGAGCGACTTTGGACAATCTGTCCACAATTACCCAAACGGAGTCGTGACCCCTCTGCGACAAAGGCAACCCCGTGATAAAATCCATGGATATGCTTTCCCATATCCATACCGGAACCTCCAACGGCTGTATAAGTCCTGTCGGTCTCTGGTGATCCACTTTTACTAGCTGGCAAGTGGCGCATTTCGAAACAAACTCAGCAATATCTCTCTTCATTCCGCTCCACCAATATTGGCGTCTCATGTCTTGATACATTTTGTCCCCTCCGGGATGTACCGCGAACCGTGAGCCGTGCGACTCTGCCATCACCTCGTGTCGCAATTTCTACCCTTCCGGAACCACCAATCTCCCATTGAAGCGTAATCCCCCGTCTGAACTAACGGTATAGGACTCGGCTCCCTCTGCTAGTAATCGAACTATCTGCTCCAGACAGAACGAGTCATTAGCCTGTGCCCGTACTACCTTCATGACAATCTGCAGTGTAACGGTCATTACAGATATGAAAGATCGGGCCACTGCATCCTGGTGTCCCAACTCCTTCCACTTTGCCTTCCACACCCCTGCCACCTCATCTGCTGGCCTACGGCTCAATGCGTCTGCTACCACTTTGGCCTTACCCGGGTGATACTGGATATCGAACTGGTAGTCCTTCACAAACTCAAGCCACCTCCTTTGCCGCATGTTCAACTCCTTCTGCGTGAACAGGTACTGTAGGGACTTGTGGTCCGTGAACAATTGGAACTTCTCCCCCAAAAGATAGTGCCTCCAAATTCGTAGGGCAAATACCATTGCCGCCAACTCCAAATCATGCATGGGGTAATTCTTCTCATGAGGCTTAAGCTTACGGGAAGCATAAGCTATGGCCTATCTCTCCTGCTGCAATACACCTCCAACTCCTTGCAAAGACGCATCGGTGTAAACCAAATACTCAACTCCCGGTCTCGGCAATGCTAACACAGGTGCTGAGGTCAATTTGTCTTTGAACTCATAAAATGCCAACTGACAGGCATCACTCCAAATGAATGGCACACCCTTACGAGTCAGATGTGTCAAAGGACCCGCTATCTTTGAAAATCCCCGAATGAACCTCCTGTAGTATCCTGCTAGGCCCAAGAAACTACGAATCTCAGTCGGTGTCATGGGATGTCCCCACTCCCTCACCGCGGATACCTTCCCCGGATCAACAGATATCCCCTGGTCGGAAATAATGTGTCCTAAAAACTGGACCTCCTTCAGCCAAAACCCGCATTTCTCATATTTTGCATACAACTCGTTCTGACGTAGTGTCTGCAAAACTTGCCT
Organism: Sambucus nigra; assembly: GCA_949130495.1. NCBI lineage: Eukaryota > Viridiplantae > Streptophyta > Magnoliopsida > Dipsacales > Adoxaceae > Sambucus > Sambucus nigra. The sequence goes on along the minus strand of OX422217.1, from coordinate 175,988,975 downwards.
TAAATGTTTGGCGTGCTCCTCCTCTGTCTGGGAGTAAACCAGAATATCATCGATGAAGACAATGACAAACTGATCTAGGAAATCCCTGATCACTATGTTCATCAAGTCTATAAACACTGCTGGAGCGTTGGTCAAACCAAAAGGCATAACCCGAAACTCGTAAGAACCATATCTCGACAAGAATGCAGTCTTCGAGACATCCTCCTCCCTGATACGCAACTGATGGTATCCCGATCTTAAATCAATCTTCGAGAAGAAAGAAGCTCATCTCAACTGGTCAAATAGGTCATCGATTCGAGGCAACGGATACTTATTCCGTATCGTGACCTTGTTCAACTCCCGGTAGTCCACACACAATCTCAGTGAACCGTCCCTCTTCTTCACAAACAAAACTGGAGCGCCCCAAGGTGAGGTACTCCTGCGAATAAAGCCCTGACCTAATAGCTGCTCTATCTGATCTCGTAGCTCTCGCATCTCTGCCGGAGCCATACGGTACGGTGCGCGTGCTATAGGTCTCGTATCTGGCAATAGGTCTATAACAAAGTCTATCTCTCGACTGGGGGGTAGGCCTGGTATCTCCTGAAACACATCCGAATACTCCCTGACGACTGGGATCGAATCTAAAGGAATCACAACCTCCTTAGAGGTATCCTCCTCTAGGTAATACAAATGAGCGGTCGAGCCTCCCTCTGGGCGAGGCATCGCCACTACAAACATCTCTTGCCCCGGAATGGCAAAAACAATGCTACCATCGAAGCAATCAATCATGGATCTATAATCAGCGAGCCAATCCATACCGATAATCACATCGTGAACATGCATATCTAATACCAACATATCTGCAGGTAATATCAGACTACCAATCTCTACCCCCACTCCCCGGCATATAAAGAATATAAGTGACCCACTCCCCAATGGTGAGTCGACACACGTCACTGTGCTCTCTGCCATAGCTAATAATCCTAAGGCTTTTGCAAAATGTGTAGCCCCCGTATCAAATAATACCCGACCCATAGTGCCATGGATAGGAAATGTACCCTCAATCACGGGCGGTGCCTGTGGAACTGCTGCCTGGTGGACGTTATAGACACGTCCATACTGTAGTTGCCCCTGCTGAGCTGGGACTACTGGAATGGGTGGCAATGCTGCCATCTGTGGCGGTGCGGGGAGAGCTGCGGGAAACATAGGCCTCTGCGGCTCCTAGCGAGCACCCTGCTGCTGTTGCTGCTGTGGGGCCCTGCCCTATCAGGACAATCCTGTCGTTTATGGCCAGTCTTGCCAAAAACAAAACACTTCCCTGGGAAGTTCCATCCTCTCTCCCCTGCGGTCCCCAGCCCTGGTGGCCGTTACCGTTCCTCCCTTGGCCCTGCTGAAACTGCTGCCCATTCTGCCCCTGTTGGCCCTGATGGCCGCTTGGACCCTGATGGCCCTGACGGAAACCTCCCTGTCCGTTCCTATAATTCCCTGATCTGAACCTCTTTTGATCCCCCTGCTGGAAACCCTGCTCACCCTGTCTCTGTCCCTGAACAGATTGTGCCCCACCGGCACCATGTCCTCCAGTCCTGCCCTGATGGCTAGACTCTCCCGACTTCTTGCCCTCAGCCATATGAAAGCGGTGATCATGGCAGTGTAACAAAGCAACGTTAACCACATCAGAATAAGTGGCCAATGAAAGGTTCCCTAACAGATGTTGACGGATCCTCCATGTCAACCCGTCGGTGAATTTCTCAATCTTCTTCTTTTCTGTCGGTATCTCATCCGGAACGATATTCAACAGATTCGTGAACTCGACCTCATACTCGGCCACGGTCTTACCCTCTTGCTTCAGATTCATCAGTTTCCTCCTCATTTCCGTGTGAACAGCTGACGAAAAATACTTGCGGTCGAACCGCGCCCAAAAGTCCTGAATAGTGAGAGTATCCCTCTCCACCACGGTGGTAATAGACTCCCACCACTGCAATGCAGATCCAACTAGCTTGAAAGTTGCTAACACCTGCTTCTGAACGTCCGTGCACTCATACATCCTCAAGTGCCTCTGTATATCCTTCCTCCACTGGCTCGAGACTACCACATCTGAGCTACCTGCAAACTCTGGCGGATGCGCTTTCTGAAAAGCATCATGCACATGTTCCTAAGCAGACGAGAATGCATTTGCCTGTACTGGCGTGGCAACCGGCGCCTGAGGTGGTGCCTATTGAACTACGGAAATTTCGGCATTTACCGCTTGGGCTACAATGGCTGCAACCTCAGCGGCGTTCATCATGCCCTGAACTGGAACGGGCTGGGGTTCGGGCGTTGCATCCCTGGGAACTCATCGTGCATGTTGTGGAGGCATCTGAAATAAGAATAAAGTTTATAAGTTCGCTGTTTATAAACTTAAAATAGCTGAAGAACGAAGCATACACAAAAAGAGTACAAAAATCCTAAAATATAGGGCTCTATATCAAAGAAAACTTAGCAGAAACATAATAGCCGTACAGATCCTAAAGGACACTAGAACCTGATGCTCTGATACCACCTGTGACACCCCGACTAATTAAATACCGGGTAGCTACTCCTTTATTAAATTAAATCAAAATGCCAAGTTGGCTCAGTTAATAGCATCACTGTTGAAAACATTTTATTATTACTAACCACCTAGTATTTAAAAAGTAAGTTGCCAAATTTTAATTAAAGTCTGATTAACATGCAGTATAAGATTTAAAGCAAGAATAATATCACCATTCACCATAACGAAATAATAGAATAACCATCACATGATATAAATAAATCTGGAGGAAAACTCCTCACAACAAACTCCACAACTGAAATGAATAACTAAATACTGAATACTGAATCAATACATGCCAAAGTCTGAAAAACTGAAATGGAAACGTATCTCTAATGGAACTGGGCAACATGCCCTAAAACTGAGGAATACTGAACATGGAATCCAAATGATAGAAGCGTCTAAAAGCAAATCCCTGTAACTTCCACAAACATCTACAGCTCGTCATCTGAATGAGTATCCTATGCATGGTGTCCTTGTGGCTGGGCACCTAAAATGGTTTTACAAGAAAAATAGATTTGAAAGCAAACGGGTTAGAGCCCGAATGTGGAGATATTTTAAAAACCTGCAAGTGCTTTAAAAACATTTAAAACATTAAATGCAAAGTACATGTTAGGACGTGCACTCACATGAAATTCTCACCTCTCGTCTAACTGTGCACTCCTAACGTAAGTACCCATCTAAAATGACACAACCCACTAGCTAAGTAACATCATATCTAGCTAGACTGTCATAGGTTCTACCCTTATTACTCGGTTCCCATTAACATTATAACGCTCGCAATTAAATAAGGGCTTAACGTAAATTCAGGTTCTCACGTAAAAGTAATACAACTCATTATAGATCATCCCTTTTGTTATTCCATAGTTATACACAGAATACCATATGAAAGTTCCCAGTTTATTAAGTGTATATTTTCCACAACATAAATATACAATATAAGCACCCCGAGACTAAGCTGCGGTGCACACATACTTTGCTATCCATCCCGGTACATCACGTACATAAGGATCACGCATTCCGAATCTCTCAGGAATCATTCAGATTACACAAATCACAAATAATGGAGGCGAACACAGTCACATCACATGGGTCACGCACATACCTGCGCTCCCACGATCAGCAGACTTATTAACATCCCAATAAGTCCTTCTCTGACCTATGTTCATCGAGGTAACCAGTCTAAATCCGGGCAACACAAGGATTAGAGGCCCTAAGCGAACGCAAACCTCCCGTGATAGCAAGTATGGTAGGTATGTCATACACACAAATCATATATCAATACTAAGTAAACGCGCATCTTAGTAATCACCGTAGTTTAATAGTAGTACATATCGCCTTCTCATACCAACTTATAATTTATACAATTTATATAATCCCAGTCCATATTTATACGCGCCATAATTATTCTCACGTCGTAGTAGGCACTCACGTCTCAGCTCAAAATGTCTATTTGATTTGATCCACACTTATATAATTTACTCCTTATTATATCCCAAATGTCCCAAGTATAATAATACACCATCAAAGGAATGTTATATCCATCCTCGAACAAATTTACGGGACTCCCAAAATCAAAACAGGCCAAAAAGGCCTAAACTGCCAGCTCGTTAGAAGTCTCGTTCGAACGAGGCTGTTCGAACGAGATCTCGTTCGAACGAACTGGGCTATCTAACGAGATCTCGTTCGAACGAGATTATCGAACGAACATCCTTATCATTATAACCCCAAACTATCAACTCGTTAGAAGCTCGTTCGAACGAGCTCGTTCGAACGACCTGGGTAGGTCTTCTAACGAGTGACCAGATTCAAGACCAGAAATCCTATCTCGTTTTTCACCAATTTCTACACCTCAAATCTCAACCAAAATTCGTCCCAACAATGTTTAAAGGTCTATAATCAATCCTAAACATATTACAATCACATACTAACGTTTTTTAAGGAATTAATTCATCCTCAACATCATTAAATCATCAAGTCTCATCATTTTTCCCCAAATTCTCAAGAACATAAACCCTAGAATTTTAAATCTTCCATTCCTAGAAATAGATCCATTTTTTGTATCACATAAATTAGTAATTCTCTTAATTCGATCTTCCAATATCATTTCTACATGCAAACCTATCTCCAAAATTAAACTAACAACTCCAATTTTATGGGTTTTTAATTATCTCTCAATTAATTATGATTATGGAATTGTCTAAGCATGGAAGAAGCATTTACTGCATAAAAATGTAAATTAAACCACTTGCCTTGATTCAATCTCTGATTTTGATGACGATTTGAAGAAGTTCTCTCTCTCTTTCTGCAGAATTCCCTTCTATCTCTCTCTCTCCAAGCTTTCTTCTCCAATGGCTATGGTGGCTAGGGTTTGCTTTGGGAAATATTAGAAAACCTAATTCTAATAACCTACGTAGCCTTCTAGGTTAATATGGGTTGTTAATGGGTTAAGTGGGTCAATTCCCAATCAGATAAAAACTCTTAATTTTCGTCACTTTTAATTCCCAAAAATACAAAATTACCAAAATACCCTTTATGTTGCCGGTATGGCCTAAAAATACTCCGGGACCCAAACTAAACCCCCGGCTAGTGTTTTCTGACTATCTCGACCCTTCCGGACGCGTTGGTGCACTCAAAATGACCATACGATTAATAGAATTTAAATTCACTTTTATAATCAAAATAATTATATCCTGACGCGCCTGTCTCACGCGTCCCAATAAAATGTCCAAATTGTCGTATATCAATCTCACGATAAATTTCATAATTCAATATTCATATAACATCATATATACTCAATATAGTCAAATACCAACTCACATCTCGCTAGTATTTTATTCGGATTAATTTCCAATTAATTCTCAATTAATTAATTAATCCCAAAAATAAATATCGCCAAAAATACGGGGTATTACAGTTGTGTGTAAAAATGGAAGAGATTTGAGGTTTGGAAAATTAGGGCTCAAAACACTTAGAACAAAACTAGGAAATTCTGCAGAACCGAATCGATTCGGCCTGGCCGAATCGATTCGCCTTGAGATAGTTTTCAGGTCTGGGTTGACCGAACCGATTCGGATGGTCCGAATCAATTCGGAATTTATGAAGAAGGCAGATTTTCTTAACCGAATCGATTCGAATGGTCCGAATCGAGTCGCTTTCTCGAACCCAAATCGATTCGGCTAGGCCGAATCGATTCGGAAGCCCTGCATTTTGAGGGATTTTCTTAGTTTTGTCTCGTATTCATTTTCTTTAATTCTAGGGCCTAGGATCCATCTTCAATGAAGTAAACTAGGTGTCCTAGGGTTGAAATTGAGTTAGTACTTTCCCTACACTAGGAATGGGGTATGTGAGGACTTTTCCGGGGATATGCCAATTGATGTCAGCGCATTCTTTTCTAGTTAATTATTATGAAACTGGGATTCATAGAATTATGATTGGGAGACTTTAGGAGCTAATTCGAACTATATTAGCCCTAATGGTTGATAATAACCCCATAAAAGTAAGTTGGGAGAATAAATTATAAGTTCATTCATTCCTTGAGGTATAATAGTATTAGGGTTATAAAATAACACTCTAAAATGTTTCGAGGTAACTAAGAGTTTCAATTACTCCTTGGAGGTTGTAGCAACGATATAATTTATCGTGTGGCTCCGGATAATAAGTTATATTATTTACAAATAAAGTAAAGGGAAATGGTTTCGGATAAAATGAAACATATACATGGGAATGGTATTGATTTTAGTAAATGATAATTTACTTAATCATGAATTCGGTAAATGATAATTTACTTGATTTTTGAAAATGGTAAATAAAATGGTTGATACACACCTCTCTAAATGACATCATAAGGGAAGTTTGCGCGCTTGGTGATGCCCCCTGGCTAATGAATGCAGGGTGGATATAGTCCATAGGCCATATGAGCGATATGTTATGTTTTCTGCACTGGTGAGGAGATTCCAGGTGTGGTCTTGACTCTCCCACAGGCATATGGCCGCTTCCCGACGTATGGCAATAGGTGCCCAGGTTGTCTTGTATAGATAGGACCTGGAAGATGATGGTCATTTAGCGGCGCGCCCAGTGGGGAAACTCGGAGGGGCGGTCTTAGAATCGTTATATGTATATAAATATAACTATTCATCATCAAGTGGGACTTGATGGATTATATGCCATAAAGAGCATGAAGAAGTGCCACAAAGAGCACAGTACAATGCCATAAAGAGCATTTAATGTTGATTATATTCCTGCTAAGGAATGGTAATGCTAGGATGGGCATGTATTTGAAATAAAATCCATCAAGAGCTTAAAATTATAATTATATTTTCCTGATAAGAAATGAAATGCTAGTAAAGAGCATAAATTTTGTAATTATGAGTTCCTGATAAGGAACATAATAATGAAATGGAAGTTTTTAGATTTATGTTACCCATGCTTTTCTTTTCTGTCTTAGTTATGTTTTAGAACTGTGTAGATTGATTTTATTCTCTCTAGCATGATTATATTTATAACTGTCATAATCTTTATTCATCTGGTAATCATATAGAACCAGGCCCTGACCCGTTTACGTTCCTTGTTGCATATGCATCTTGTCTCCGCTCAGGTACTACGCCGCAAGGATGCCTAATTTGAATTCCTATTCCGTTGTCCTCGGTGAGCCATAATGCATTACGGGTATTACGGGATACAATTGGTATAAACGTTTTCCTTTTTGTAATCTAGAAAAGATCGGGTCTCTTTTACTCGGGCGAGAGGCCCAAGCTTTTGTAATTGATTAATGTAATGTATTATATAAATTTATTGAAGTTTTTTAACAATTTTGTATGTATCAGCGGACCGATAACATATTTGGTCCTCTTATTTGTCACTTGCTATTATGGTAATATATATACATCCTAGTGGTTTCCCTTATCTTTTCAGGAAATGGGTTGTTTGTTTAAACTTTATTTACTTTAAATTCAAAAATTTTGGCAACCCGTTTTCTGAAATATTGGGTGGTTATCCTGGATACTCAATATTTTTATGGTGATGCTGAGAATGATTCCAGCTATGATTCCGTTATATTGGAGTATTGGGTTGGCCACCCCTTATTTTGGTGAGCGGGTTGTCAGAATAATCTTATGTTATTTCGCGTAGATAATCATCTAAAAAATGTTATTGGATCATGGAGAATCTATATTCATTGAAATAATGTTGGATAAAGCATTATAATGAAAGTTGGATTTGCAAGTATGAAACCTGTATAGGAACACACAAGCATATCTGAATTTTTTGCTAAGTTGTTTGAACTTCGTTCGAATGGGAATAGAATTTCATTCGAACGAGATGTGATGTCATTCGAATGAAACTATAGATTTCGTTCAAACGAGGTATACTTTTGTTCGAACGACCCTTCTGGCTTTGTGTCAGGTTGAGATCGGGAAAATGGTCGAGTTCTTTTTACGAAATTAAACGAATATATGGGAGGTTATCCAAGTGAGGGGATAATTTTGTGTCAATAATTAATGTTGAGAAAATTCACAATTAACTAAATGGTTAATTCCTAAAGTAAGACAATTAATTGGAGATTAATGAGACTTCTTGGGGATAATTATAGGGTTAGTTACCTATATGTATTATGTGTTAAAAATATATATTTACTTATTTATGAACATACGCATGTTCGTGGACGGCTTATCGGTTTTGGTTGCAAACGTCTCAGAACCGTAACATGTGTCGGCATAGTAGCGCCTCTTATGAGCAGGTAGGTGTAGATACCGGGATCCATTGTCACCATTGGGAAAATGGACCATGTAATGGTGTACTACATAGGGACCGCCCCACTTGTGTGTGTGTTTTGTGATGTCCATTTTGTACAAAAGACTCCTCCGGACTTACTGTTAAAGAACATATGGGATACTAAAGCTGGATGCCTTTATGTATCACATATATGTAAGGACATATATAATTATATAAATTAAATCCCTGTAGTCTAATGATGCAAACAAATAATAATGAACCTAATATTACATAAATTGCATAATGGATTATATGTTATTTCCTATAGATTGTATTGCAGGGGTTATTCTTGGGACTATAATAAGTACATGGATAGATGATTAGCTTCAGTATATGAATTGTGTTATACGCATTGAATATTATATTAATGTTAGAATTATCACTTAGATAAGGGGTGAGATACTTACTACATGCGAGTGCCGATGGGAGGTACATAATGTGAATTTACTGCATAATTGCAATTTGATTTCGTAAGATAATTCTTACAACTTTAGGGCGCTGACCCAAATTATAAAATACTTCCCCTTTAGATTTTCCTAGATAGGGATAGCAGGGCTGACAGGGGATCTGACTTACGATCATATTTCTCATCAACCATTCCAGTTTGATTGACTCTAGTTTAGGTTATTATTTCCTTTCCAGTCACAATTTTATTTAGGAGATTGTATGGGCATAAGCCCTAAGTTTATTATACAGTCTTCCTGAGATCAATTAGACTTATCTGGATCTTTTTATTACCAGCTGGGTGTTGGACTTATTTATTATTAGTTATTATTTAAATGGTTTATTGTGCATTTCGATTTAAAATTCAAATATGTTATCATTATTATTATTATTATTGTTGTTGTTGTTGTTGTTGTTGTTGTTGTTGTTGTTGTTGTTGTTGTTGTTGTTGTTGTTGTTGTTGTCGTTATTGTTGTTATTATTATTATGATTATGGTTTTGATGTTGAGAATAATATAGATTGTTAGACAAGCCCTATATTCGGTGTATTGTGTCTGACCCACCTTTACGTGGAAAAATGAGGGTTGTTATAGCCATGGTTTTTTACCATTATCATCGTTTAACCCATTGAAATCTTGTCATGAAAATGACCATGGTTTTGGATTGTGATCAATAATAAATTTATTAAAAAAATATATTTTATTTGTTTGCTTCTAAAAAAAATCGTGTACATATTTTTAAACATGTATGCAATTCCATCATAAAACTAACTAATACATCAATTAAAAAACAAAAATACAAAATTTATTAAGCTATCAAATTAATTACATTAATCCGCCATAAATATTATTAAAATCTTCAAATTAATCCTTCCCCAAACATATTCAATCTCGATGTAATCGACATCCATGTCCACCATCTAGAGCTGTAAATATTTCAAAATGATCCAAAGATTTCACGCTAAATGGTTAGGGTCTTTTGTCTTGGTCATGGTCCACATTCGTGACTAACCCACGACCAACTAATGATGTAGATCACCCCTAGATTGAGTCGCGAATTTGGTCACATTTTAAAAGGCATGGTCACGATTTTGGACCGTGACAAAAATGGTCACGATCCAAAATCGTGAAGTCCTACTCAATATGGTACAAGTCGGGAAGTCCTACTCAATATGGTAGAGTCCCCACTCAATCCAAAATTGTAAAAAACACCACAAATATCAGTGCCAGTTTCCATTTCTTTCCGAAGCACATTACCCGATTTATTGGATATACTTCCAAAAGCATGTGGTCTCCAATGGCGAAGTATAATGGTCATCGTCAATCATCTGAATATCTCTTGATCGCATCTTCATTTCATTGAAAAAGTAAACATTATCCCCAATGAGGACCCTATGATAAAAGTACTTAAGTGAATATAGGCCAGTTTATGAACCATATATATAATCTAACATGCCTTTGTGATTAGCCATCGTCTTTATACTTTTATCTTCCATCCTAGCTTGTGCTATCTAATTCTAATTGGTGAGTTTATGCACTTACAACTACTAAAAATGATAACTGTTTAAAAAGTAACTAACGTGCCCACAATTTTAAGATAAATCATTGTCATGCCATTATAAATTATTGTAAGTTGTAATGTTATTTTTAGTAAAAAATTCGTCAATATTTGTAAAATATATTTAATAAATGTAATACCCCGTATTTATGGGATTTATTGAGTATTTTCAAAATTTTAATTTAAGTTGTCCTAAGTTAGAATAAGGATGGAAGAGCAAGGGTAGTTTTTTTGTGTGGTTAAACTTCGGGAGCTATCTTGGAATTAGAGGATTGGAAACTTCCTAATTAGTTGGGATTGTGATATCTATGTGGGAAAAAACTTGATGCACTAGAAATCGGAGAGACATATGACTACAAGAATCCTTTGCACGACTCTATAAGCAAGCCTGTGATTATAAGAGAACTAGTGCGCAATCACGACCTTACTTGCTCACGGCGGTGCTCTGCCCTTGGTCTATTTAAGGGATCTCATACTTGGGTTTTGCCTTAGATTTAACCTCTTCTCGTGTAATATAACCCATCATGCAATTTTAGACTTTATCCTTAATCATCTGACCCTAAAAACCCATGAACAAACACCTTATAACCTCCATTAGAGGACCTTGTGCTTGGATTTTGGGAATGCTTCAAGAGGGATAGTCGATCAAATTTTCAAGGAGTAAATTTATTAGAGATTAAAGATGGGAGATGGGAGATGGGAAATTTCATATTTTAAGTAAGATTTCTAGCTTCACGAATTTTATTGTTTGATGTAGGTGTTCTTTCTCCCGTATTTTTTGTGTGCTACATATTTTCACCCTTAATTGTATACTTGTGTTTATTATGTGTGGTATATCTTTATAAATTTTATTTAAATAAACATATAGTCCTTTTTGCACACATGACTATGTGATATTATTTTCATAACTTATAGTTAGGTAAAATGTTATTAGATTAATTTACGTCATATGTGAAGTTGTAGTAATTCGATAAATATTCAAACCTAATTTGTGGAATTAATATATTGTTGAAAGTTGATAAAATGAGAGATTGATCTAACTATTTATTTTGGTAGATGAAGCATAGACATCCCTTAGCCGAGCAACACATTGGATGAGGTGTGTTTTCTGTCTATGCTTTTTTTCTTTGTGGTAGGACAATAAGGGGAGTACTTGATCATACAATCTGATTGTATTATAATATTGTTTATTTGGGGGGAAATTTGATTCTTAGGAGGGTAAATAACAGGAGAGTAGGACGAGAGTCCATATTGTACTGAGGGAACTGCGACATTTAATAACCCATAATTTCTAGCATTTATTATTTATTTATTAATTGTGAGAAGAAATTAACAAATGAGAATTAATCACTATTTAAGATAATTGGTACTAACAATTGCATATTTATATAATGATCAAATTTGCATTTTATGTGCTTTGTTTGTTCAGTATTCCATTTTAATTCATGGTCGTAGTTAATTATGTTGGATTATATGCGGTTACGCGTAATTTTTTATTTTTTTTGTTGTTAGGTTTTACCGTGAGATATGAGGTATAACTAGTTTGAGCGAACTCTAGAGTGATACGGAGACCCAATTTCGTATTTGTATCATCCTAAGTTGGGACCGGGGGTACCTTAGGCTAAGTTTTTGGTCAATCCGATTAGTATTTTGGGTCCATTTGGGGGCCCAAAAATAAGCCTAATATATATATATATATATATATATATATATATATATATATATTTGAAAAAATTAGAGGTATTTAATAGAGTTAATCCTCTTTAATTAGTCATTGTTTTATCAAAAGAGAAAACCCTAGCTACCAAAGACTTGTGGGAGAACTAGAGAAGATGTGGAGAGGAGAAAGTACAAGGGATTCAATCAAAAGTCTCACCATTCTTTGAATTAAGGAAATAAATATATTTCAATATATTTTTAATCTATAACTTATTTAGAATACATATTTTCCTATTTAGAACGCTAGTTTAGAGTCTGATTTGATTAGTTTTAATCATGTTTATATATTTGAGATAATTAGGAGTTATATTAATTGCCTATGTAGTGAGTACTTATACTTTTATGGAGATAATATGAAATTGAACATTTTAGATGCATAAATATGGAATAAAACTCATGTTTTAGGATTTACTTTTAATTTTGAGTATAATCCCCATGTTAACTTGAAGTATTATGTACGTTTATAGAGGCCATTAAATTCCCTTACATGACAATGATGAGTTAGGTTTAAACATATAAATTTGAGGAATTAAACCTTATTTTGATAAACTACATCTCAATTAATTGTTAGAAATCAATTAGGATCATGTAACTATCTTTGGTTTTGACTTTGGGATTATTTGGAATGATGGTTTGAAGCTTTTATGCTTGCTAATGGAGTTTTTGGACTAAAATTGCATTTTATTGTACAAAGGATATGGATAGTGGCCTCCCGTTCAAACAACATTAGTAGGTTCGTTATAACTAGACAAGTGCTTTCATTCGAACGAGGTTTTTATCTCATTCGAATGAGGCTCTTGTTTTTGTTCGAACAACCTAGGCGGCAAAAGGGAGTTTCATCCTTTAATTGGTTTGGTGGATTTTTCTAGAATTGATTCGAGTAATGGAATCTTTGGTTACACGATAAGTCATTAGTAAATTTTAGTAACCTAGATCTATTATAGTATAAACCAAGAGATTAAATATGTGAACTTTCATTAAAGTTGAAGAGTAATAAACTCTAATTAATTGTAAAATTCAGCATTTGGAGAATAGGATGATTTGGGTAGACGCATGAGCGAAGAGATATCATATGGATGTATATATATATATATATATATATATATATATATATATATTTCTTAAGCATACAGTACTCCTGGTGAATCTATCGGTCGTAGTTTGTAGTGGATGTTATGACCATGTACCGCACACCTGGCTGTTGATACATGACATCGGGAGGTCTTATGTTTTGACGATGAGTTCAGTCGATCTAGAATTTGTAGGGAGATAGGTTGATGATTTGATCCATTGGTGGGGTTTGGTATCGGACTACCCGATGGTGTGATTGCATAGTGATCCCCCATTCTCATATGTGTGTATTGATCTAGTTTAAGTTCGTTAGGTGAGGTACTCCTACGAACTTATTAATAGAATCACGAGAGTATACCCGAAGGCCATTGCATTCGTGTGTGATTAAAATTGTGATTACGAATAAAGAGATATTTTAATCTAGAAATATATAACTTTTATGTGAACCTTGTGTCATTTTTCTTGTATTGTTCGAGTTAAGTGTAGTCTACTTGTGGGTGTCATTATGATTGGGCATAAATATTGTATATTTATCCCCTTAATTTTGGTACCTTTGTGAACCCGAGTGATGCAATTTATATGGATTTAACTCATATTTATGCTACTAGCCTTCGTTAGCAAGTATTTCGGGTTTTGTGTTTCTCTTGTGTGTTTTACAGGTAAACTATGCAAGCGGTGTGGAAGAGAAATCGAAACAATGAAAGAAAGGCTAGGAAGGCAAGTTCAAGGGAAATTTTGTAATACTTCAGCCTGATACTGGTGGTGGGGCCAACTGGAAAGTTGAAGAGTTTGGAACAATGAGAATAGTGAAAAAAACACCTAAATCCGAGCTACGGTGAAGGAGTTATGTTCATTTGAAGTTGAGAAAAAATCCAAGAAAGAAAAGAAATGATGATGCTAAGGTTTAGCACCACCAGATAAGGTGGTTTCAAGCTCAATATAAGAATAACAATGGCAGCACCGTTATATAGAGATAAGAGAAAGAGATGAGGATAAGAGGAATCAACACCGGAATATAAGTGGTTCAGCCAATCCGGCCTAAATATCACTGAATGAAGGCATTAATGGCCATGGATACAATCTCTCAAGCTTTCTCTCTCTACTGTATATTTAGATAGAGTTCTTGCTAGGGTTGAATAATTGGGATCCCTTTGCAAGGTAGGGGATGATCCCTATATATAGTGCCTAGGGGGTGTAATGTACCCCCCATGCATGTAAGGAGCATGTGGGTGGTAGCCTCACCAATGTGGGAGTGCCATCTGTCACTATCACATGTAAGTAATGATGATGAAATATTCTCCCACGTGTGGAGAATAATCTTGTTACAACTGATTTGTGCCCAGGTGTCCTTATCCAAACGTCAAGAGATGCTCGGCAACCATATTGGTGGATGACCTCGGCCTGGGAGAGGCGGAGCTGTAAAGACTTGATGTTCGTTCAATCCGAGATGTGTCATAGGGAGTCTCGACCTGATCTCATCCGAGACATTATGCCTTGGGTCGGCCCCAGCTGAGGTTGGACTAATGCCATGCTGACGATTACTAAGGCTTCTTGTGACCTCGGCCCAAGTCGAGGTTGGACTGGTTCTGTGTTGAAGGTTACCAAGGTTCCCTGTCACCTCGGCCTACCCTTGGCCGAGGTTGCCATACCCCAGGTATATGAGAACGCTGTTGATGCCTGTGATGTGTGTAGTGTCCATTGAAGTGTAGATGGTAGGGTCGGCCTGGGCCGACCCTGGTCTGGCCGAGGGATGATATCGCGGGCCCATGGCTTATATAGGATTGATCAATACCTCGGCCATCATATCGGCCGTGGTTGGTGTCTCTGAGCTGAGGTTACACTTGGGCATATCAATCACCCCCCAGCCCTTAGTCATATGCGAGAGCAAGTGGCTAGGGGATTACTAAACCTCTGAGGCCTGTCCGTCCCAAGTCAGTATCGGCATGACACTTGTCCATGCTAGAACACACCTACTTAGCTGGCGTGTGCTGTCAGCCATCCTTTGGGTTTCCCAAGGCAATGATGGGCCTTGGGAAACATGCCCAAGTACTTAAGGGTTTAAACCCTTCTTTTTCTTCCTTCTTCTCCATTTCACTCCTGCGAACAAAATTTTCTTGCGATTTCTCTCTCTCCCAAGCTCCTTCAATCCGCGCTCCTCTGCAGAGTTTTCTTGCGAGTCTTCCTCATTTTCCCTCATCGTTCCATTTCCAGGTATCTTCTCCCTTTCATTTCCTTTGTTTCTCATATTTGGTTTTCATTTTCCGGTGTGTTTTGAGTTTTTTGGTGAGCTTTTAAGTTTTTCGATGAGCTCCATTGTCCCCGGCGAACTAGGTTTGCCTTAAACTTCCAAGTTTGATCTTTAAATTTCTTTACCTTATAAGCCAATCTTGTTTGTAGTTTTAGGAGTTATTTCCAAGTTTATGGTCGTCCTCTGATGCTCAGACCTTTATACCAGCTTCTTGAGGATTTCCCCTCTCTGAGAGAGAAGACCCTAGAAAAGATTAGGCAAATAGAGAGAGCTCAAGAGGAATCTCGTAGGTCACAAGAGTTTCCCATTAGACCCTTGTTTCCACCACCTCTGAGGGTTATATATCCTGACCCCCCCGGAGAACTTCTATTATACAGGGGTGCCTGCTGATCCGACACCTATGTTTGAGTCTGAAGCTTCTACCTCTAACCCCATGTCAGTGGACTCTTTCCAGGAGGCTATGGATTTCACACCTCGAACTGATTAGGCCCCTGATCAGGCCAAGGTATCCAACCGAGCTTCATCCCATAATGGAACAAGCACCTCAGACTCTTCTTCAGAGGTTGAAGTGCTTGAGGCGAGTGTGGCTGTGCCACCCATTCTTGATGCCATCCCCCTGTCGATCGTCACAGGGGAAGAGTTCGCTCAGAGGTTCCCTAGTAACCCATCTACATCTGCTCCGGCCGACGTTGAGCTTGATGATGATGAAGATGCTAAAAGAGATGTTGATACCTCTGAGGCGGCCGAGTTCGAGAGCACAGTCATTAAGGTTGATCTTCTGTGCTTCCGATACTTGTACTCCATCAGTCCTTCCATCAAATTAAGGAGACCTCTGAGGGAAGAGAGGGCCTATCACGGTCGAGATGGGGAGATCTGCTTGTACGAGCAGATGTTTACGTTAGGGTTTTGCCTACCCATTCATCCCATCATCAGATCCATTCTCTCTTACATCAACTTGGCCCCCTCACAGCTATCTCCCAATGCCTGGAGGGTCAGCATAGGGGCCATAATTCTGTGGAGGGCATTCCACCAATCTGACCTCCCAGTTCAGGTCTTTGTTGGTTGTTATGTCCCAACCTCGGCCAAAAACCATCCGAGATACTATCATTTCGTGGCTCGAAGGCCTGAGAAGCAAATGCTCCAGGTGACTCAGACCTCTAATCATAAATGGAAGCCCCGTTATTTTTTTGCCTCAGGGCCATGGGAATTTGTCCCATGCGTCCCTTCTTTCACACTTGAGCCGAGGATTCCCCTCAAATGGGGCAACGTCTCTATGTCTGCCAGGTCCGATCCTGGTCTAAGTCTCCAAAATATGCAGAAGGTGAGGGCCCTGCAAGACCAAGGGGCACATGGTCTGTTTGTTAAGTTCGAACACTTGCTGACCCCCCAGTATCTCTCGGGGACGAGCCTGGGTGGAAGTCCCCTTGTTGACTTTGGTAAGAATTTTTATTTTAAGTCTAACCTCTGAACTCATCCATATCTGACTTCTAACCCATATCTTTAAACTTTTGCAGAGCGACCACTAGACATCTCGGCCGAATTGTGGGAGATGGCTGCTCCGAGCTTGGCGAGGCTTGCAAAAAAGGCTGGTCTGAACACTCCTCCCCCGGCTCCATCTACATCCAAATCCCAGGCCTCGAAGAAGAGGGCCCCTAAAGCCCATCCCTCTGAGGATCAGAGGCCGACAGTGAGGCAAAAGATGGCCTCAGATGCTGCACTTCCAATATCTTCGGCCGACATCGTGACGGCTCGTCTGGACCACCTGAAGTTAACGGATAGTGTGGTCGGCCACAGCAGGCAGGCTATGGATGCACTCGCCTCTGTAATGACTGAGTCCGACAAGCGTTTCTATAGAGCCATGGACACCTCCGTGCTGGTTGAGTTCGGCCTTCACAGAGCCGTCCAGGTATGATTTCACAGAGCCATGGACACCTTCGTGCAACGTTTGACTTTTCTCCTGCTTAACCTCTTCATTGAATGTGTAGGGAGTGACTGCCATGTATCAGCTTTAGAACTGGGCCCTGAGGAAATTTCCCCTTATCCAGAAGGGGCATGAGGCTGAGAAGGTTGAGAGTGCCCTGAATGCCGAGGTAGACCGTCTGAAGTCAGAGCTGTAAGAGGTTGACCGTCTGAAGTCAGAGCTGCAAAATTCTGAAAATAAGGTCAAGGGCTTGGAAAAAGACATGTCTGTTCTCGTCAAGGACCATGCCAAAGCCCTGAAGGAAAAAGATGATGTGTTGCAGCAGAAGGTCAACTCGGCTGTGAAGGCTGCCCTTGAAGATGCCACGCCCAAAATAATTTCTGACTACAAGACCTCGGACGAGTTCATGGGTTTTGGTTTTGAATACCTTGAAAGAGGTGTCAAGGCTACTACCAAATGGGCTGAAGTCCGAGAGAAGGAGGTTGGCACCCTAAAGGCCTCTGACTTTGTGGGTCTCGGCTTTGCTGACCCTCAATTTGCTCAGGCGCTTCAAGAGGTGGAGGACGAGGCTGCTGCTCCAGCCGAGACTGCAACTCTGGGAGGGACTGAGCTCGGAGGGACTGACCCTGCTGATGATGTAGCCGAGGTGACCAACGCTGATCAAGTCAACCCAGCCGAGACTGTTAATGTTCCCCCTTCAGACCTTTAACTTGTAACAGCAATTTGTATTTTGTAATTTGTAACTGAACATGTAATTTGTAATTTGTAACACCTTTGAATGTTATATGATCTCTTCCTTTTTTCTGAATGCCAATCTCTTCTCTTATTTTGTTGTAGTGTTTTTGTTTATATTCAGTCAATAATTCTGATCTCACCACTGAATTGCTATTAGGCTCTGAAGCCTTTACATAATATGTTGTTCTTATAACAAACTTCACCAAATTAATGATGTTAAGGGTCTGAGGTCCTCTCCTAAGGTGTTTGAGCTCAGACCTCGTCACCACCGAGTGATGTTATGAGGGTCTGAGGCCATCACCTAAGAGGTTATCCCCGTAATAAATATCACCAAATTAATGATGTTAAGGGTCTGAGGTCCTCTACTAAGGTATCTGAGCTCAGACCTCGTCACCACCGAGTGATGTTTTGAGGTTCTGAGGTCATCACCTAAGAGGTTATCCCCATAAAAAATATCACCAAATTAATGATGTTAAGGGTCTGAGGTCCTCTGCGAAGGTGTCTGAGCTCAGACCTCATCACCACCAAGTGATGTTTTGAGGGTCTGAGGTCATCACCTAAGAGGTTATCCCCATAATAAATATCACCAAATTAATGATGTTAAAGGTCTGAGGTCCTCTGCTAAGGTGTCTGAGCTCAGACCTCGTCACCACCGAGTGATGTTTTGAGGGTCTGAGGTCATCACCTAAGAGGTTATCCCCATAATAAATATCACCAAATTAATGATGTTAAGAGTCTGAGGTCCTCTACTAAGGTGTCTGAGCTCAGACCTCGTCACCAGCGAGTGATGTTTTGAGGGTCTGAGGTCATCACCTAAGAGGCTATCCCCATAAAAAATATCACCAAATTAATGATGCTAAGGGTCTGAGGTCCTCTGCTAAGGTGTCTTAGCTCAAACCTCGTCACCACCGAGTGATGTTTTGAGGGTCTGAGGTCATCACCTAAGAGGTTATCCCCATAATAAATATCACCAAACTAATGATGTCAAAGGTCTGAGGTCCTCTGCTAAGGTGTTTGAGATCAGACCTCGTCACCACCGAGTGATGTTTTGAGGGTTTGAGGTCATCAGCTAAGAGGTTATCCCCATAATAAATATCACCAAATTAATGATGTTAAGGGTCTGAGGTCCTCTGCTAAGGTGTCTGAGCTCAGACCTCGTCACCACCGAGTGATGTTTTGAGGGTCTGAGGTCATCACCTAAGAGGCTATCCCCATAAAAAATATCACCAAATTAATGATGTTAAGGGTCTGAGGTCCTCTGCTAAGGTGTCTAAGCTCAGACCTCGTCACCACCGAGTGATGTTTTGAGGGTCTGAGGTCATCACCTAAAAGGTTATCCCCATAATAAATATCACCAAATTAATGATGTCAAAGGTCTGAGGTCCTCTGCTAAGGTGTCTGAGCTCAGACCTCGTCACCACCGAGTGATGTCATGAGGGTCTGAGGTCATCACCTAAGAGGTTATCCCCATAAAAAATATCAGCAAATTAATGATGTTAAGGGTCTGAGGTCCTCTTCTAAGGTGTCTGAGCTCAGACCTCATCACCACCGAGTGATGTTATGAAGGTCTGAGGTCGTCACCTAAGAGGTTATCCCCATAATAAATATCACCAAATTAATGATGTCAAAGGTCTGAGGTCTTCTGCTAAGGTGTCTGAGCTCAGACCTCGTCACCACCGAGTGATGTTATGAGGGTCTGAGGTCATCACCTAAGAGGTTATCCCCATTAAAAATATCACCAAATTAATGATGTTAAGGGTCTGAGGTCCTCTGCTAAGGTGTCTGAGCTCAGACCTCGTCACCACCGAGTGATCTTATGAAGGTCTGAGGTCGTCACCTAAGAGGTTGTCCCCATAATAAATATCTGATCTAAGAATGAAGCAAGAACTGTCATGGAAACTGATCTTTATTAATAACCTCTTCTCAATAAGATGGTACATTTACATAAAATTCTAGGCAACATCATATGTAATATTTCTTGAGGTGGTCAGCATTCCATGGGTTAGTGAAAGGTATCCCTTCTAGGTTTTCTATCCTGTACATGCCAGGCACAACCTCTTCCGTTACTTTGTAGGGGCCATGCCAGTTTGGGTGTAGCTTGTTTGCCTTCTGTAGGGTCTTCTTTAGCACTAGGTCTCCCACTGCAATGGGTCTTAACTTCACCCTCTGATTGTAGAATTTCGCTGCCCTCTGCTGGTAGGCTGCTTTTCTGACCTCTGCGTCTTCCCTTCTTTCTTCGATAAGAACCAGGTCTAGCCTCCTCTTTGCCCCATTGCTGTCAGGGTCGTAGGTCTGAATCCGATGAGTTGGTAGTCCTAGTTCCGTTGGTATGACGACCTCTGATCCATGTGCCAGCATGAATGGGGTTTCTCCTGTTGGTGTCCTTGTCGTGGTTCTGTAGGCCCATAACACTGAGTGAACCTCTTCCGACCATCTCCCCTTCGCATCTTCTAACCTCTTCTTGATTCCGTCCAAGATAGTTCTATTAGTGACCTCGGTCTGTCCGTTTGCCTGAGGTCGACCAGGAGATGAGAAGAATTTCTTAATCCCCACTCTTAGGCAATACTTCTCTAAGGAGGAGTTTTTGAACTGGGTCCCATTATCTGAGATGAGAGTGTTTGGGAGGCCATATCTGCATATGATGTTCTTCCAAATGAACTGGAAGGTCTTATGCTCTGTAATTGTTATCATTGGTTCTACCTCTACCCAATTTGAAAAGTAGTCAATGGCAACTATCAAGAATCTATAGTTGTTGATAGCTCTTGGCAAAGATCCTACCAAGTCAATTCCCCATACCGCAAATGGCCATGGAGAAGAGATCGACGTCATAGGCTGATGGGGTTGATGAGGGATAGTGGCGAACCTTTGACATTTGTCGCACCTCTTCACATAGTCTGTAGCGTCGTTAGACAAGGTAGGCCACCAGTATCCCTGAGTAATGATCCTCTTGGCTAAGGGCCTTCCTCCTATGTGGCTAGAGCAGGAACCCTCATGAACCTCCTATAAGACCTAGGATACCTCCATGGTATGCACACATCTGAGAAGAGGAAATAGAAACCCCTTTTTGTGCAAGACGTCTCCTACTATTCAGAACTTGGCAGCCCTCTATCTCAACTTTCTCCTTTCCATCTTGGACTCAGGTAGCTCTCCATCTCTTCGGTATCTGATGATCGGGTCGATCCATGAGTCTCCCAGGTTCACATTATGACAAGGGATACATACCTCGTCCTCCTCGATGCTTGCTTTTCCTAAGACCTCGATTGGAATGGTCCTTCCCAAATCTGTCTTCATTGCCGAGGCTAGCCTTGCCAATGCATCAGCGTGATTGTTGCTCAGTCGAGGCACTCTCTTCAGCTTTGCTTCCTCAAAAAATTCTAACAACCCTCTTACCTTCTTTAAGTACTTGGCCATCCTTTCGTCTTTGGCCTCGTATACCCCCAACACTTGATTAAGAACCAACCTTGAGTCGCTATGGAGTAGTAGTCGCTTTACTTGAAGAGTTATCGCCAATAAGAGACCCGCTATCATGGCCTCATACTCGGACTCATTGTTGGAAGCCTGGAAGTTGAATCTCAGGGCGTATTCAATGTTGGCGCCATCTGGAGCTGAGAGTATTAGCCCCATGCCGCTTCCACTGTCACAGGAAGATCCATCAACGAAGAGGCTCCATACGTCTGCATCTGATGAGAAGACCCCTTTCTCTCATAGCCCCCTTCTTGATAAGGTATCGATCCTCTTCGTTCTCTTCCACTCTGCTCCGGGTCTTGCCTGGGGCGACCTCTTCTCGGCCTCAGAAGACGTTTGGGGTAGTCTCTTCCGAATCTCGGAAGGCACTACGGTTCGTCTCTTCGCCGTCATCTAAGCCTTTCTCTGTCTCGGCCTCTTCCAAACCTCTATCGGCCTCTTCCCAGGTGAACTATGTGACAAAGTTTGTGAGGGCCTGCCCCTTGATGGCTGTCCTAGGCTGGTAGGTAAGATCATATTCTCCTAGCTCGATGGCCCAGGTCATTAATCTTCCGAAATTCTCAGGTTTGTGCAGAACCTGCCTTAGTGGGGAGTCAGTGAAGACTACCATGGAGTGATCTTGGAAGTAAGGCTTCATATTCCTTGAGGCATGTATCAGGGCATAAGCCAACTTCTCCATTCGGGGATAGTTCTGTTCAGACCCTTGAAGAGCCTTACTGTTGAAGTACACAGGCCTCTGGATTCCATCCTCTTCCTTAATTTGATGGAAGGACTGATGGATCATTCAGAGACTACCAGATACACAAACAACCTTTCCCCCGTGATGGGCCGAGACAGTAATAAGGGAGACCCTAAGTAGGACTTGAGTTGGTTGAAGTCTTTTTCACACTCTTCGTCCCACTAGAAGGCCTTTCTTAGAACTTTAAAGAATGGAAGGCACTTGTCCGTTGCCCTAGAAACAAACCTGTTGAGGGAAGCCACTCTTCCGGTGAGTCTCTGGACATCCTTGATACTCCTAGGAGTCTTCATGTCGAGCAAGGCCTTGATCTTCTCGGGGTTTGCTTCAATCCCCCTCTGATTAACGATGAACCCCAGGAACTTCCCGGCTCCTACCCTGAAGACACACTTCGCTGGGTTGAGCTTCATTCTATACGAGTCCATGACGTCAAAGGTCTTCTCAAGGTCCGCTACGTGCGTACATGCTTTCAGGCTCTTCGTTAACATATCATCCACATACACCTCCATGGTCTTACCTATTTGATCCTCAAACATCTTACTGACAAGACGTTGATACGTTGCCCCCGCATTTTTTAGACCGAAGGGCATCACCTTGTAGCAGTACGTCCCTTTGTCGGTAATGAAAGCTGTCTTCTCAGAGTCTTCAGCATCCATGAAGATTTGGTTGTAGCCTGAATAAGCGTCCATGAAGCTCATGAGCTCGTGCCCTGCCATTGCGTCCACCATCTGATCTATCCTAGGTAAGGGATAGCTGTCTTTCGGGCAAGACTTGTTCAGGTCGGTGAAATCTACACACATTTGCCACTTCCCATTGGCCTTAGGCACGATGACTACATTAGAGAGCCACTCAGGGTAGGTAACCTCTCTTATGAACTCAACCTCTTCCAACTTTTTTACCTCTTCCCGGATGACATCATACTTCTCCATGGAGTACACTCTTGGTCTCTGCTTGATCGGCCTGGCATCTCTGTCTACGTTGAGCTTGTGGCTCATGACCTTAGGGTCGATACCAGGCATATCTGCGTGACTCCATGCGAAGACACTCTGCCTCCTTCTGAGGATGTTTACCAGCTCTTACTTGATCCCTGGATCTAGGGCCTTACCGACCTGGACGGTTTTTTCTGGCTCGTCCTCCTTGAGGACGATGGATTATACCTCTTCCGCAGCCTCACCCTTCTTCAATTTTGTTTCGTCTCTTGGGTCAAGAGTGTAAATGCTGTAAGTGGTGGTTGCTCTCTTATGGGCCTCTCTCTCTTCGTCCGAGTTGAAGTAAAACTCCCGCGCCGTGGTCTGGTCCCCTTGCACTTCCCCTACTCCATAAGGAGTCAGGAATTTTAGTATCTAATGGACCGTCGATGGCACGGCTTCAAACTCTTTGAGGGCCACCCTTCCTACAATGAGGTTGTAGGCCAAGAAAACATTTTCGTCCATGACAAAAACGTTTATCTTCTTGGTCAGCCTCTTAGGCCACTCATCCCCCATCCGTACATCCATTTCATACATGCCCAAGGGGTGCACCTTTTCACCACTGAAGCCTATCAATGGGTGATGGTAGGGCACCAGCCTTTCCCTGATAAGACCCAGGCTCTTGAAACAAGGCTAGAACATCACGTCTGCTGAGCTTCCCCCGTCTATGAGGATCCTCCCTACCTCGCACCCATGTACCCTTGTTGTTATGACCAAAGGGTCATCATGGGGGGCTAAGATACCCTTGAAGTTGAGTCTGGAGAACCCCACTACGAGGGTGTCCATGTCTACCTTCTTCCTCTTCTGCACGGCATCGGAAGACGTTCACAACCTCGGTCTTGGCCACTGACCTGGCCTCTTCTACATGAGCCTTCCTATCGACTACCTCAAAGCCACCTCCTGCGAATCCCCCACATATGGTGCTAACACCAAAGGAGATCATGCCGACCCTCTTCACCGGGGTGTTGTCATCCTTTGGCGGAAGATCCCGGTCGCCTTCATCATCTCCCTCTGAATCATTGTCCCTTCTGGCTGGGACATCACCGCGGCATCTGTCATTTCTTCTCTTCTTAGGGTATTCTCTTCCACCCTTAGGAGCCTTGCCATCCACATACTTCCTCAGCTTTCCAGATTTCAGCATCTTCTCAATCTCATCCTTTAAAGAGAAGCATCTGTCTGTGATATGGCCGTGATCCTGATGGAACTCACACCATAGGTTTTTGTTCCTCTTATGTGGAGGGGCCTTCAGCTTCTCTGGCCACCTTAGAGTCCGGTCAGTCTTAATCTCATTAAGGATGTGTTCACAGCTCACAGTTAGAGGAGTATAATGAGCGAACTTGTCATCACCTGACCTCTTCTTCCCCTCTTTCTTGCCTTGGGACCTCCCAGTGCTATCGCGGTTCTCCTCCTCATATTTGGCTGCCATTGCCTCTTCCGCATTCATCACCTTCCCTGCGATTTCCAGCAGCTCCGCCATAGACCTGGGGGGGTCTTCCGCCAATTTCCACAGTAGCTTCCCCTTCTGGAGGCCTCCTATAAGGGCGGTCATGGCTATGCTCTCTTCATAATCTTCCACCTCTAACTTCTCTTTGTTGAATCGTGTTATGTAGTCTCTTAGGCTTTCACCCTTAGCCTGTTTGACGTACAGCAAGTGGGTAGTCTTCTTTTGGGGTCTTACCCCAAAGCAGAAGTTGTGGATGAACTGCTCAGCCAAACCTTTAAAGTTCTCGATCGAGTTCTTCAGAAGAGAGGTGAACCAACTATGAGTTGCCCCTGTCAATGTCCCTGAGAAGGCTCTACACTTCATCTCATCGTGTATCGAGTAAATGTCCGCTGCCGACTGATACATTTTGATATGGTGCACAGGGTTAGTGCTGCCATCATACTTAGGAGTCACTGTAGGAGGCTTGAACTTGGCTGGGGTTAGGAACCCCACTATCTTAGCCACAAATGGGGAGCCCTCTGAGTAACTCCTCTGCAATGGGTCCCTGCTTTTAATGAGGTCTCTTATCTTCTCCTCAAGGCGTTGGATATAATCATTCCAGGGTCTTCTGTCATCAACTTGGCCGAGGTTATCCCCTGCCACCTCCCTGCGATGGACAGAGGGCTCCCCAGCCATAACACGTTGACTGTTGACCTTTTCCTGTTCCCTGGATCTTCCTCCACAGGGTCGTCCTTGGTCTGGCCGACCTTGCCTACCCCCTCTCTGGGAGCATGCTGCGCTCCTTGACCTTGATAGCCTGTGTTTTAGGTCATTCACCGGGCCCAGCCTCTCGAAGGCCGACCCTCTACTCAACCTGTCAAAGGCCGACCCTCTTTGTTGGGCCTCATCTCTTCTTCGACCGACACATCCTTGACTCTGCCTAAGAGGTCGTATAGTGTCATTTGACACCTCATATGGCTCGCAGCAGTCTTCTGGGGCTTCTTCAGCTTCTAGGTCATCATACCTGTCCTCTGGGCAAGGGTTTCCCTGCCTCCCCAGGCGCAAGCGCCTAGGGTTAGCAACGTCCCTCCTCCGCTGGGGTGCAGGCTGGTCCTTCATCGACGCCTGGGGTGGTCCCCTGGCGTCAGGATGGGGCTGAACTGCCACCGGAGTGATCATGTCCGGTAAGACTCCAAGTGGCCTCATCATCATGGTTTGACTGAGCTGGGAAAATTGCTCCTTCATGGCTTGTTGTGTTGCAGCTAAAGATTTCAAGGCTGCTGCTACCTCCGCCATTTCGGACTGGGGAGGAGCCTGACTAGAACTAGCCCCTCCACCTCCGGGCGGCAGAAGAGGCGGTGGTAATTCTGGTGCCATGTGTTAACAATAAAGATCTTGAGCAGCAAGTGAGCTTAATACCTTAAAGAACCTCTTTCAATGGTGAAATAGCTCCACGCAAGGGGTGGTTCCTGGTTCACCACTAGAGTCTCCGGTGAGGTTAAGCAGAAAAAGAGGAAGAGATAGCTTCTCGATTCCCACAAACGGCGCCAAAATGATGATGCTAAGGTTTAGCACCACCAGATAAGGTGGTTTCAAGCTCAATATAAGAATAACAATGGCAGCACAGTTATATAGAGATAAGAGAAAGAGATGAGGATAAGAGGAATCAACACTGGAATATAAGTGGTTCAGCCAATCCGGCCTACGTCCACTGTGAGTGTGTGAGTAATATCACTGAATTAAGGCACTAATGGCCATGGATACAATCTCTCAAGCTTTCTCTCTCTACTGTATATTTAGACAGAGTTCTTGCTAGGGTTGAATAATTGGGATCCCTTTGCAAGGTAGGGGATGATCCCTATATATAGTGCCTAGGGGGTGTAATGTACCCCCCATGCATGTAATGAGCATGTGGGTTGTAGCCTCACCAATGTGGGAGTGCCATCTGTCACTGTTACATGTAAGTAATGATGATGAAATATTCTCCCACATGTGGAGAATAATCTTGTTACAACTGATTTGTGCCCAGGTGTCCTTATCCAAATGTCAACAGATGCTCGGCAGCCATATTAGTGGATGACCTCGGCCTGGAAGAGGCCGAGCTGTAAAGACTTGATGTTCGTTCAATCCGAGATGTGTCATAGGGAGTCTCGGCCTGATCTCAGCCGAGACATTATGCTTGGACTAATGCCATGCTGACGATTACTAAGGCTTCTTGTGACCTCGGCCCAAGCCGAGGTTGGACTGGTTCCATGTTGAAGGTTACCAAGGTTCCCTGTCACCTCGGCCTACCCTTGGCCGAGGTTGCCATACCCCAGGTATATGAGAATACTGTTGATGCCTGTGATGCGCATAGTGTCCATTGAAGTGTAGATTGTAGGGTCGGCCTGGGCCGACCCTGGTCTGGCCGAGGGATGATATCGCGGGCCCATGGCTTATCTAGGATTGATCAGTACCTCGGCCATCATATCGACCGAGGTCGGTGTCTTTGAGCCAAGGTTACACTTGGTCATATCAAGAAGAAAACAAGAAAAAATTCTCTAAGTGTTGGAATTGAAGAAAAGAGGCCCAAAACCAGCAAGATTTCCCGAACCACACTGCGAACCGGTTTGGGGGTCTTGATGTGCGAATTTTTCCTTGAAAGCTAATTGGTCCAAAGAGTCCTATTATGTATCAAACTCTTCTAAAACGTGGTTGTATCATTGGATAGACTTAGAAAACATAGTTTTGAATAGGTTTTTATAGAGAGAAGAGTAGGAGAACACTCTAGGAACATATCTTTGATTTGGTGATTAAATATTGATTATTTTCGGGTTTGGTTTCAATTTTTAATTCATGTTTCATTCTCTTTATTATTTCTCTTGCATGTTTATTCTTCTTGCATGATTCAAACAATTTCTAGGTTTATAATAATTCCTTGCATGTTTCAATATAGTTTCATTATGATTTCTTTCACATTCAACGTAGTTAATTCATGCATATATAGGTTCAACATGTCCGACAAGATTTTTTAAGGTCGGGATACATAAACTCAACCTGATGTGATAGTTGCATGTGTATAAAATTAATCCTCTAAACTTAAGGATTTATTATGACCGTATTGCGTAGCAACACAACCATTGTAGATCTTTTGATCTAGTTTTCTTTAGAGTAATCGGGATGCTTCAGAGTGCAATTCGACTGTAGCTATCGCGATATCGATTTACTCGTCATCTGATTATGTATGGTGCGGGCTTGAACCTCTTATATGTAATGCTTGGGAGTACTAAATTCTGAGTCTGATTAATCACTTAACTTTAAGATTAATTTTATACTAGAAACACACTAGGGTTGAGGGATTATATTTTCGGCCTGTTTTCCTCATCATATAGTTCAAGTTTTAGTAAAATCAGCATCAGTCTTTTAGGTAATTTAGAGTAATTTCATTCCATTCATTCCAGATTTCATTAATTAATCATTTTTCAAAATTGCATCTAGTTGTAGCTATTTCACCACTTAAATCACCTTTTCCTTTTCTTTAGAGTCAAATTTAGGTTACCTTCGTCTGTCCAATATCATTATAACTCCGTTCGTCCTATTTTCCTAAGGATCGATACCCGACTTATCGAATTATTACTTGAGCATCAGGATTGCACTTGAGCCTAGAGAGTACGCAGTTTAGAGACACATTCTTAGTTGCATCAAGTTTTTGGCGCCGTGGCCGGGGAACTAGGTAGACTTAGTATTAGATCAAGTCAATCTAGAACTTTGACCAAAAATTTCCCAAAAACAAATTTCTAAAAAAATAAAAAAAAATAAAAAATAAAAAATAAAGAAAAATAATAAAAAAAACACAAAAAGATACTCCAACTCCCCATAATACTCCAACTCCCCATAATACTCCAAATGAATCATCTCTCAAAAGCCTGTTATTGCAAATAACTTAACTCATTACAACTCCCCATAATACTCCAACTAACATTCAAGAAAACTCGATAGTTGAGTACGACCCCGATAGCCCTCACACTCCTAATGCTCCACAATTCTGGGTTCCACCTCCCACACCTTCACACTAAATCGCAAATAACACTCTGATCTCCCTCTTAGAACACTCTTCAGAGCACGCTCCGAGCATACCAAGTGAGGATACAGAGTCATCAAGTGAGAGAGATATGTCATAACACGGTAGTGCAACCGCAGGTGAGGAAGAGGCCCCGTACCGCCCTTTGATATAAATCTTATATCTCGAGTGCACTGTCACTTCGGGATGCATTTTACTCCCGTATAATGTAGGGAAATTTTGCTTTAGGAATGGGATGATCCTGGTACTTCCCAACTACCATGGAATGGAGTCAGAAAAGCCATATCTTCACATCCAGGAATTTCAGGAGGCGTGCGAGACCCTCAGCGATCAAACTTACACAAAAGATGTGATCCTCCTCAAACTTGCACAAAAGATGTGATCAAACTCTTACCATTCTCGCTAAAGGAAAAGGATAAGACCTGGCTATTGTCTTTACCTCCAAACTCGATTACATAATGGAATGAGTTGCAATCTAAATTTCTCAAGAAATTCTTTCCTAAACATCGAACGAACTTCGTCAAGGCTCAAATTCAAACCTTCCGACAATTACAAAATGATTCATTTGATCCATGTTACGAGCGTTTTAATGAGTTAATCACTTCGTGCCCTCATCATGGACTTGATAAACTACAAATCATTTCCTTCTATCCATAATGGGTTGAATATAAATTCCAAACAACTCATTGAAACCATGTGTGATGAAGAGCTAGACGTGCTAAAGCAAGTAAATGAACCACCCACAAAAGACACTAGTTCCTTCCCACAAAGGAAACCCCGCGATGAAGAGCTAGACGTGCTAAAGCAAGTAAAGTTAAATTTACCTTTTCTCGATGCCATTAAGCAGATTCCAGCTTATGAAAAAGTCATCAAGGACTTGTTAACAGTGAAGAGGAATATGAAGGTAAAGAAAAATGTCTTTTTAGCACAGAACGTGAGCTCCATTCTACTTAATGATCTCCCGCCAAAATTCAAAGATCCCGGTGCACCCACCATTTCTTGTAACATTAGAGAAAATAAATTTGAAAAATCCTTACTTGGCTTGGGATCAAGTGTCAATATCCTTCCTTTTGCCAACTATAGGCAACTTGATCTGGGCGACCTTAAGCCCACAAAGATCACTCTCCAATTAGCGGATCGAACAGTGAAGATCCCAAGAGGTATAGCTAAGGACGTGATCGTCCAAGTTGACACTTTATTTTTTTTTGGTAGATTTTGTCATTTGGGACACGGAGCCCTCCTTCACCTCGAACAATCATGTTCCCATCATTCTCGAGCACCCATTCTTAGCTGCGGCTAACGCAATAATCGATACTCAAAATGGGCAGATGCAACTCACTTTTGGGAATATGACCTTAGAGACTAACATCTTCCATATAGCCCAACATACAGGGGATGAAGATGATCTTCACACGATGAGCTTAATCGATGAGATCATAGAGGAATATTTTGAGGAAAACTATTGTGGAGATGCCCTAAGATCCTGCTTAGTGTCGAGCCACGAGAGTGACGGGATGTATACTGAATTTGAGAAGGAAGTTCAGAGAGTTTCTTGATGAGAGAGCGTCGGATGAGGACGCGAGATATGTAAGTTGGGTTTCTCTATTCGAGGAGTTACCTCCAAGGGAGAAACACATGGTTCCCTCCAGCGATAAATTTCCAACCCTTGAATTGAAGAAACTACCCTCCCATATTAAATATGCATATCTAGGAAAGGAAGAGACATTTCATGTTGTTGTCTCCTCAAGCCTAGACAAAGAGTGGGAGGGTAAGCTATTAAAGATTTTGAGGAAGCATCAAAGTTCTTTTGTTTGGTGTATTGCTGATTTGAAGGGGATAAGTCCTTTGGTTTTCACCCATAAGATCCACCTCGAGGAGGATGTTAAGCCCTCGAGAGAAATGCAAAGAAGGTAAAACCCCAATATGAAAGAAGTGGTGAGGACCGAAATCATTAAGTTATTAGATGCCGGGATTATCTACCCAATCTCGAATAGCAAGTGGGTGAGCCCTATTCAAGTTGTCCCGAAGAAGTCGGACATGACAATGTTTGAAAATGCTAAGGGAGAGCTAGTTGCCTAACATACCACCACTATGTGGCGCGTTTGCATTGATTATCGGAAACTCAATGTAGGTACTAGGAAAGACCATTTACCCTTGCCATTTATCTATCAGATGCGTGAGAGAGTAGCGGGCCACCCTTACTATTTCTTCCTTGATGGTTATTCCGGATATAACCAAATTGAGGTATATATACTTGACCAGGAAAAAATGACCTTCACATTCCCCTTTGGTACGTTTTCCAATAAACGTATACCATTCGATTTGTCTAATGCACCCGTGACCTTTCAGATTTGCATGTTGAGTCTATTTAGCGACATGGTTAAGAAAGGACTTAAAGTGTTCATGGACGACTTTCGCATTTTTGGCACTTCTTTCGATCTTTGTCTCATAAAGCTGGAAAAAGTACTTGCGCGGTGCGTGGAGAAGAACTTAGTGCTAAATTGGGAGAAATACCATTTTATGGTCATGGAGGGAATAGTTCTTGGACACATAGTATCATCCAAAGGGATTAAAGTTTATTGAGCTAAGATAGATGTCATAGCCGATCTACCCCAACCAAAATCTCTCAAAGACGTGCGCTCCTTCTTTGGCCACACAGGGTTTTATCAAAGGTTCATTAAGAACTTTAGCACCATCGCTAGTCCCTTAAGAAACCATCTTATGAAGGACACCCTATTTGAGTGGATGAAAGCATGCCATAGCGCTTTTGAAAAATTGAAAACCATGCTTGTGTCCGCTCCCATCATGCAAGTTTTGGATTGGTCCTTACCATTTGGGCCTATGTGTGATGCTAGCGATTATGAGATATGGGCTATTTTGGGCCAAAGAAAAGATAATACGGCTCATGTCATCTACTTCGCTAACCGGACTCTTACCGGACCACAACTCAATTACTCCACCACAGAGAAGGAATTGCTAGCAGTAGTTTTTCTCTTGACAAATTTTGGTCCTATCTTATCGGTTCTCCCATCACTTTCTTCACCGACCACCCGACTTTAAAATATCTACTTGCGAAGAAAGATGCAAATCCGCGCCTCATAAGGTGGATCATACTCCTACAAGATTTTAATCTCTCCATTAAAGACAAAAGAGGAGTAGAAAATGTTATTGCCAACCACTTATCACAGCATTCGTCTGACGTACCTAGTGATCCGATACCCATAGACAAATATTTTCCAGATGAGCAACTATTTGCTACCTCTTCTTTGCCCTGGTTTGCGGATATAGTGAACTATCTTGTCACGGGAGACGTCATTACCGATTGGACACCACACAATAAGAAGAGGTTCATCACTTGGTCGCGTATGTTTTTCTATGACGATCCCTTCCTTTTTAAATATTGCGCTGATTAAATCATCCGACGATGCGTACTGGATGACAAAATACCGAAAGTCATCCAATTCTGTCATTCGAAAGCTTGTGAAGGTCACTTTTCGATGAAAAAGATGGACGCTAAGATTCTTCAATGCGGACTCTATTGGCCCATAATATTCTGATATGTGAACAATTATTGCAATCTAGAGATAGGTGTCAAAGGATGGGGGCGATTACCTAACGAGACATGATGCCATTAACCCCGATACTCATTATTGAGATCTTTGACTGCTGGGGTATTGACTTCATGGGCTCTTTTCCCCCATCTTTTGGTTAACTATACATCCTTGTCGTGGTAGACTACGTTTCTAAGTGGGTGGAAGCCATAGCTACCAAGATAAATGATAATAAAGTGGTGATTAGGTTCCTACAGGAACACATACTTTCCCACTTCAGTGCTCCAAAAGTAATAATTAGTGATAATGGCACGTACTTTTGCAACAGGACATTCGCGAATCTCATGAGAAAGTATGGCGTCATTCACAAGGTTGGAATGACCTATCACCCACAAATGAATGGACAGGGTGAATTAACGAATCGGGAAATCAAGAACATCCTCGAGAAGACCATCAATCCCAACCGAAAAGATTTATTACTTCGATTGAATGATTCACTATGGGCCTATCTTACCGCATATAAAAATCCACTCGGCATGTCCCTATTCCGCTTTGTGTATGGAAAACCTTGTCATCTTCCTGTTGAATTAGAGCACAAGGCGTATTGGGCGATTAAGAAGGTGAATTATGACATGGATAAAGCCACTGAAGCTCGCAAGCTTCAATTAAATGAGTTAGAAGAGATACACAATGATACGTATGAGAACACAGAAATTTCCAAATAAAGGATGAAACTTACCCACGATAACATTATTCGACGCAAATAGTTTCTTTTCGGGCAAAAAGTGCTTCTCTATAACTCCCGACTACATCTATTTCTGGGCAAGTTTCGGTTTCGATGGACTGGTCCGTTCGTTGTGAAGAATGTATTCCCTCACGGATCTGTGGAATTAGACGATTTAAAATGGGGGAATAAGTTCAAGGTGAATGGATAACACCTAAAGCCATATCTAGAGGCATGTGTGGAAGAAGTCGACACCATTTGGTTGTCGGACCCCATTTATGGGGTAGATTGAGCTTAAAATGAGAGGTCATTGCACCCCCGATGCGTATGGGGGAATTCTTGTATACAGTAGTAGTGTAGGAGTTAGGATGTTTAGGAGTCCAAAAGCACGGTTCACGAGAGGGAGTGAGATAGCACACTTTTTAAGAGATCTTGCATGCATTTCGAGGGTGTGGTAGAAGAGTTTTTAGGGAACTCAAGGGTCTAAGATATCTTAGGGGGCCATATGTAAGTGTTGAGGTATGAGAGAACACTTAGATTGTGAGAAAAGAGAGAAACCAATCCTCCAGGCCATCATGTTCCCCCTAACCACAGGATGAATCGGTTCGGGGGGTAAACCGGCTTGGGGTACAAGGCAAACCGGTTCAAGGTGTCCCCTATTTTCCAAATTCATCCCCTTTCCCTCCTTCCCTCCATTCATTTCCCCTATGAAATGTTCCCCTTTAAAACTTCCCCCTACCATTTCCCACTCCAAATTCATTCCCCCCTTCATCTCCCTCCACACCTATTCCCATTTCCCACCAAAACTCACCCCTATACATGTATAAATTGACCCTCAACCCCTCTCCATTTCTCACACTTCATTTCACTCTCCCTCTCTTCTACACCATATCACCTCTATACCTCTCTCTCTCTATTACCATGTCGCGCCCCCGCAAAGCTAATTTTCGCCCTCGAAAATATGATGACACCACCATCCTTGATGACGAGGGTGAGGGAGTATTTCGGTCCATCCAAGAACATTGGGTCGAGCACTATTTCTCAGCCACGCACACCATTCATATCGAGTGGTTTGTTAATTGGGAGAAGCTGCCCGGTGACGTCACCGCCCTTTTCCAACGTCGGGGGTGGTATTCCTTTCTCCCCCCTACGAGCAACAAAGTTTTCGAATCTGAAGTTCGCCAATTCTACGCGACGATCGTGCAGAAATCCCCCACTTTTCCTTAGGCATGTCTTGACGGCATTCAGATTCCCTTCTTCGCCTCCATCATTGAGCTCAAAAGGCGAGAAAAAGGGGTTGTCCTCCCCATGCCCTTCATGTATCCCACCAATGATGCCCCCCACACCAAAGCCGAATGTATCGCACGAATGGCACCCGGGGAGGAATGGTTGCATGATTCATTTCAGATAGGAAGTCTTTCGGATACGGTATGATTCTTTCACCTCATTGAATGTGGAAAAATCCACCAAATAACTAACAACTCGGGGGTCCGGCTGCGTCACGTCAACTTCCTATATCATTTCCTCGACCCCGAGAGCACTATTAATCTGGCCCAACTCTTCTACGTGGACATCCTCAATGAAGCCTATGACGAGTGGGGAAAAGCAGCGCTCTCCTACGCTCGCCTTATCACTGAAATTCTGATTGATGCCGGGGTGGACGATCCGGGGCAGCAAGTCCAACTCCCCCACCCAATTGGAAGCACTTCCAGCACCCGTAGTGAACGCCAAATGAGGGTGGCCCACCTCGACCGTCCTATTCTCGATGAGGGTGCAGGGGAGGAAGGACATGATGCCGCAATGATGTATATGGGGGAAGAAGAAGAGTATGAGGAAGATGAGGAAGAGGACTCCGATTTTGAGCCCCCTGGTGCAGAGTTTGATAGGCGCCTTTCGGCGGTGGAATCCCATTTTGACTTTTTCATCACCCAATATAATCGAGACAAAGTAGTCTATCAACAGGATCAAGAGGCCCACCGAAGGGACACGAGCATGATGCATCGTCTCCAAGCCCATTTATACGAGCTCAACTTCGGTGGGCCCCCTACGACTTTCTTTTATGATCCATATGATCCCAGCGCACCCAGACCCTCAAATCCGCCTCCCCAATGAAGCCCTTGTCTATTGTTTGCTATCTGTGTGTTGTGCTGGTTGTTTAAAAATTGTTTAGTTGTGTGCTCTACCCTCTCCGTTGTAACACAGGATTCTCCGTATCTATAAAAAAATTCTGCAATTCTGTTTTATTTGTTCATTTTATTTTCTTGCACTTTTAATTCACTTTTAGTTAGATTTTAGTCCTTTTTTTCTTGAGGACAATGCAAAAGTCTAAGTTAGGGAGGGTCACAAGTGCGTCTTTTTAAAACTTCAAAAATTTTTAAAAATGCCCAGAAATCTAAAAAAAATCATAAATTTTGAAAAATCCAAAAATATTTTTCTTCAAAATAAATAAAAATTGGAATTCAATTTTTTCAAAAATATCATTAAAAATTGGTTTAAAGCATCAAATTGTAAAAACACAATACACAAAACCGGAATTGACCAAAGATGGAAATTGAGTGAAAATTGACGAATTAATGAATAACTGTGGAGATTAACAACCCTAGTAAGATTCGAGCCTTTCATTTTTGTGAAGTTAATAAATCAATCCGAGTTAATTGTTAACTCAAAGTTCTTTTCAGCGATCTAATAAGTCGTCGAGGATCTCAAGTCTTTCACTTTGATCGGTTTTGGGAAATGTGTGTGATATTGCCTTGAAAAATGTGCCAAAGAAATCTCTAAATTAAATTCATCTCGAAACGCATATGGTAACACAATTAGTATTTTGGACAATGAAGTAGGCCCTCGATTGTCACCCAAAAAGATTCGCCAGAAAAAGTAGCGAAAAATTATCCCTTTTGTAACCCAAAATTAAGCCGAATAATTTTTCCTTTCGGCTTACAACCCGAAAAACCCAAATTGGCCCGGAATTGTGAAAAGTGTTAATCTCAGAATTTAAGTCCGAAAAGTGCAACAAAAAGGGACAATAAAAAAAATAGAAGAATGCTCAACAAAGATAGCAAGAAAAGAAAAGAAGTGAAAAATAGAAAAAAATTGAGAAAAGAATAGAAAATGAGCAAGATCCCGAAAAAGCACTAAGGGACATCATAAGCAAAATTTTCAAATTCTGAAATTCTTAACCTTTTCCAATTTTACCCAATACACCTTCAACCCGTAAAAGTCCTAACCGAGTCCAAAATTGCGAAATTGGCTACCGCGTGGAGATCTAAAATAACAAAAGATACTAAAAGAGATAAAAAAATATGAATTAGAGTCAATGTTCCCGCTTTCTTATGACCATAATTCGTTGATGAGATCCAGTTGCCATAAATGTCCGTCTTTCTACTTGTGTGCGTGAACTTGGTTCCAATACATTTACTCTTATAAATCACACATACCGAGAGAATAGACACATTCCTAGTGATTCGTTTTTGAGAGCATTCCATGAGATTTTGAAATCAAAACGAATTTTCGGATAAGTAACGTAATGGTCAATCGATGGAAATTCGTAGTTAAATTTATGGCTTCGCACACACGCACTATGATTTGAGACTCTTGAACATGAAATGATGATGACTATTTTCTGGAAAAGTTTGAATTATATAATTTTTGCCTATTTTGAATCTTCTTTGAGTCGAATTTTGTGGGTATATTCATTGCAAATCCTCACGAGACAGCCCTCATCCTACTAGGGTACCCTAGGGGTTTAAAGGCTTCTTGCATATGCTAAATGCAATCGCTTGCCCGCGAAAAAGGTATTCCATCCCAATAAAATGTTTATAAGAGTTGTGACATTATTATTTTTCTTTTACATTACTCGGGACGCACAAAGTTCTAAGTTAGGGGGATTTGATTGGGCATAAATATTGTATATTTATCCCCTTAATTTTGGTACCTGTTTGAACTCGATTGATGCAATTGATATGTATTTAACTCATATTTATGCTACTAACCTTCGTTGGCAAGTATTTCGGGTTTTGTGTTTCTCTTATGTGTTTTACAGGTAAATTACGCAAGCGGTGCAGAAATCGAAACAATGAAAGAAAGGTTAGGATGACAAGTTTAAGGCAAGTTTTGTAACTCTGCAGCCAAATACCGAAGGTGGGGTCAACAGGAAAGTTGAATAATTTGGAACAACGAGAATACTGAAAAAAAGGGCACTCAAATCCGAGCTACGGTGAAGTAGTTATGTTCATTTGAAGTTGAGAAAAAATTCGGGAAAGAAAATAAGAAGACAAGAAAAAATTCTAAGTGTTGGAATTTAAGAAAAGAGTCCCAAAACTAGCAAGATTTCCCGAACCACACTGTGAACCGGTTCGGGGGTCATGATGCGTGAATTTTCCCTTGAAAGCTGATTGGTCCAAAGAGTCCTATTATGTATCAAACTCTTCTAAAACGTGGTTGTATCATTGTATAGACTTAGAAAACATAGTTTTGAACAGTTTCTGATAGAGAGAATAGTAGGAGAACACCCCAGGAACATTTCTTTGATTTGTTGATTCAAGATTGATTATTTTCGAGTTTGGTTTCAAGTTTTAATTCAAGTTTCATTTTCTCTATAATTTCTCTTGCATGTTTATTCTTCCTGCACGATTCAAACAATTTCTAGGTTTATAATAATTCCTTCCATGTTTCAATATAGTTTCATTATGATTTCTTTCGCATGCAATGTAGTTAATTTATGCATAGTTAGGTTCAACATGTCCCGCTAGATTTTTTAAGGTCGGGATGCATGAACTCAACCTGATGTGATAGTTGCATATGTATAAAATTAATCCTCTAAACTTAAGGATGTAATATGACTGTATTGCATAAAAACACAACCATTGTAGATATTTGGATCTCGTTTGGTTCAGAGTGCAATTCGAGTGTAGCTATCGCGATACCGATTTACTCATCCTTTGATTATGGTGCGGGCTTAAACCTCATATATGAAATGCTTGGGAGTACTAAATTCTGGGTCTGATTAATCACTTAAATTTAAGATTAATTTTATACTAGAGACACACTAGGGTTGAGGGATTGTATTTCCGGCCTGTTTTACTCATCATATAGTTCAAGTTTTAGTTAAATCGTCATAAGTCTTTTAGGTAATTTAGAGTAATTGCATTCCATTCATTCCTGATTTCATTCAATAATCATTTTACAAAATTTAATCTAGTTGTAGGTATTTCACCACTCAAATCACATTTTCCTTTTCTTTAGAGTCAAAGTTAGGTTACCTTCATCTGTCCAACGTCGTTACGACTCCGTTCGTCCTATTTCCCTGAGGATCGATACCCGACTTATCGGATTATTACTTGAGCGACATGCTTTCACTTGAGCCTAGAGAGTACGTAATTTAGATACAGATTCTTTGTCGTGTCACATTACGAGGGTTAGTAGTTAGGGTGTATTCTCATATGCATAGTTAGCTACTTCCTTATTGAACTTTTTTTATTTACGTACTCCTTAGTCTAGTTATTATAGACTTTTTGTCCAGTATATTCCATGGGTTGGGGACATGCGAATAGTATTTTACTTAGATGAGGGGTGAGGTATTTATTGCATAAGAGTGACAACGGGATGCATGCTTATTGTAAATGAGTCACATGATCTATATTGTTATTATTGGAGATATTCTAATAAAATTTCAGGCTTTGACCCATTCTAAATTAAAATAATTTTCCATGCTTTGCTAAACAGGATCTATATGGTTGAGGAGATTCAAACTTGCAGTTCTTTTCATTCTACTCTGGTTCCAGATTTAATTGATTTTAACATAGGTTTTTATTTATTTCAGTCATATTAGTTGTTTTTCCATTTTAGAGATTATATGAACTTGGGTCCTAGATATTTTCTTTCACTTAGCCATTGAGTGGGCTTGTATACTATTTATTATTCTGTTGGGATTTTATTATGTTAAGAGTTTATTTATTATTTTACTTACTGCATGAGTGGATGGTTTTAGATTCACCCATTTTACTTTAGTGTTTTGATGCTGAGAATAATATAAAGTGTTTGACAAGCCCTATCTTCAGCATATTATCTTGGCCGACTGTTATGTGAAAAATAGGGGTTGTTATATGGTGGGGATTTTGATATGGGGTTTGGAAAGTGTAGTGACACGTGGTGACATCCTAGGAATTATTATGCTTATCTTGGAATTTTAATTGAGTGGGCATATGCATTCACTTTAATAAATGTGCACGTACAGGTGTGTATTTCACTTGGAGAATTTTTACAAGACTACTGAGTTTCCTGCTCACACCCCCACAGTTTATATGCATTTCAAGTTTATTATTGATATTGCGGTGTACTTCATATTTCGGGATGTGGGGATAATTAAATGTCTATGTATTTTACTATATGCTTTCATATTATTTTACTAACAATTGTTACGGAGATTTTGATATTAATGAGAATAAAGATCCTTATTTATTTAATTTATTTATATATGCTTTGACAAATTATTTTGTAGCGGTTAGGGATAATTAAACGATTTTAGAAGGGGTTAAATTAGAATGTATTTATTTATTTATTTTTAGTCTTGCCTATCGGTCAATTAGAAAGTGGTACAAGAGCTCCAGGTTACACGATTACTCAGTATTGGGGTTATAGGTCTCTTGAATTTTCCATTGTGGTACATTTGACTTTATACGAGGTGTAAAGAATAAGTTTTATATGAATTTAGCGGATGGAATTATTTTAGTTTGGGGAAAGAATATAATACCTCGTATTTCTAGGATTTATTTATTAAGATTTATTGAGTATTTTATAGGATTTAATTTGGATTTGGCCTAAGATGGAATAAGGATGGAAGAGCAAGGGTAATTTCTTCATTTGGTTAAGCTTAGGGAGCAAGTAAGTGTATAGAAGAGTGACAACTTTGTAATTGGTTAGGATGTGAAATCAGTGAGAAGAGAGAGTTTGAGATGAGATAGAAACCATGGAGACACACGACCGTGGGAATTGCTTATGCGACCATGGAAGAAGGTTAGCGGCCGAAAGATATTCAAAGCGCGACTCCGACCTTACTGGCTCAAGCACCCTCATGTCCCACTCGCGTGGTGATATGCCCTTAGTCTATTTATGGGAGCCTTTATTTGTGTTTTTTTCTTATCTTATAAGATAATCAATTATACACTTTTATACTTCATCCCTAACGTTCTGACCCTAAAGAACCCTTAACAAACACCTTCCAACATCCATTAAAGAACCTCGCAACTGGATTTTGGGAATATTTCAAATGGGATATTTAATTATATTTTCAAGGCGATAATGGATCTGAGATCAGATATGAGAGATGGGGGATCTCAAATTTCAAGTCAGATGTCTAGCATCGTGGAATTTATTCATTTGACGAAGGTGTTCGTCTACTTACCGTTTATTTTGTGTTCTTCATGTATTCACGCTTAATTTTATACATGTATCCATAGTGTGGGGTGCATGTTTATATGTTTTATTTGGTATACATATATTCCTTATTTCACACGTGATTATGTGATATTATTTCCATGCCTCATAGTTGGGGAAAATGTAATTTTATTACTTACGCCATATGTTGGGTTATAGTAATTAGGTAGAGATATATACCTAATTTTTGGAAATTAATATATTGTTGAGAGTTAATAAATTGAGAGATTGGTCATGTTGTACATTTTTAGAGGATGCATATGCATCCCTTATCCAATACACCCTTTGAACGGGGTGTGATTTTGATCTATATTTTTTCTTTTACCGAATAAACTAGGCCATGGACCATTTGGGTTGTTAAATTATTTTGTTATGGGTTCTTAAGCCATTATGGTATGACGATGAGGGGACTACCATATTCTGACTTCTGATTGTAATATAAGATTTTTTATTTGGGGGGTTATTGTATGTTCAAATTATAAATAAAAGGAGACTATAACGATAGTCCATACCATTTTGATATGGGGTTTGGGAAGTGTAGTGATATATGGTGACATCCTAGGATTGGTTATGCTTATTTTGGAATTTAGTTGAGTGGGAATATGCATACATTTCTAAATAAGTGCACACATGCATATGTGTAGTTCATTTGTAGAATATACACTAGCCGACTAAGTTTGTCACTCACACACCCACAATTTATATGCATTTCAGGTTTATTATTGATGTTGTAACTTATTTCAGATATCAGGAGGCTGGGACGATTAGATAACTCTACATTTTACTTTATGATTTCATTTTATTGTAATATCAGTCGTAAAAGAGTTTTTGATATTAATAAGAATGAATAGCTTTATTTATTCAGTTTATTTAATGATGTCATCATTGGGCATAATTAGATTGATTAATAAGGTACAAATTGGAAGATATTTTTAATTTGTTTTTAGTAACGCCTCTCGGTATGTTATAATAATATCACCAACAATTATTGGTAAGAGGAATTATATGGATGTCCTTGTCATTCTATGGTTTTTTGGTTAATGATGGGAGTGAAAAAGATATTGGGATCAAATTTCATTCATGAGAGATCATACGTAAACTACTCAGAATAGGAAGAAGACTT
The DNA here is from genome assembly GCA_949130495.1 of Sambucus nigra. NCBI lineage: Eukaryota > Viridiplantae > Streptophyta > Magnoliopsida > Dipsacales > Adoxaceae > Sambucus > Sambucus nigra. Next base: position 175,947,479 of record OX422217.1, on the reverse strand, counting down.
ATGTAGATAAGCATAAGCATTCTCTTAAATTCCCAATTGGACATCAGGTGGTTATAAAGGTGTTTTCCATTATAGTGGGGATGAGATGCATAAAGAAGGGGAAGGTAGCTCCCTAGTATATGGGGCCTTCGCTATTATTGATCATATGGGACCAATAGTGTATCGTCTTGTGTTTTTCGACTATCTATAGCGAGTTCACAATGTGTTTCATGTTTCAATGCTTAAAAAAATCAGGAATGATATGGCTTGTCATCACATTGATCTGAGATAGATGGATTTTCTACCAAATATCAATTATTATGAGACCTTTATGCATTCTACATTATAGAGATCATGTTCTTTTTTCTAAGTTTATTCCATTACGACATGTCCACAGGAGCCACCATAATTAGGTAGAGTCCACATGTGGGAGAGAGAAAGAGGGAGATGCGAAAGAAGTATCATGATCTCTTCAAGGAAAGTATGTATTGAATTTTAAGGACATAACTCCTTTGTTAGGGGGAGAATATGATACCTCGTGATTTTAAATATTTGTTGTAATTGTCAATTTATGTGTCAAAATATGTGGTACATTTTAATTGTTAATGACGTGTTAAATTTACATGCTAGATTGTATGATACATTATTTGTTAAATTGATTATAATTCTTATATGCTTCATAATTCAATACGTTCTAGATAAATTAATTCAGTGTTAACTAGTTTAAAACAATAATTTAAATAAAATGTTACGTGTGTATTATGTTCCCTTTTATTTTATTAATGTTAGTTCCGATTTATTGGGTTGTGGTTTGGGTTGAATTTATAAGGTTTTTAGAATAACTACATAATGTTAAAAAGATGGGGATTGAACCCTTAGTTTTGGTAACTCATTGGAATAGTTTTTAAAGACTTGTGTGAGATTTTGGAGCCTTAAGGTGACGTTATGTTGGGGTTTTAGGAAACTTGTAGATATTAGCCTTATATTAACTCCAATTAGGTTTATTTGGCAACTTATTTTACACCAAGACCCTAAACATAACAAGCTAAAGAGAAACTTTTGGGGGAAATTTGGGAGGCCCCTGGAAGAGAAGAAAACTTAGAGAATTTAGAAGACTCAATGGGAATCATCATCTACATCAATTTGGAACATACATCCTCACTAATCAAGGCTAGACCAATTCTACTTTTCCTTTTTGCTTTCATATGAAAGTGATAAAAAAACCATGTTTTGGACACCTAAATTCTAATATTTAAATTACAACTGAATTTCTTAGGGAGTTTAGAAATATAAATTATTAGGGAATTTAAAAACCATGATTGGAAGATTGAATTCTTATCACTTGTCAAAAAAATTTAATTTAGAAGTTATTCAATTTAGAATATAGTTTTATAAATCAAATTCGTGTTGAAGTATGTTGGTTTGAAGAAACTTGTGATATAATTCATGATTTCAAAACTAGATTTCATATGGGGTGTAGTACCCTAATCTACGACCACTAATATTGTTGTTTCTTTAACGACTGAAAAAAGTGAGATGGGGTTTTATTTCAAATTATATCCATAAATTGGTGTCAAAGAGGTTTGAACCCCTGATATGGGGTGTGATAAACCACATGCCTTGTGAATTAAGCTGAAAAGGCTCAGTGTTAGAAGAGTAAAATCATTACATATATGAATCATTATTCACCCAACTATGTGGAACATAACCCTCTGGATATCAAATCAAATATGATACCAACTTTTTACAATCTAATGCTTAGGAACATCCTCTCGAAATCAATTAAAAATGTTGTTTTTATTCAAACTCCACTTTTCTTTCCAAATGATCACCATTTTAATTATCCCCACAATAATGGTACAAACAAATGGAGTGAAAAATTAAATGAACAAATTGGGATAAAGAAAAACATTCTTAAAACTTGGTGATCCACGCCTTGTTCATTTTGAGAGAGGAATTCGATGGTAGAGGACTCCACAACTCGATTCAGCGCCCTTCTTATTTAAATCCCTAAAACTATCTTCTTTTTTCTTACTTTTTGATTTCTCATTATCAATAGTGCTTTCCAAGGTAAAGTTTATTTATTTAATTCTTAGCATATTGTGCCCATCCCATTGATCATGTATTTTTTTATACTAATCTAGGGCTAAACAATTTCTTCTAACTATGTTAAGATGTGTTTTAGGCAAGCCTTGGTATATGAGTCCATCCAATGAATTCTATAAAGAAATGTCATGAAATATACAACTAGCTACTATATACCACGCACACATAATTGCCCTTCAGAACAAAATTAAAACTCTCATCCGAAGAGGAAAGTTAGACAGATTTATTGATTGGAAGAATAAAGATGGAGCTCGACGAAGGTCAAAGTCTCCTTACAAGCCCGGAGATAAGAAAAAGAGGACTCATGAAGATGACCAGGAGGACGTTCATGATCTACCCAATAAACCTAGGCAACCAGAACGTGAGGTATTCATGCACACTTTTGGTTCTTTTGATTGTAAAATGATAACATGTGGAGACGTAAGAGGAGGAGATCATACTGCTGAAAGGAAGGCTTACCTCAATGAGGCTCAAGATTGTTCCTATATACAGAGGATTAATCTAGCTGAAGAAGATCGGTCGAGGAAGGTCAATAAAGACAAGATGTTAATCGGCTTTTCTCAAAAGATCTCTCCGGGGTATTGTACCCCCATGATGATCCTCTCGTAATTAAAGTCAGAAAGGAGAATATAATTCTTTCCAGAGTACTAGTTGATAATGGTAGCTCGAGAGATATTATGTTCTATCCTTGTTTTGAAAGTTTAAAATTCAAGCTCAACTAGTTGGATCCCTACCATAGACCTTTAATAGTCTTTCTAGCGAAAAAGTGTTCCCTTTGGGAACAATTAAGGTAGAGGTATTGATCGGCACATGGATAGCCAACCGAATAGAGAAGATACATTTCTTAGTAATGGACAAAAATGTTCATTTTCCTTACAACATGATAATGGGAAGAGTAGGGTTGAAGAAGTTTGAGAGTGTACCATCTACAGTACATTAATATTTAAAGTTTTCGACCAACTTTGGAGTGGGAGTTGTAAACGGTGACCATAAAGTATCTTGGGAATGCTACTACTCATCTACCGAGCAAGAAGATTTAATAGAGATGAAGAAGAGAACCACCACTTACCAAGTGGACACCTCTGAACCCCATGATGAATATGAGGTTGAAACCTTAAACCCAAGGGAAGAAACGGAATTGGTGAAGGGTCAGATAGTTAAGTCAATGGATAGCACTGGGCTTGACGAAGACAAGCCAGAACACACCACTCAAATAGTTACAATGTTGGATCCTGTTCTTAAACATGAACTAGTGAATTTCCTTAGACAAAAGAAGTATATGTTCGCCTGGAGTCATAAAGATATGTCCGGATTGATCCAAGATTTCTTTGCCATGAGCTTAATGTTAATAAGGATGTCCAGCCTGTGAAGAAGAGGCAAATAGTGTTTAGCACCGAGAAGAATCAAAAAATTCAGGAGGAAGTTAAAAAGCTTCAAAAAGCTTCTTTCATTGATGAAGTGAATTATATAGATTGGTTGGCCAATGTAGTAATGGCCAAGAAGAAGAATAATAAGTGGAAAATGTGCGTAGACTTCACGAATTTAAACAAAGTGTGCCCAAAGGATTATTTTCCTTTACCACGAATTGATCAGCTTGTTGACGCTACATTAAAACACAAGTTGCGAAGTTTCATGTATGTTTATTATGGTTATAAAAAAATCAAAATGAAGCCGGAAGACAGGGAAAACACTTCTTTCATTACTCCCTAAGGAACTTATTGATATAATGTTATGCTATTTGGTTTGAAAAAATCAGTACTTACCATAGATTGGTGAATAAAGTCTTTGAGGAGAAAATAGGCAAGAATATGGAAGTATACATAGATGACATGCTGATGAAAATCAAGAAAGCAGCTGATCATATTGCTGACCTCAGCCAGACTTTTGACCAATTGGAGAAGCACAATATGAAGTTGAATCCGACGAAGGGCGTATTTGGAGTGCAAGAAGGAATATTCATCGGGTATATAGTCAACCAGAAAGAAATTCAAGAAAATCCATCCAAAATCAAGGAATTGATTGAAATGCATCCCATTACTTGCAAAAAATATATACAAAGGCTAATTGTGCGAGTAGCATCCTTGAACCGTTTTATGTCCCGAGCTACTGACAGGTGCTTGCCATTCTTCAAATTTCTTATAAAGAGTTTCGAATGGAATGACGAGTGTGAATATGATTTTCTAGAGTTGAAAAATTACTTGGGATCACCCCCATTGCTTTCCTGACCAATTTTAGGAGAAAGAATGTATTTATACTCAACTGTTTCTGAGTCAGCCGTAAGTAATGAATTGATCTGAGAAGGGAATGGAGTTCAAAAACCAGTCTACTACACCGGTAAAGCTTTACAAGGAGAAGAAATCAGATATCCACGCCTGAGGAAGTTATCATTGGCATTAATTAAGGCGTCTATACAGATGAAGCCATACTTTCAAGCCCATAGAATTATGGTGTACACTGATATGCCTCTTAGGCAAGCATTGCATAAATCAAAGAAGTCTAGCAGATTAATGTACTGGGCAGTAGAATTGAGGTAGTATGATATTGTGTATGATCAAATGTCTTTATTAAAAGGCTTAGCCGTGGTAGATTTCATTATTGAATTCACTTATCCTGAGGTTCCCGAGCAACAAGGAGTGCAGGCAGAATAAGGCATAGGAAGGGATAGTCCAACTAAGGCTTGACCAACCGTCCGAGCAACCCTCATCAGAAGAAAAGTCAGAAGAAATCACTTCCGACCTGTAGGATTACTCTTCTAGAGCTCAAGTGATGTCAGGGAAGTATGAGGAAGCAAGGAGAAAAATATTCCATCATGGGATTTTGACCGTACCGCGCCTATGCATTTTTAGCATATCCGAAAAAAGGAATATTGGCGGGTGCCCAACCTCCGTGCCATATTAAAATCTTCATGACAACATACTCAACACAATAATAATACCACATGAATCATAATTAGATTCCAACAAAAATTTCCAGATTTCAATGAATTTAGCAATTCAAATTTAGAAATTTCCAAATAACACTCGCGAGATTAAGGAGCATATTGTGTAAAACCCCATACCTCAAACCACAAAAGAACCAATATGAATCATCACATAATTCAGCCTCAAAATACAATCACACCATCACGTTCCTCTCATAAAAATAATCAAATCTCGTTCTAGCCCAAACTCGAGAAAACACCAAAGAAGCCTTTTAATCTAAGACTGAAATCTTGAATAAGTTTGGGGCTATGGTTTGTATATTAAAGGGAGTAATTTTGAAGAGGTCTTCTGGTTGAAAAGTTTGAGAAAAAGTGATTTGAAAAGCCAAGCCACGAATTTTTTGATATATAAAGAATTAAGAGTTTGATTAAGAAAAGAGTTTTAATCAGATATAAACACTAAGAGTTTTATTTCGGACGATTGGACCTTTGGAATTGGATGAAATTTTACAGAGAATTATCTGAAGACGAGAGGAAGCTATATAAAAAAATTCAACTCGATCGGACAGTTCAATATTTTTAAATATTTTTTTTGCTAGAGAGTTTTATGTTTTGAGGACTCTTTTATATAATAAAAATTCAATTAAAACTCCATTTTAATTCCGATTCCGAAACCGTTTCCAATTCTCATCTTTAAAAATAAAATCCAACATATTTGAGAAATAAAAATAATTTTACCAAAAACTTTATTTTCCACTATATTTTGAAAATACCCCAAAATTACGCGTGTTGTTACACCGAGAAGATGCACTTGTTCGGCTAGCTTCAGCAATAAGAATTGAGCTCCGAAGAACTATTCCCATCAAGATTCTAGAAAACAGGAGTATAGATGAAGACCTGATGATTAATTTTATCACAGTATATATGGGGCCATCTTAGATGGATCCCATCAAAGCATACATGAAGAAGGAACCTTTCCAGAAGATACAATTGAGGCCAAAAAGCGTAAGTATAAAGCCACAAGATATATGCTAGACAAAGGAGTGTTGTACAATATAGGATTGACAGCTAGCTTGCAGCATTGTGTTCATCCAATAGAGGTTCAATACCTAATCTAGTAGGTGAATAAAGGATCTTGTGGAGCTCACATAACAGGCAAAACACTACTATAATGGATTAGTACACAAGGATACTATTGGCCCAATATGCGAGAGGATTGTGTAGACTTTGATAAGAAATGTGACAAGTGCCAAAGGTATTCCATCATTAGCAAAACTACACAGGCTTCTCTCACTCCAATCACTTCACCTTGGCCATTTACAATTTGGGGAATAGACTTGGTCGACCCATTACCGACCACCCGAGGAAGATTCAGGTACTTAGTCATTGTCATGGACTACTATACAAAATGGGTGGAGGCAGGCCCCTTGGTGGACATGTCATATGAGAAGGTCTATTGATTCATTTAGAAGAATATTATTTATAGATATGGGTTACCTTATGCCTTCATTACCGACCATGACACGCAATTCGATACTGAAGAATTTGGGCTTACTGTGCTCCGTCCAATATCCAAAAGTTGCACTCTACTCCAAATCATCCTCAAAGCAATGGGCAGACTGAAGTTACAAATAAAACACTGCTTAATGAGTTAAAAAGAAGATTGGATGATGCCAAGAGAAACTAGATTAATTAGTTGCACTCTGTTCTGTGGGCATACCAAACAACTCCAAGTACTGCGACTAGAGAATCTCCATACATGCTGACATTTCGGACTGAGGCAGTAATACCTGCTAAATTGAGCCTCCCTTCCCATAAAGTATTGAAATTTAACTCTTCTATGAGTGATTTAATGCAAAGATTAGATTTGGATATGCTGGAGGAGGTACATAAGGACGTTGCTTTAAGAAATGTAGCGTACCAGTAGAGAACAACCCATTTTTACAATAAAAGAATGAAGTCGACCAACTTAGAGGATGGAGATTATGTGTTGAAGAAGGTAATCCAGAAGAACAGCAGACTTGAGGATAATTGGCATGGGCCATATCGCATTTTAGCAGTTGTCCGACCTGGAACTTACATAATTGAGACATTAGAGGGAGAAGAGTTCAAGAATCCATGGCATGCCGATCATATTAGGAAGTATTACTAGTGATGTAATGAAACACATTGGACTCATATCATTTCAGTATTAATAAAAATGATGATTTCCTCCATTTATTTTTTCAAATTTTTGGGAGTACTAGTGATATGCACTACTATATACTTTATCGATGACAGTTTAAAGTTTCTCGTAAAAACTTCAAAAGTGTCTTTGAACGAAACCCATAATAGGTCCTTCACAATAACAACCACATAGTTGATTACTGATATTCGAACGTTTCTCGGCATAATCAAAACTTGATCGGCAGCAGATAAAAACCCAAGTAATGCAGGATTCTAAGTCCTCAAGAAACTTGGTCACTGAAGACAAGGACAAAACAAGATTTTATCCCACTGAAGCTAAGGATAAACGAGATTTTATCCAACTCCGTAAAGTAAAGGAAGAACGTTTTGAAAATTCCTAAAAAGGAATGTAGACATATATTCGACATACGCCTGGTCATCACTGGTAACTAATGCAAAATCTAAAAATTTAGGTGCATTAATAGAACATATGGAAATACATGGGTAATTAGTACTAAAATTGGATTTTAATATAATTGTACTAGTAGAACCTATTAACTCATTGATTATTGATGCTAAACTTAGGCAAGAACTTAAGTGTGTTAATAGAACTAATGAAAAAGAAGAAGTCATTTACATTGAGAAATTAACGAGATAAGTTGATCAAATATATTTCATTCATTTAAATAGGCATTACATGATTCTCCTCACAGTTGAATTACAAGAATAAAATTTATTCTAAGGGTCGTTTCCCCTCAGTTTTAGAAGAACTGAAAACTGGTTCCATGCCTGCTAGAGGATCATCCAATGTGTAATGGGTTTTGATAAAGTTGAAGTCCTAGAGCATTCTTCTATTACTACTGCTCGGTCTATCTAACAAATGAGGAGGACGGACGATCTTTATCTCGTTATGAAGGCCATAATCCCCTAAATACTTTGAAATCGGGCACTAGGGAATTGTGTTGACAAGAATCCAATGAACATCTAATTTGAAAGGAGGATCTTCACAGTCCAATAAACTAGAATCGTACCAGTTCCAAAGAGGGTTATTCTGCTCCATTTTCATCACTGTTAAGCAATTGGTCCAACCCCATTTTTAACCTTCATTCTGAGCTTGCTTAAATTGTTCATCAAAATGACCCAGAGCTTCATTGTATCCCTCCATCTAGATCTTCCTAGGCTGTTTATGAAATTAGAAGGTTAACCTCTCAACTTGGTGGTGAAACTTTTTTAGCATTCAATCTTTGGCTTGTAATTGGGTGGACTGAGTAGAAAGTTGTTTGGCTTGAGTTTGAAGTTTATGGGACATCTCAGTAATGGCCAAAAATTTTACCTTCAACTGAGCAACTTGATTAGCAAGAGTCTGCTGCGTGCTATCCTCATCTGTAGTAGATCATCCAAGTTTAGTTTTTGCTCGGGAAGATGAAGTAGACTTAGTTTTCTTTAGTGTCTCCACTTCATCCATCAATCTGGCATTTTCAGTCTCCAAGAAAGAAACCCCATCATCAATAGCAACAACAATAGTAGAAGAAGCCTTAAATGAGTTCAATTTATCCCTCAAATTGTTATTCTCTTCTTTCAGCAGCTTGGCAATGGCTCTAGTCTCCTCTACTTCACGATTATACAGAAATTCCTACCTCCTGAAGAAAAATGCATGGTTTTCCAACTTCTGCTCAAAATCCTAACCTTGACCGAGAGCTTTGTACTTCTGTTCATAATCGACATGTAAAAGAGCTATAGTCTCCTTGTGATCTTCTTGCAACACTTCAATCATTTCATAATAAGCCACATTATTGGCCACTACCCGATCAAGAAAACACTTTAAATAAAATGTAGGCTTCTCTAGCTTGATCTGAAGCACCCTCTCCGAGTAACTTAGATAATTCTTCCTCGTTCATAGTCAAATGACCAACCTTGAAGAGATCGTTTCATCTTTAAAGAAGCTCAGAATCAGTTGAAGAGAATTGATCCAATTTATCCATGAACTATAAAGAGCAAGAAAAATTTCCAACAACAGAAGAAGAAGAAGAAGAAGAAGAAGAAGAAGAAGAAGGTAGGTGTAAAGTAATGTTCCTTTTCATTGATAAAATGTTGAGTACAAGTAAAATAACATGAAATAAAAAGAAAAGTAAAATTAAAGAAAAAAATAAAAGATGCTCGATGAACTGGTCTACACCTTCTTTATGTTTCAGGTAGACCCAGAAAGATTGGATATAGAAGGGGGCAGAATAACTTGATGAGAAGAAGGAGGGATGGAAGAATCAACTGCATCTGCCTGGGTTTGGTCGGTAGAGTCTAAAACAAAGGTAGATTCATTTGACCCTCCATTATCCTCAATCTCCTAATCCATCTTGGGATGAGACCCAGGATCATGCTTGAGAAATAACTCAGAGTCTTAGGGAGTAGCAACCTCTATAAGGGCTGTCGACCAGCCATCCTTGAAACACTTATTCTTGGCAAACTCAATTTGAGAAGATTAAATGCTAATAGCTTTATCCCAACCCCTGTTGAATGCATATTCCTTAGACTTTAACCTTCTATCCTTCTATCCACCCGGCTTCTGCTATAACTCGGTAACCTTTCCCCGAGCAACTGTAGCATCACCCTCTACAGTCTTTATTTTGTTCTCCCATTTTTTCTGCTCATTAGCCAATGCTTTTTGGGAGTCAAACAAGGACTTTTTAAGCTCCTCATAGGACTCCTCAAATTCATTTGAAGAAGAATGCAGAATATCATCCATTTCCAGCATATTATTGAAATTCGACCAAAAATTGCAAAAAGAAATCAAAGCAAGTTAGTACAAGAAATAACAAAGAAATGAATAAAAAGGAGGAGAAGTTACAATACTTACTAATGCAAGGCTTTGGTCATCCCTTTCATAAATTCTAGATTGGGGCTTTGCAGAAGCAACTCCCTTATGGTCTGGTAGTGTACCAGACTTTATTAATTTTCTAACCAAACCAGGACCAATGGCCACTGGTGAGCCAGAATCTGGAAAATTGACTAACTCTTATTGGTCGGCACTAGCAGAAGAGACTTTAGCTAGCCTGGATGGAAGATCTTTTTTTAGCCTCTTGAGTGGGGCATCATCATTTTTCTTAGCTGGGGGCTTCTTCCCATCTTCTTCTTTATTT